>VXAC01004346.1:29430-141500 GCA_013399225.1 Rhipidura dahli
CTTTTCTTTTTTTTTTTTTTCCCATGCCTGCATGCATTGTGTTTGTTAAATAAATAGGGTTTCTTTTTCACTTTCCTCCGAGGAAAAATTCTTTCCGAACCTGGTGGGGGAGTGGTGGCTGTAACCTGCCTTCTGTCAGAGTACGTTCATTTTGGATGTTCCTCTGAATTTGTCTCAAACCACACAAATATTTGGCTCAAATACCACAGCTTGAAATAGTGTTCAGAGGTTTAATGCTTTAGTGAGGAGACTTTAAGGGTGATGTCATTATTGTCCACAATTTTCTTGTGAGGTATAGCATCTCTTCTCTCCGGCGTCTGGTGACTGGATGTGAGCTAATGTCTGAAACCTGTGTCAGGGAAAGTTCAGATTGGATATTCGGAAAAAGTTCTTCATTGAGAAAGTTTGTCAAGCACTGGAACAAGCTCCCCAGCGAAGTGGTCATGGCCCCAATCTTACTGCTGTTCAAGAAGCTTTTCTACAATGCTCTCATACCATTTAACTTTTAGGTTGCCCTATGTGGTATCAGTTCTGCTCAATGATCCTTGTGAGTCCATTCCAANGCTTTCTGATTCCTGCAGAACAAAAGGACTTTATCACATCCCTGTATACTTTTTATGCTTGTAAAGGATATTTAATTCTCCCCTTTATATGTCAGAAGTTGTAAACGATAATTACCATTTCTGTATGACCTCCATAACTGCAATATATACACGGTCAATGTTGTATTATTTGGCAGAAAGTTGTTAAGCAGAATATTTTTTCTGAAATTTTTTCCTTTTTCAGCTGCTATGGAGTAACATATTATAATCCTCAATTTGTTCTTTTTAGAAAGTATTTTTTCTGGATCAGAAAATGAAACTCCCCATTGGGTTTAGTCAGTGTTATTGAAAATTAGAGTTTGTATAATAATATATCTAGAAAACAAAAATCTAATAGAAACAATATTTTTAATAGCCCAGAATGCAAGCACTCCAGTTCATGAAAAGATCTTTGCTCTCCCTGCATGAAATGGAAGACATTTTTTTGGTGAGTTTATATTATATTAAGATTCTGTGTCAACTCCCATGTGGACCACAGTGTGCTCCAGTGCCTGCTGTGCTATCATGTTGGTGTGGGCTTCTATATCACCTGTCAAAAAGCAAGTTCAAAAGAATAACAAAAGTTACAAGTTTTATACTATTACACTTGTTCATTACAGAGTCTGACATGGAGCTTGTACCACTTTCAACAGATAAAAAGATGACATTTTTGAGGGTTCTGCTAGATTTTTTTTGGCAAGATTTGCTTCTCAGGTGAATTTTGAATAATGTGAATAAACCTGGTTGGTTTTGAGTAACAACAAGTTACTTGCATCTATATCAGAAATGTACTCATTACCAAGTTGAACAAAATAAACACATTTAAATGCATAAGTCTTTACTTTGGTAAGAGGATGTTCTCAAATATAATAAGATGAATAGACATACTAGAGGGCCTGAAACCTATGAAAACACACTCTTCTTAATAGAAAAAAACATTTAGGTTATAAAATAAAGGTTTGGTGGTCCACCTACACGTAGTAAAAATACTAACTTTATTATTCTGTTTTTTTGGGAGAAGTGCCCTAATCCTACATGACTATGCAAGTACCTGGCATTTGTATGTCTAGGCTAAACATACACAATTAAAATCCCATACTTTATTCATAGCTAGCTCTTAAAATGGGACTGTCTATTTGCTTCATGGCATTTTCTTAAACACTGTTAAACAGAGTATCCTTGACAGCTATAGCTGCTGTCACAAGTGCAGTTCATGAAATTGAGAGCTTTAGCTAAGTTTTGAAAACAAGTTTCTTGAAAAATATATATTTTGAAGGTGGTTTTTGTTTGTTTTTTTTTTTTTTTTTAAAGCATAAATAACCTAACTAGACAGATTTTATGAGCAGTCTTCTTAGGACACAGATAAAAGCTAATGTCAACATTTGAAGTTTTCTGTGAATTTACAGCTTATTTAAACTGCTGTTAGGTATTGTATACTACAATAATATAATTGTATTATAAATTAATATAATTTATTATATTAAAATTAATGTAATAAAACTTATGACCAAAATGTTTCTGTCATATTTAAAATTATATGCAATAATGCTGTACATCATATTGCCTCTTACCCATGAAGTATAGGATATACATTTACAATAAACATATTGATGATTTCTAAGATAAATATTATAGGCTAATATTTTCAGACTTCAGAACTTTCCACATGCATATTTAAACTTGTTCAGTGCCAGATGAGACCACTATTCTCATCATTATTCATAAAGTTACAACAAAAAATACTGCAGAAGAAAAGCATGGCAACAGAAAAAACACTAAAAAAAAAAATTAAAAAGATAATAAAACAATCAACACACAAACCCACCACCACCACCACCACCAATATCTGGATATCTGTCTGCTTAAACATAAAAAATTTGTCCAGAATAATGTTGATTCTAAATTTACTTTTCATATGCTTCTATTTGCCCCTTTCTTCCTTCCTTCAGAATGTGTTAGTGTATATAAACACAGACAGATATTCTTCAGAGATACTGAATTTTGGTTAAGCTACCATTTATATTAATAAAATACTAATATTTTTTTATAGTCAGAATCCAAAATAATCAGATTTGCTATGACATAGATGAAATTCTGGCACTCAAACCTTATTTAGAACTGCAGTTCCTGTCTTTTTTTCCTAGCTTCCTAGCCCACCCCACCTTTTACCTCCTGCCTAAGAAAATGATTGAAGATCTTCCTGTGCTTCAAACTTACAGAATTAAGAAGTATTTTATGGAAATGTCACTTATGACAGGCCAAAAACCAGTACATTTTCATAAATATGAAACAGGTGAGTTTTAGGAAAATAATGAATGGACTTCTTAGAGTCTTTTATTCTTTCTACAGTTCTTAAAGACTGAAGTACCTTTAGAAGGTTTGTTTTGACTGTAAATTTGGAACATTAACTGAACTAAGAAATTAAAAAAAAGTTTGAAGTGTTTGTTTTTTTGTTTTTTTTTCTGAAGCACTTCAATAATTTAAGAAAAATAAAATTCAACCATATTCCATTCAGAGCCAATCATAGTAGTCGCAGCTTTTAAACATAAACCTTGTTAAAAGGAAGTCATGGACAAAATGTCCGTAAGTTTGGATTTCAGATATTGGGTACCACCAATAAATTGAATTTTATATTCAGTGAAGATGCTGCTCATTGTTAAAAGTACAGATAAGCCTTTGTTAGTATTTTGACAAAATACTTTGTTAGTATTTTGACCTTTTGATAGGTTTGGTTGCTTTCTTTTTTTAATCAATAATAAAAAAAAATCTTTATTTCCAATGCTAAAAAGAAACAAGTTTGTCTTTTTCTAAATTGTCTTTCAATTCTGACTTCTGGAATGACCAAAGTAGGGCAGTTATTTCCAACATGAATAGAACATTAAACTATATATAACCTCAGTAACACAGGTTTTTGAGAAGAAAAAGAAAGAAATCTTCCATGAAAAGACACAAAATAATGCGATGAATACTTATATGTGTGAAAATAATTTTGCAATTCCTTAAAGAAAAATAAAATACTATAAAATAGATTTTGTATAGAAATGTTTCCATTATAGGTAATGGTGGTACTTCCAAAAATATGCAGCACCATTACATAGTCAGATACTCATAAAAGTCATGAATCAAAATGGGTGCTTTAATTTTTTTTTTAAGGTGATCTGGTATTATAATCCATTTTCTGTGACACCAGTTGGTTTCCCATACAGTCAGTGTATGGGTAAGTGCAATTGGCCAGGAAAAATAACTTACAGCTGCTTTGAATTCCTAAGGACTAAAATTTCCCAGAAAATTCTGGATAATATAACTTTCACTTTCTAAATATGGAAGAATACCACTTTCATTTTGAAAAGATATATATAGATTCATGTACATTGTGAATACATATTCAGAAAGAACTGTCATATTCAAATTATTTGGCCTAAAATATAAAGAAAAAATATGCAAGAAAAGAACAAAGTAGCATAAATACTTGTGTCTTTTTACTTTCAAAACCTAAACCCCACCCATAAAATCAAAAAGGAAGGCTGAAGTGTCAGACAGAATGAATTATTGAAATAAGCAGTAGACATTCTGATTTTATACTGCACAAAGATTAAACTGATATGCTGAGAAAAATCACATAAATTTTGGACACAGATGGTACAGAAAAATTGCTAGATGAAATAACATATTTGGAATCCAAGCACATCTTCTTAAATACAAAGAACAACAACAACAAAAATAGTCATGAAAACTACTCTTCTTTGTAGGGATGTTGAAATGATTAGGGTTCAGATTATAAAATTATTTGAGATACATATGTTCCTCTGGGGTTTTTGCATGTTAGTTTCAATGACTATTGAATGATTCAATGGTTAATATTATGCTGTGTCTAAACCTTTCACTCCTTAAGAACTTCTTGGATAGTAACTTTCAAAGAAGTAGGTACATATCATGATGAAAATATAACTTTACTGTCTTATTTACAAAGTAGTTAGTTAGTACTTTTCCCATAACACATGAGTGCAGAAATAGATGTATGTTTAAGCTAAAATTAAGAGTGACTGTCTTTTCAAGAGTTTATATAGACTAGATGTCATGTTGGAAGAGATGTTCAATTAACTTCAAATTAATTGCCTTTATCAGAATCCCTTAAGGAAGGATTTGTACCTTTGATATTTTAACTTATTTTACTTTCCAGTACCTATTTTTCTCAATGCAGATTTCTGTGAGAGGAGGCAAAGCCTCAGATGACTTTATGATGATGGCCTAGTTGGAAAGGATAGAATGATCTCAAGCCTATTTCAGTTCAAAAAGGAAGCAGCACTACTAATTTAAACTGTCACAGTCATTATAGTCATCAAGATATTTATATGAGAGAATAACCCCATGTAGTTTCAGTATGATTGCCCAGTCATAGTGCAGTATGGTAAAATACTTCAGATGCACTCAAAAATAAAAAGTTGGATGTTTAACACAGTTCTTGTTTGAGCAATGGTATTTCTATAAAATTAATTATAAAGCCTAGCAAATTGTGGATTTCTGGGTATGGCTAACTACTCAGAGGCTGCTACTCATTTATCCCACCAACAATCATAATTGTAGGCAATTATATGGGAATGCTTCTGACACATAACAGGTTAGGTTAGAAGGGACTGTTAGCTGTGAGGTTGTTCACTTTTTTCTTGCGTGAATCTCATGCTATGTGGGAGCCTCAGACAAAGTTTGTTGGAGAAGCCATCCTATCGAGTTGCAAGGTACAGAAAGGGCTCTTTTGCTTTCTGATCTCCTTACAGAGCCTAGATGTGTCTGGATCCAAACTCAGACCAAGTTTTAATCAATGGTTTCTGTCTAAAGGATCATATGGGAGCAATTGAGCCTTTATACAACTTTGTCCTGCAGGATTAAGGATGGCAAACCAAATAAATTGATTATGATAATGAACAGATTAAAATATATTAATCGGAATTGTTTACTTATCAGTATAGGCAGCTATAACTGCTATGTTTGAAGCAATATTGAAACAATTATATTAAAGCTTGCAAAACCAATTATTAAGTAGAGATTGTGCTTACTCATCCATACCAATGAGTGTGGGTAAGTCTGTTTCTCTCATCCTTGAGGAGTAACTGTGAGGGGCATCCCCACTCAAAGAAGGAAGGGAGGAATCTCCACACATGCTCCAAAAAGAGAAGACCCCTCATTTAGAAGAGTGATATTGGGCTTCTACAGAATAGAGTGGTTGACTGCCCATTGGATGTCTCCATGTTGGCAGCTTTAGACAAGTCATTGGTACTATCACTTGTTGGTTCCTTTACCAGGTACTTTATAAGGTACATTGTTCATGCTCAGGATTTTAACTGTGGGTTTAATGAGTCTGGCTGTTTTCAGCATCACCAGCAGTGTGGCCTCCCTTTATCCATTCACCACTGATAGCTTTGCAAACAGGGCACTGATTGAGCTATTTTACCCTGACTCTAGGCAGAATATGTTGCTATAATGTGATTTAGAGTCTCCTTTTTCAGTTGTTGATATCATATTAGATATGAAGGAATGGCTTGTTGCAACTAAAAAAACCAAACTGGGTCTCTTTCAGGGAAACAAGCACAGTTTTTCAAGGCTCCTTTAGCCTCATTAGAAATGAGTCAACTTTAGTGAGGCTACTTAAAATTCATTTTCAAAGAAGGAGTTTAGGGTTGTTCTTCAAACTCATCTTTCCTTAATGAAAATATGCATTATTTCAAATGTTAATTCTTGAATAATCTGTCTCTACCCTTTTTTAAAGTGCTTTCCAACTTCTCCATTACCTTTCAGTCACTGTCCAAAACCACCTTTTTCTCTAATTTCTATTTGTGTTAAATATTTGTAGTTCAAAATAACGTTTTTATTTACCCTCAAAAATTATGTAAAGAAATAAGGGATTTGAAGAGTAGTTTCATGTAACTTTCTGATGTGGCTGACATAGATTAATCTCAGTTTATTTGTTTTAGGAGTTTAGGTTGATGTAACAGTTTTTGTGATTAAAATACCACATATTTCTTTGTAATTGTTAAATGCTTGTTTTTCTTAACAAAGCCTAATTTATGTTAATTAATTGTACTTTGTATTTTAGATCTTTTGAATAATGTGAGTAAACTGATTATTAGTTTCATTTTTCTGTGTTATAGTTCTCAAATGTGTGATTTTGCATTTCTTGTTTGCCACTCCCTGCTATTAGAAATCATAGTCTGAGTATGTATGAAAGATTCTAGGCAGGGCAGTAATGTAAAATGGTGTGGTAGCATTCACTCTGCAGGAAAAAAAGATTAGTCCCCAGTTATTTTTTACATATCTTGTTGTTTCTGAGTAGAAATTTGGAATTTAACTAGATTTTAATGCAATTGGGTAACCTTCACATAAAAACCAACACATAAAAGATTGTAAAGCTGGTTTTGCATTTGTAAGATGCTTTATGTGTATGAACATTCGTTATAAGGCTAGATGGAAGATCACAGGCTACGACTGCAAAAATAACCCTACTTTACATAAAACTAAAATCACACCCTAGTTACTATGTTGTAATATATTCTTTTAAGAAAGGGGAGTGAAATAATTATTGGAAGTTTGTAAAAACTCCTAGTTTTAACACATCTCTCTGAAGAGATGCTGAGAAAGTTGAAATGATATTAAAGCTAACCTACGCAATAGTGTTATCATGCCCCAAGAGATTCCTTTCCTAGAAAATTAACTGAATAAACTAAATATAATTTACCTTCATTTATTATATTAAATGAAATTTACTATGCAGATCACAAAAATCAAACTGCTAGCTTAGTACTGGAAAAAAATTCTGCACAGCAGGAGGGACTCAGATATAGAAAAAATGAGGAGCAGTTGAGATTTCCCATTTATATCAAAAGCTGACATACATAGACACCTTAAAACACTCCTCCTTTCTAATTCTGGTGCGGGAGGTTGTGTGGTGTACACAATATAAAAAACATATTCCTAATTAATCAACTGAGTCATGCACAAATTACTCAAGAACCTCAGGGAACAAAAACCAGAATAAATATAAATGGGTGTATTTGACACAAACTTTGGCTTCACAAGCAGCAGATTCACTAGCTACTAGCTTATGGATATGGATTTTATGATATTCATATATGATATTATTATCAAAACAGGATTTTCAACATAAATAAAACCAGAAATCTGGTTCACCTAGGTCTTCTAGTTAGATTGGAAATACAATGTAACCTGAGGATCATGCACATGTAGATACCAACTCAACAAAGGTACACACTTGCACCAGTTACAAGGAGTATCAGAATTTTGCACATTTGTGTGAATATTTTTTTCTTCTTAATGTGAATAAAATGAGATATTACAACAAACACTAAAACCTTTATAAGAGAGTCCTCACATAAAGGAAAATAAAACTGTCTTGGGAAGGTTTTTTTGGAGTCTATCATGTTAGAATGCTTCTGAACCTTGTAAGATGAAGGCTGCTATTTCGTTCTCTCATAAAGAGGGTGCAGCTTCTCCTGGTTTGATTTTCCAGAAATTATTTTAATTTCATTCTTACAGAGATTATGAAGATTTGGTAAATGTGAAGACTTGTGTAAATGTGTAGCTGAATATGCCATAATTTCATTGCTGCTCATGCGTTAGTCTCATGACCCTCCTCACAGACCGTCAAGGTTTACAGCTGTTCACCTTTTCTATTACCTTATAGGACAGACTTTGTCATGAGAGAGTCTAGAGAGATCAAATGAGGAACAAGACTGATCTGGACACAACTGCTATATTATACTGCAATGAAGCACACCAAATGTGTTCCTAACTTGGAAACAAAACCCCACTTCAGACATAGACAACTGGATACAGTTTTTACAAACTGTTAAAAGTTGCATTGGACAGTGCCAAAAGAATGATATTCATCACTACAATTGCATATTTCATGCAAAAAAAAAAAAAGTCACATTTCAAAGGGTATAAACTTTAAAAAAATGGAAACACTATTAGCAACTGCAGTTAGCCTTTGAGAAAAAAGCAATGCCTCTCAGAACAAAAGAAGCCACAGAAAATGCTTTTTTAATATGTTTTTTGAAAAACTCAATCCTCAATGAAATCTCCAATCTCTATCTCTTCTGACTCTGTGGGAGTTCCTAAACTGAGAATTTTGTGATTTCAGTTAATGTCATGGCCCCTGTACAAGGTTTATATCCCAATTACCCAAGGAGAATAGACTGAGAACATCTTGAATAGTGGATGAATCCTTTCAATACCTTATATTTCTATGCCTTTAAATTAATCCACTTGGTATGTACCTGTTAGTCTATATGTAATTTTGTGTTTCTCTATTTACTCTTAAGGTAGAAAAAATTTCCAAATATGCTCTGCAAATAGGCCAGTTAGTTATTTCTCATCAACATCTAACTCCATTAGCTCTTACTTGTTCATTTTTAAATCTATCTTCTTCTCACCTATAGGTAAAAGAAAACTTTTTTTTTTTTCCCCCTATTGGTAAAAAAAAACTTTTTTTTTTTTTTTTTTTTTTTTTTTGGTAATCTGAAGTCTTTATCTGTAATCTGAATCTAATGCACAACTTGATTGCTTGCCATTCACCAGAGACAGAATTTTTTCTTACATGGTAATGTTTATTGATACACTTAAATGTTTGTCTCAAGAAACCTTCTCAAATGGATTCCCTGTGACTTTAGACTGATAATCGATAGGAGTTAAGAACATTTTGAATTACTGAAGCAAATGTTGGAGATAAACTAAAGGGGTTAAAACACATGTTTAAGTAATTTCTTGCAATAAACCATGGGAACTGGGGTTCATAAGTGACCCCTTAGTAACAGGATCAATTATTTTTAATTGCAGTTTAAAATAGGACTAATGAGGTGGTTGTAAAAGCTTTTCCTAGAATCATTATAACCTAAGGGAGAAAAGAGAGGCAAGGGGAAGTAGCCATGATAATTAAATGTCAATGTTTTGCCCTGAAAAAGCTCTTACTAAGTTCATCTTGTGGCATTCATTGCTTTTGTCTGTCATAAAAAATTGTCTGAACTAATTCTTACCAATACAGAGATTTGCAATTTTGATTTAATTATTTTTTGCAATCATACAATATAGCAATGGATCACATAATTAAAGGCCTCTTTTGAAGGATGTGAAGCCAGTTAGGTAGTTGGATCACATATACTGGGATGAAAAAAGAAAAGGTAAAATATTGGGGTATACTTATTCTTAGCCAAATTTTGTTCCATAAGCAAGAAAAGTTACTTCACCTTTCTGCATTTTTTTTCCTTTTTAGGATCCTGTAAGTATTTAATTTCTATTGCATTTTGGGGGGCAGAAACAGCATTCTGGGTCAAATTCATACTCTGTGAAACAAGATTTTTCCTTGGTGTGTTCAACACATGCATAAATACAATAAAACAATCTGTCCCAGACTGAGCTAAGTATAAAAAAATGCAGAGTTTGAATATTCAGTCCCAAAGTATCTTTACATGATGTAGGTAGAATGTGCACGTCCCTAAATTTGTTACAGAATTTATTTGCTGCAACAGTGATAGCTTCTGATGAATTAAACACTGGTTTGTGTTTTAATGTTGCCAGATTACTCAGTTTGGTTTATCACTGTATGGAGGTTGCTGTCTGTCCGCTTGAGACCTCTTCAGGTTTTTAGTATTGTATATGTTTCCTCTCAGGGTTAAAAATCAGCGTCTCACATGTCATGCTTGCCCAGGTGTTGCCTTTTATGTGAATCTGTGATTGGCATGTTTTTGGGTTTTTTAAACACTCCCTGGTTTATAGTCTGATATGATCATAACTATCAGTGAAACTTTAAATGAAAATTGGCCCATGCCAGAATGCAGTATATTGACTGAATAAAAATAAGTAATTATCATATATCAATTTAATGAATGCTAGACATTTGTTGTCATTACACATAGCTCTAAGTCACTCATGGGTATACAACAGAATTACATTTATTAACACACTGATATTGTCAGCTTGAAAGCTACTCTGGATCTGTCTCTGCACTCACTTCTGCCCCACTAGGTCTTCTCTATATCCAGTTTCTCTTATAAAGGGACTGTTGATACTCCTTCGTTTTCCACAAGTAACCTGAGAATTTAATTATTTAGAAAACTTGCTTAATTACCATTTCTTCCTTCTTGCCTTCTCCATTCATTATGATAAACTACATGATATAGCCTGCAATTTATAGTCATGAGGAGACTGAAACTGTGACAAATTTTAATGATTTATACTGATGCATGTCTTAATTAGATCAAATCAACCTTCAGAATATTTAAGGAAAGGAGAAAAGAATACCTATGCTCAAAGTCCTACATCCCTTCTCTCCGTTCAACACTTCACTAAAGTGATGTACAGCACGGTTGCCTTTTTCCTAACCTGGAAATGAAACTTAAGATAATTTTAGTGAGAAGATAATATAAAAGTGGGTCTTTATTTTGAGGCCTCCAGGTGCAATTATGGAGAATGTCCACAGAAGCCCACTCCCCACGGGGGTCCATATAATTTTATAAGTTTGGTAAATTAGCATAATTGACAAAAAAAGCACAAATTAGGAGCACAAGTGGTGATGCAATTCCCCTGTGGATCAAGCCCCTTCTAAGTCTTCTTCCCCCTCGTTGTGACTGTACTTTGTAAATGAATATATGTCTGAAGAGCTGTTTTTCAGCTGTGGTAGCCAGGGAGAACCAAGATAGGATAGGGCTTTGGAATATGTTTTTACTTTCTGCTGAGGGAAGGGGCATGGAAAACCACCAGGAAAACTAGCCACTAATACATTAGGTTACAAATATATGTGTAAAGAATACAGAGAATATATAAAAGAAAAAAGGTAAAAACCAAATTGTCATCAGCACCATCAAAGGTTAATCATGACCTTAGGTGTACAGAATACACTCCTAAAAAAGTGGCTGAGAATTTTAGGTGCAAGTTTAAGTGTAAGTGATATATGTGGGATTGGAGAAAATGACATCTGATAAATTATCACATTTAGGTGACTGGTGGGCTTACTAAAACTGGATCTGTAGCTTATTTCTGGAGGAGGGGAAAGAAAAAAGAAGAAAGCAAGTAAATACCCAGTACAGTAGTAGGTAATTAAAAGCCATCATAGAGGCTTGAAACAGGGATTCTTTAAGGTCCAGCAGCATTTTCCTCCATGTGATTCCTCCATTGCTCAGGATGCAGCTTTCTGACCACCTGCTCTTCTGGGCTGGGTACATGAAGGGGATCTTCTTGAGCCTGCTGACTGGTCCTTAAGGAGTGAATTGTTAGCTCTGAATTACATGTCTAGATTGATGCATCATTCTGTAGTGTGCTTGACCATCAAGACTGGACAGCCTGGTTGGAGTATAAAGCAGCTTCTTTGTAGGTTACTACAAAAAGTAGTGTGTGTTGTGCCCACATAATCCTCCTATGAAAACCACTGTGGGAAAGGATGAGAAGAGGACCATGTGTGCCTGTTTTACCACAGCATGGAGCTAAGACACCGATACCATCCATATGTATAGAGACCTGGGAAAATGGAAACTATGCTGGGTTTAATGCTTGGGGCTTAGTTTAAATGAAGCAGCACTAAGGTTTTGGAGGCCAGGTAGAATTTGCAAGGGATGCAGTTATGACTGAGGCAATTATTATTTTACTATAAGTTACATTTTTAAAAGAAGGAAGCTGAAGTAGCTTTTGACCAAGAAAAACACAATTCAGCTATTTCGTAACAAACTTATGACAAAATGTGCATCAACCAAGGAGCTGGCAAACAGCTAGAGGCTTACTCAAAAGCAGTAATGTCGTGATGGTATCAACAAAGTTTGTGGTAAGGATGAAGGAAATACAGTCTGCAGATTGCTCATGTGACAGCAGTGATAGCAGTCGTAGTATCATCTGGAGTACAGTGTGCTGCTCCTGATTGTGGTGCCACTGCATTGATTATGTCTTCATGGAATTTTGTCACTCCTTAACTTTGTCTTCTAGACAGAAGGATTCCTTTCTTACTCTCTTTACCTAAAAAAATCAGGTACCTAAAAATATTTATCTAAAAAGAATATGTTCTGTGTGCTCTGCACATGCTGTTTTCTCTTTCCAAAATGATCTTTGAGAATTCTACCATGTCTACAGTGAGAGGAAAAGAGAAAATGGCCTAGGCTGAGACAGGGGAGATTCAGATTAGATATGAGAAAAGTTTTTTCACTGTCAGGGTGGTCACACATTGGAATAGGTTGTCCAGGAAAGGGGGGCATCCCTGGAGATGTTTAAGAGGCTTCTGGATCTGGTGCTGGGTGAGGCGGTTGAGTGGTTGAGTGCTGTGTGTGTGGTTGGACTGGATAATGTTAAAGATCTCTTCCAGACTTGATGATTTTTTGATTCAATGATTCTTTAGTTAAGGCTCTGGGATCAGAGCTTTTTCTTTTTTTTAACACCTAAATAGGCTAATATTCACATATCCTTATCAGTCCATGTAGAAAACATTTCACATATTCATGGTAGTTTTCTATTCTCATTTGCCCAGAAACTGAGCAAGGTGAAAAAAGCATCCATCAGGCCATAAGATACATTATCCCCTTCTAAAATATGATTTAGGCTATCTATCAACCCCTATATAAACCTTGCTAGAGAGTTTTAGTAAGAAAACCTTGAGCTTTACGATACAGCATTTATCACATTTCCAAAGCTAACTCTCTGAAAATACAAGTGTATTATTTTAGTTTATCACCTTTTCTCTTTTCTTATTTTGGGTTTTTCATGAATTCTAGTGATATTCAATCTTCAAGAGATAGTATATATCATGCTAGTCCAAGAGAAGATCCCCATTTATTCTGAAGTATTTTGCTGAAAGCATTTGTGTGCTTGAAGATATTCTTTTCCTTGTATGTACACCCCTGTACAATATTAAATATATTCAATTAAATAATTCTCTGTAACTGATGGAACTACACTAGAAGCATTTCATTTTGGCCAAGGGAAGAAGAGGAATTTATATTTTGCCAACACCACACTAAAACAAACAAGATAAATATTATTCAAGGAAATGCAGTTCAATTTTACTTAATTTAATAATAAGGTCTCCAGCTCTTTTTGTCACAACTGTATGATGAATAAGCTGTAGTTGGTTTTGCAGCTGTTGTATTAACTGTGGGTGACCTAAACAACAACAAGAACAACAAAAACAACAACAACAACCAAACAACAACAATAATTCAAATATCACATTTTCATTATTATTTTCGTGTAAATGTTTCTTAAATTAACAGAGAGCATGTGAAACTCTTCAAAGTGTGCGCCTGGTGTACACAAATGTATACAAAGGTTGTTAGAGGGTTTTTTTGCATATGTTAGGTAAACAAGTAATGATTTACTATACCCACTAGAAACCACAGCTCATTTGGCTTCCTTTTGCTGTAGGCAGGTTTAAAAAACTCCATGATTGAAAATTACCTTTCTTCTAAACAGATTTTCACATAACCAACACACTGTATAACAGAAACCTTTAGTGAAATTAAATAGACTAGTTTTTTCTGGATTTGAAATAGATACAATCATGAAAGATGGAAAGTTTGACCACAAGATTTCATAACACAAGGATCAAATTAAGTTATTAAGTAATTTAGTTAGGCATCATGTTTAGAGCTCCTTAAATACATCAGATATTTTATAGTGAATAATTAATTTTTGGAACACACTGCCACAGGACACTCTGGAAGCCAAAAGTTTAATGCAATTCAAAGTTAGGTTAAATATTTTCATGGAATAAAAATCTGCTGGAGTCCAGGAAGTGGGAGAATATGAATGAACACCTAGACACATATTTTCAGAATCTGAGAACATACCTTATGGAATCATGACTGTTGTCTCACAGCTACTTTCAAGATCTTGATATTTGTGCTGGAAATCTTTGTTTGTATCAAAAATTGCCTTTTTTTCTCCATAATGGAAAAGACATAGCCGATATTCTCCCATTTAGGTATTTCCTATACAACTCTATAATGGCCATAATTTTGTATTTCTCATGTAAAACACTATTAGATTTTTCATTCTCCTTTCTAAAATCTCAGATTACTGTTTATAGTATACTTTCTAGTCAATTGCTTCTTCTACTTTCTTTTACCTATTGAAATTTTACAGGGGAATATTACAATTTGTAATATTTTTATTATTTAAAATGACAAATTGATTTTAGATTACAGTGGGAATTGGTTTGTCTTTATTTTAGATGGAAATCATTACTTTTAAAATAAAGTTAAAATAAAAGAAGAATAAAATGTCAGACGGTTTTGTCATGTCTAGAACCTGTACTAAGCAGATAACACTGATGATCCCCCCAAATCTCCTTGACAGTTTCTGTCCCACCACATGCCAAGCTAGGAAATATCAGAAAGGAGAAACCTCCAAGGAGGCCAGTATCAGTGACCCAGAGACTTAATCAGGTTGTTGAAGGTGTCCTCTAAACACCCATGACCAGGTGTTAATGAGCTTCTACCACGGCGTCATCTGTCTCACTGTCCTTTCCTCTGACCCTGACCTCCAGCTCTCACATCCAGTCTCCTGCCCCACAGAGAAGTCCTTAACAGTTGAGCTGCTCCATCACACTAAGAACCACTCCATCCCCCCCTTCCTCCCTCCCCATTTACACTGAAGAGCTTTTATGCCACTACCACCCTCCCTAGTTTTGCCTGCTGTCTCACTGTGTCTCGATTTTTGCAATGGCTCCCCTGTCTCTGTCTACTGAGGGCTTTGCCTGAATTTTAAATCAGATCAGGAAAGATGCATGGATTTCTTGGACAGGTTTCGGCCTTTTTTTTTTTTTTTATTTTAATTTAAGGCTACCAATGCAACATGAAATCACTTGGCAGTTATACTGTTTGGAAGAACACAGGCATGGTGTAGTCAATAGCAATATGTATGTGTCTCTGCCTAACTGAAGGTTATTTCCTATGAGTATTTGTTGCAGACATCTGGTATCCTTTTCATTTCTGCTCCCACCTACACCAGCAACATCCCAATGAGTAAATAAAGAGGGAAGATGTTTCAGTTCTTGCAAGAATTTTCTGTGGAGACCAGCAGGTTATAAAACAGTAGTATGTAAACAGCCGAGAGCATACACACAAGTTTTTCCAGCCTAATGGAATTATAAAATATCACTTGTTTGCAAAGGATGTTCTTGCTTTGCGTGGGGCAACTTAGGTAGGAAAAAAGCCCTGACATCTTTTTCAGGATGTTTTTTTAAGTCTATATAACTATATTAAAAACCTATCACATAGCTTCTCAGTGGAATCCAAACTAGAGATTTTAGCCTAGAAAAGGTAAAATGCAGAGCAGAGCAAGGAACAGCTGGCTGTTTTATACATCTCAAGCAATATCTTAACTGTTTTAATAGTGTACAACATACTCTGCTGTTTTTCCATTTTCTTATTAACTTCATGACTCACCAATAATATCAAGAAACTACACGGAGGGAGACAGAAAGGAGGATTTCAGTTTGCAGGAAGGGAGAGCTTTTAAGTACCACAGAATTTGCATTGTTCTTAAAACCCGAGCAGCTGATTTGTTAGGGATTTAATCTGTAATATATATATATAATTCTGTGACACTATTAATATGGAAATTGAACATAAAAATAAAACAGGAAGAAGATAACAGATTTCAGGGACTGCCTTACCCATGGGTTGTGACTTGTCAACAGCAAGGTCTCTCTCATGTACATGCATAATTATGTTTACAATCTAGCCCTCTGTTTTATGACCTGCTGGTCTCCACAGAAAGTTGTAGCTTCTTAACTTAGATTTAGTTTCAATTCTAAGTCCTTTCCCCATTTTTTTCTGAACCGATATAGATATTTTACATCTACACCTTCATATGACAAGATGTTCTATTGATGTATTGCTCATGACTTGTTGAATGTGGGGTTTCTTTTTGCTATTCCCACTATTTCCATTGATGGTCTCTGATTCCTATACCAGAAAAAAAACCAAAACGTTAACTCATTTTTCTACAGTCCCCATAACTAGATTTTGTAGAATTCTGCTTGCAAAAGACCAAGCTTTCTAAGTTGAAAAACTTTTTTTTAATTGCTCTCCAAGGGATTATTAGAATTCCATAGTATGGGCAGGTGTACACATAGACACATATTCAAGCACGGAAACATTGTTTATGGGAGTGCTGTTTTTCTTCTAGTGTTTTGAATACGCAAAAGACTACCATAAGGAAATGTCTTTTCATACATACAAGTACTGCTTATTAGTCACTTATTAGTTCTAAAAAAGCATTTGGAAACATTAGGAAATTATTTCCATTAATTTAAATATGAATAAAAGACCTTTAAGTCTCTGATATGCTTGGCATCTTGCTTCATGCCCAATACTAGTTCAAAAACAAGGAAAATTAAAACAGAACTGGAATTTACTGTCTGCTAAAACACAAAAATTAAAATGTAGTTTTGCTTCTAAATGTGGCCCTGTAATGGTTTTGCCTTGTCTGTATGACAAGAAATTTCCTTACCTACAAGAAAAGACAGAGAGAATAATTTTTAGAAAGAACGTAGCTGACATGAGGACAATCCTAAGTTTTTGCATGTTTAGTGAGATGTTTTCATGTTGTCATATAAAATTGGAGAATATTAACTTGGTTGTGATGATGTCTTCAGTGTGTCCTTCATCAGTATTTTAGTATTTCAGAGTTTAGTGACTTCTTGGACTTGCTAAATTAATGCTAAAGTGGCTACGTTGATAATCTATCTCGATAAAAGTGTTACTTTCAATGATGTAAAGGTGGTTGACAAATGGTGGTGTTTATCAAGGCAATTTTTACTTGTTTATCTAATATTTGCACACTTAGTTTCTACAGCTGAAACCTGTACCTGTACCAGAAATAAAGTTTGGGATAAAGATTTTGTGTCTGACACTAGTTCTCCTATATGAGTTAACTGACACTGCTGGACTCTATAAATACCATGCCAGTGTTGGTTGTATGGTCCAATGTGATTAACTGACCATAAAATTGGGATTTTGGAGTTTTAGCCCATTAGCTTTAAATGCTACTGCCCTTCTTTTTTGCTAAGTAGTGCTTTAGCATTGCTGTCGTTTAGTGGAATTGTTCTTATTGTGGTCATCAATTTAAACATTTTCAAATGGTTTATAGGCCAAGAATTAGTCAACATGACTATGGCAGAATTTGTTCTAGTTATGGTAAACCTTACAGATATTGTCCACCCATGAGAAAGTATGGGAGAAAGTATGTGAGAAAATATGTGACTTTTACTCTTAAAAGCTTCACCCAGTAATATCAATATATCTGTATTATTACAGGTCATGATAAACCAGACCTAACTGCAAGATTAAACTCAAAATATGGCAGTTCAAGCTAATTTCTCCAATTACAGCAGCTGCAGTACTTCTCTGCTATTTTTGTGGACTTTTATTTTAAATTAATCCCTCAGAATTCTCCTGTACAAGATTAATTTACTTTTCTGTGCACTCCAACATCACTATGTAAATAAATTCTACCAAAGGAATATATGTTCACACTGAAATTTTCTCATTGATAACATTTGCCAAATTAATATATGTCCACTGAAGATGTGAAATCTGATAAACTCATGTAAAGTATGGGATATTCATTATTATAATGCCATGATATATGTGGATTTAATTTATAAAGCTTAATTTATAAAAGCCTTTAAAACTCATTAAAGTGTAATCAATTTAAATTAGTTTAAATAATTTACATTCTTTTAAAAATAAAGGAGACAGATGTATTTCAGTTGTATTTTTATGGCAGCATAGTACATGGCATTGTAATCAACCTTGTACAAGCGTTTAGGTCCAAAAATCTGACACATTATTTGGACGTTAACTCTAACAGCCTGAGATTCAGGTAAGAGATGGAAAAAAACACACTCTTGGTCATGGTGTTAACTAAATTGAATTTTCACAGTCTTGTAGTTCTTTCAGATACTTGGTGAGTCTAATAATATTTCTTGTCATAGACCTTGTAGTTAGAATCAAATAACTATATAAAATAAATCAGCTTTTCTTTTTAACCTTTTTCTAACAAAGTTGCAATGCAAAGCTTGCAAAAATAAATCTTAAATAATGAAAAGGCCACAAGCAAATAAAAAACAATTCCACCTCTGACTACTTTTTAAAGCAAATTATATGATTTTTTGATAATTTTGGATGAATTATTTCTGAATACTGCAGTCTGACATTTTTATTACAAATTTTGTCTCTCCAATAACATCATCAGATGACCTGCCAGACTTATTTCTTTGTCAGAGACATAGATTTATTAATATTCTTTGTGTAAAGCACTACAGGATTCTCAATGCAGTATTCTGATAACAATTACTTATCTGGTTTCTTGGACCAAATGTATTTTATACCTCAGAGAATGTACCTACCTACTGGAAAATCCATATATATACGTACCTTTATGTATATTTCCCATATGGTTATAGGAAGTGGTGATGGTTCATATTAATGAATTAATTGTCTCATTTGTAGCTAAATTCAAAAGCAAAATCAGGATGACCATTAAATCATAGAATGGAAGGGACCTTAAATGTCATCTAGTTACAGCCTTTCCTAGCCTTGCCGTGAGCAATATTGCCACACACTGGATCGGGTTGCCCAGAGACCCATCCAGCCAGGTCTGGGGCAGGTCTGCCAGGAATGGGGCATCCAAGACTCCTCTGAACACCTCACTGCAGTCCCTCACCACCTTCACAGCAAAGGATTTCTTCTTATCATCTAAACTAAATACCTATTCTTTTAGTTTAAAACATTTCTTGCTTTCCTATGACTAGATTTTACCCATGTAAAAAGTTGCTATCTCATTTTTTGTAAGACCTTTTAGGTAAGGAAGTCTCCAATAAGGTCTCCCTGGAATCTCTTCTTGTCCTTACTGTAAACTCCAATTCTGTCAGCATTTCTTAGCAGCAGAAGTGCTCAAGATGCCTTTGATCAGCTCCTCTGGACTCACACAAAGTAGTGCATATCTTTATTGTGCTGGCAACCCCAGAGCTGGGTGCAGGGCTCCAGGTGGGGTCTCAGCAGAGCAGAGCAGAGGGGCAGAATCCCCTCCCTGCCCTGCTGCCCACGCTGCTTTGGATGCAGCCCAGGAATTGGGTTACTGGACTGCCAGTGCACATTTTTTCTCATGTCCAACTTTTCATCAATGAGAACTCCCAAATGCTTCTCTTCAGGGATGGTCTCAATGTCTTCTTCTCCCAGTCTCTCTGGTATTGCCCCAACCAAGGTGGCAGTACCTTGGACTTGCCCTTGAACTTCATGAGATTCTTGTGGAGCCCGTTCTCAGGGTTGTCCTGGATGGCATCCCTTCCTTCTCTTTTGTTCCCTGCATCTCTCAGCATTATGTCATCTACAAATGATCCTACTGTCTGTGTAATTGCCAAATGTATTAGCAAGCATGGGTCCAAGATGGAGTCCTGAGGCCACCACTCATCACCTTGAGGGGCACCTCTCATCACCAGCCTCCACCTGGACACAGAGCCATTGACTACAAATCTACGATTTTTTTCATATAGGCTTCCTGTTTAAGTCACCAAGGAAAAAGGAGTCTTAGGTATCACCAGTAATCTAACCATAGGACAATTTTTCTCATAGAGGATGTGCAGATGAATGCAGGAGCAGATTGGGGTCAGAAGATCTACAGTGCTTTAAATTAAAATATTTAAAAGTTAAAGATGCCGCCATGATGCCTCACTAAAATAATATTTTCTCATCTCATTTCCTCTCTAGCTTAATTCTGCAGGCAGAGCATTTGAACAATAATGCACTGGCACAGAGACTCCACAAACTAGCTGTTCTTTCACTAAAAACTAAACAAGCAGTATTTGCCTTGAGAAATGTCACTTCATCTAGGAAGACTGGTTCTCAAGAAAGTATTTCCAAAGAAGGATATTTTTGGCTTTGAATTTCTGAAAAACAAATCAGTAAATTAAATAAAGAAAATTAAAATTTTTAAAGAGTCTTCAAAATGAAGAAAAAGCTGTGATCATTTAAATCTAAATAGCAGAAGCAAGGACTGCCAGCAAATATAATCCATGTGCAAGCAGTGACTCTGCAAGTAGTGTATGAATGGTTTTTACCCATTCAGAAACAGAAGAAAGTTAAATCCACTTCCCCAAAGGCTCATTAAAGTACATCTGTGCTCAGGGCAGTTCAGTAATTATGTGATAGGAATAACTTCTGTGATTATAATACATAATGACCACCTACAAACTTTTGGCATTAAAGTAGTAGGAGAAGCACAGCCAAGGGGAAAAAACTGCATGTACTGAAAAAAATCTCCTTTAAGTTATAGAATTTTACTGGCCAATAATCACTTGGATGTGAAATCTAACTAGTATGTGTTTGCTTTATTTTATTTCTAATATAATCAGCAATTACAGTTTTGTTTTAATCTTCCTTTTTCTTTCCTGCCCCTCCCTATTTTCCATATCAGAATCTGGCACCTCAATTAATGTTCTGCTTTTCTCGAAAGGATACAGGAAAGATGATGTGATTTATCGAAAAAAAAAAAAAAAAGAAACAAACAAACCCAAAACCTGTGAAAATTATATTCAGTAGATACATTTAGAATTGCTCTGATGGGAATTGCAAAATTAACTTGAACAGTGTAGATGATTTCTGTTTTATCTTAGCTTTTCTTCCTTGCACTTCTTATTTGGTTTAGTAATTCAAGAGAGGAGGCAAACATAAATGGGTCCTAACCAGTTCATCAATTCTGTCCCTGCTGCTAATCGCTCAATTATTGCATTTTGTAGGAATTACTTTCTAGTTTCAGGCCCACTGCTACCTCAGATTCTTACAGATTTCAGGGCTAGCAGGAAAGACTTCTGCTAACAAGTCTTCTTTGCTCTAGATGTTATGATATAATGTAGCTACCTTTAAACATAATGAAAATTTTATGTTTGCACACTACTCATATTTATTTTTGTGTAATACCCCAAGGGAAGCTTTTGTATCCGAGCATTCTCTGACAGAGAATAGTGACATAATGACACCCAGACAAACTCACCAGCTTTTTTCTTTCTTTTAAAAATCACTCTCAGAAAGATCTGTTTTGCTGCTGTATTTAGCTGTTTTAGGTTGGATCCTTATCCCTACAGAACCTCACCCGACCGGCCATTCAAGTTAAAGAAAGCCCTCTGACCAGACAGAGCCTTAAAAAGACCCAGCATTGCTGAGCATCAAAAGGGAAGAGTCCTTGCAGAGACTACTTAATTGTCTTCTGCATGTTTTATGTACAAGGAATCAAGTAGTCTCTGAAGCTGTGAAACTAGGTGTAATAGGGTATAATATTTTGTACTATTTCTCACCTGAACATATTGCTTTGAATGTCAGGGGATATAAAGCAAAACCAATTAAAGATAATGCATTTTTTAAAAAAAATTTATGCACTTTAATAGTGTTTAAAGACCTTTGCCAAAAATTGGTTCTGTGCTATGCAAATGTATAAAGTTTGTCTATGCCTTAAAGAACTCATATTCTATAAAACAAAACCATGGCTGGTAAGCCCTTTTAATAATATTTTACAGCTGAGGAAGTTCAGCTTAAAGAAAATAAACTCCCAAAGTCACACAGAAAATACTTAAACAGGCAGGAAAGAGATGTACATATGCATCTGGTAAAGAGCACTACAAAACACATGTCCTTCTCTGGTCAAACTTCAAGAAAGCCTGTTGTCATAACTTCCTTCTACAAAACAAATAGTTTAATAATTAAATAGTTGGACACAAGACTCTAAAATTGAAATGAAAACTTACACTGGAATATGGAAAGAAGTAATGACTGACATTTTGACTCCTTTGATCCTTTCTGGATGGAGTCACTTAAAAGTTAAATTGACACAGCTGCCTATAACATCTGTCCATACTATTCTTCTTGTTCCTAAGTCCTTCTGAGTTCTCCAGCCCTGACCTAACATGAAAATCATACTCCAGATAGAAGCACATACCTAAACATCAGTGGCAAGTTAGTCTTCATTGTGTCTTTTACTATTTACGCTTGCAAAAAGCTCTGCTTTTTATTGCTACAAATTTGAGTCAAAATGCAGCTACAAAACAAACACAATAACAGGCCAAATTGTGGATTGTGTTCAGAAGAATGTGGTTCAGCTTATTTTCTTGCTTGAAATATTAAACTATATGCAAAGTAAATATTGCTTGCAAGCATGTATTTGCATAAATATACACATGACAAGCTAAGGGAATTTGTTTGGCAGCAGTTAGAAACCAAGTGCAATGTAGCTTGGTTAAAGGTGGTGCAGCACATGGAAGCTACGTGTGAGTGCAGTTCAGTTTGGGTTTATGAAGTGCCAGGTCCTCACAGATTTTCTTCATCTGACTTTCACTGCTTTCAGTGGGGTTGAAGCGTAATTGCCTTCTCCTAAAGCAAGCTGCATGGTACAGGAATCTGAAAGAGAAACTTGTTTAATCAAAACAACATAAAATGTTGGTTTGCATCAAATGCAGTCTGACTGAGAAAACAATGCAGTACACAGTTAAGTAATTTCCTACCTAAGATAGCAGTTAATCGTGCCATCCATTTTAATGGAGTTTAGATGTGTGACTAAAGAACAGTCATGTACTAAAGAATAGTTACATGCTTGAAAAAATCCTTTTCTGACTAATACTGAAAGAAAATAACATTGCATGGGTTTACTGCCAGTAAGCAGATGTAGATCCATTTAACTTTGTTTTAGTCTAAGAGATTAAATCAAGTGTGTTATTTTCTTCCTAACTGTAGTGATATGTTCATATTGAAATATATAGGAGGAAATTTATCTGAATATCTTGAAAAAAACCCAGAAAGATCAAAATTCTGTCATGCATTTTTTAATTCATTAATTCCAAAGATTTCAAAACCCTGGTAAATAACCATAAAATAAATTAGTAAAATAGCTAAATTAGTATGAGATCTCTTTGATGACATAGCATATTGCAGCTAATAAAGAATCTGTTCTTTGTTTTGAATCCTCACAGAAGGAAGGTCAAGAGAGTAGAAATCAATAGTTTAATTAAAAAAATTAATATTTTTATTGAATTTTTTTGTCTTTTTTTTTTCATTCTTTTTCTATAAATATTATCAAGAATGATGAAAACATGTACTGGTTTTGGCTGGGATAAAATTAATTTTACTCACAGTAGCTGGTTTGGAGGTGTGTTTTGGATTTGTGCTGGAAACAGGGATGTTTTTGTTACTGGGCTTACTCAGAGCCAAGGCCTCTACTGTTCCTCACCCCACCCCACCAGCGAGAGGGCTGGGGATGCACAAGGAACTGGGAGGGGACATGATGAGGACAGCTGATCCCAAGTGACCTGAGAGATATCCTACACGGTATGACTTCATCCTCAGCATACGAATTTGGGGAAGGTTGGTGCAGGGCTGCTGCTTGGGGACTGCCTGGCCCTTAGTCAGCTGGTGACCAACTGTTGTCATGTACATCGCTTCTCTTTCTTGAGTTTTAATTCTCACTGTCATTTTGTTTTAACTAAATTGCTGTTATTTTTATTATTGTTACTACTGATACTATTATCGTCATCCTCATCATTACATGCTCTACCCGTTATTAAGCTGCTTGTATCTCAACTCATAAATTTTTGCACTTTCACCATTTTGTTTCTCTTCCCAAAACTACTGGGAAGGAGTGAGAGAATGGCCACATGTGGATTAGCTGCTGGCTGGAGTTAAGCAGTGATACAACACCAAGAAGATTAAAGAAAGAGATGTATTATATGGAAACCAAATAGGAATGGTGTTTTTTTAAAAAAGCCTCTATAACCAGAGTAAACTTCTTACTAAGGTGATAGTAAAGTGACAGAAGGGTTCAGGAGGGATTTTTTTGTTACAATTCTGAAATAATTTCCTGTTGTTTGCTGTTGGTGTTTCAAAAAAGGTGTACGATCTGTGCATAATGTTGAAAACAAAAGAAATGTGGAAATGTAAAGTCTGTCTTTTTTAAATTTCTTGTCCAAAGCTGATACAGCTGAGCCGAGCAAGTTAAATATTTTTATATTTTATGGTGTGATACAAATATGGAGTGGAAAATAAATCCCCCCAACAAAGGGGCATCTTAGCAACTGTGGAAGTAAAAATAAGAGGGGAATAGCAAATTCCAAACTTGAGAAAAAAGATGTTGGATAGCAATTTCTTCTTGTAGGTTCTCCCAGCACGTTACACCACAACAGAACGTTTTGAAATTAAAATAAATAAATAAAATAAATAAAACAAACAAGCTCTTGATTTCAAACAACACCACAGTGGGGAAGCAGTTACATTAAATAATAACTGTGGGTTCCAGACAAAGGTGTATAGGAATAATAACTATTTCCTGTGCAACTGATATGGATCGCAGGCATCAATCAGACAGAGCTGAAGACATGACTCACTTGAAAAGGCCACACAGAGCAAACTGTACCCTCACAGGGCCAGATGTTATAAGACAGTTTATTCACCTATTAGAGAAGGAAAATATTCCTTGAATTTAAAGCATTTTAGCCTTGAGTGTTATAAATTTGTACACACACTTTCTTTCTCTATGGTTAGATATAAGACAAGTACCATGTCATGATACCATGAAACTACAGAATGGAAAATAATATTCTGAAACAAGAATAAAGTTATAGAATAAGAATTTAAAATTCTTATTCTATATATAAATAGAATAAACTCTGCAGATTTTATCAAGTAATTTACGGAAAGTGTTAAGAATCTGAGATGTATAATTTAATTATAAAATGTACATTGCTTAGAAGCTGATAATGAGCAGTAGACTGTTTTTGACAATGACCTAAATCCATATGAAACTGGCAAAACTCCATGTTGTTATTACTACTTGTGTTGTAGCAGATTTTCTGAAGTTTCTTATGTACTAATTACCACTACTGACACTAATGGATTTGTTTGTTATAAACACACATAAATAAATGGGCAGGAAAAGGGATGGGGAGTTTATTCTTTCTGTTTCACAGATATTTAGTGTGCAGTGCAGTCCTGTTTAATCAAAGATTCAGAATCCAAGTAGGTATTCAGTGGATGTATCTCCCAAACCAACTCACTGCAACAGCAACAACCAATCTAACTAGTGTAAATGTATCCTAATAACATGTGCATAAACTATACATTGGGTTCTTGTAGACAAACCTAATTCCTTTATATTTATATTTATGTAGATAGATGAAGCAAAACATTTTTTAAAGTGTATAATTCATAGCAAAAATACTCTCAAAGTGTAATACAGTCAAATCAGAATATATTATTTTGTATCTTTAAGTCTGCATCTTACATAGAAAGAGTTCAATAGTTATTGAATAAAAATTCAATGGGAAGATTCAGTGCCAGTTTGAAAGCTCTTACATTGCATTTCCCAACTGAAATATGGGAAGCATGAGGCTACGGATTGACATCAGGATGAATTGCTTATATATTACAGAAGTCAAAAGAATTATGTTCTTTTCACTTATATTTAGTGCTAGATGAAAAGGTCGCAACTGGTGATGACAGTGTCCATAAACTATGAGTTATAGTCCGAAGTTTTCTTGTTCATCCATTCTCACATCTTCAGGATGGTATTCTCTGCACAGCTGCAGATGGCTGCATATATATATATATCCTTGCCATAAAATGTCAGGAGATACATGATCAGCTCAATCCGAGTCATGGGTTGACAGTGTTCTGCCAATACAAAGCAGACAGAAATGCCTCTCCACTTGGCTGGTTTATATCCTAAAAGCTGATCAGTCCACCTGGAGGAAACCAACGCTTTTGGTTTCAGGTGTAGAAGTGTTTTATAGAAATGATGGGCTAAAAGTAAGAATTTTTACTTTAACATAATAAATCAATATTTAGTAAGTGATTTTACTTATTTTAGAAAGTCTTTCTATATAGGGTCTTACTGTCTGTATACCAGATGGTTTGAGCTGGTTTTTTTTTTTTTTTGGTGGTGGTTGTTTTTTCTTCTTGTTGTTGTTCTCACCAATGTTTTGCAGGCTTGATTTAACACTGGAGTTTCAGACAAATTTTTGTTAGTCCCTTTACACACATTTTTGCCTTTGGTCCAGATGCCTAGTGATATAAATAGATATAGTTCAATCCCAGCTAATAAAGCCATATGGATTTACATCAGCTAAATAGCTGTAACTTAGGTTTAGCAAGAGGCTTACCATGAAATATTCCAAGACTGCACAGGGTGGAATATTCAAACATGTGAACACCTTTGGTGTGCCTTCAGAGGCTACTGCATGGCCACTGACAGTCAATAGTGGACTCTGTTCACTTGGAGTGTTCTCATGCTGTGAAGTAAAATGCATTAATTTGATGAAGATTCCTGGTGTTCCATGCAGTTCTAGCATTTAACAACATGGATATTTTCTGTACTGCACCACTGCTAAATATGAAAATTTCTTTCCACAAAGTAATTAATCATTTTTCTTGAACAAACTTCACAGGTTAAACTTATGCCTATAAGGGGATTAGAGTCAGATCACTGATCCCATTGTCCGTTTCATACTTCTTTAAGCACTCTTTTCTGTGAATTAGGGGCAGATGAACCGTGCAGGAGGTTGATGGCACATTCCCAGATTCTGGAACACAATGTGTGTTGGAACCTGAACTGACATAGTATTTAATGATAAAACATATCAGTTTGCACCATCCAAATAACTCCTTTGCACATGCAACAACTCCTCCCGTGTTAGGTTAACACTCTGCCTCCACTTTCAGTAGGAGACCCCTCGGAACGATGGTGCTCCCTGGGATCCCCGGGAGTTTCTCTGTTCACAATCTGAAGATCAGGGTGGTGGCTGCCCCCATTCTGTTAGCTCGGTGGTCTGGCGAGAATCAAATGGCTTATGTTACCAAGCCATTTAGACAAGCACTTTGAAATCATCTGGCAAATATCTCCTTAAAAGCATAACTTTCACTGGATCTGAAATTTTATTGAGAGAAGGATTTATGTTATCAGAAGAATTCAGAGTTTTCAAAAGATCAGTAATGTGAGTCTGAAGTCTAAAGCATCATTTTTATTTATATGTGATGCCATCGAGCTTTATACTCAGTTTCTAAACAAGTTACCAATACTATTTTTTATCATTTTACAACCACAAGTTTCAGAACACTTTATAAAATTGGGTGAGTACCATAATACTTGTTTTCCAGAAAGCTTGATTTATGCATTCAGAATCTGCAATTTTCTATTAATTATCTTTTAAAGAAATGTGTTGCCCATGATAGTCAAAACTGAAATAAGTGAGAGTCCATGTAGAATTGGAGAAAAACAGTGAACAATTTCAAAGTAAAACATAATAAAAGTGCTTCAAGAATTCCTAAATTTTGTGAGTCATTTTACTCAAATACAGAACATGTAAAATAATCCCTGTAGGGAACACAGGATATATATATTCAACTTTACTTACAGGGAAAAAAAAATAGGAATGAAGCTGACCAAAAAGCTTCTGAAAGTAAGCAGATTATATTAACCTATGCACCTTACTCAGTGATTGAATATTAACTCCTCTAAGGACACCTCAGTACACAGTTTTGTAATTGGAAGACATTATATTCAGACAGGACATACAGATATGTAAAAATGTACATTTCTATTGCTGACTAGGAAATCAAAATCTGTGAGTCTGTAGCAAATGCCCCCTGTGAGAGTCTGTTGTCTGTCTGACTGAAGATGCAACCATTAGGCCTCTCTTCTGCAGGCACCTGATGTCTTTTAATCATCACTTTCTCAGGGCTCAATTATGCTTATTAAATTCTCAATTTATGCTGTATTCATATTTCTGATTTCAAATTAAGCATTTTTGTTACTGAATATATGTATATTTATCAATCAGGGAGTCAGAAATTATGAACACCACACTTGGTGATGTTACTCACAATCACTGCATACACTGAACTGTCCTCAGCACTGATATCTTAAATCAGGAGTTCCATGGAGCTAGTCCATGTGGTCAGGGCTGATATCTGTGTCCTTGGTGGTCTCAGTCACATAGGTCAGGTTTATGAGCAATCCTGACTAGCTGGGTCCCAAACACGTGGGGGTTGGCCAGTGAGATGTGCAGCCACAAAAAGGGTCTTAACGAGTATCTGGGGAATTACAGGCCTGTCAGCCTGACCTTGGTGCCTGGCAAGGTCATGGCACAGGTCATCTTGAGTACCTGTTTCATGGGGCACATAGAGGATAAACAAGGGATTAGTTTGGGGTTAGGAAAGGCAGCTCCTGTTTGAGAAAATTAATGTAGCAGATAATATTCCACTCCCACCCCCAGTTCCATTTTGCCCAGATAATCCTACATGTTCACCCCTTTTGCCACTGAAGAACCACATGGCATGGTTAAGGAGATTTAAAAAATGTTCATCTGTTCCTCCAGAGTTCCTTTAAAGGTTGTTGTGGCTTGCTGTGAAAGAGTTCGAATGAAGATGTGTTCTTAATGAATTTCATCCATTTTGGCCTAAATTCTCACGGTCAGCATCAGCAGTAGGTGTTGCCATACCAGTGAATGTTTGAAGCCCAAGTAATCACCTATTACTTATAACTGGAAAAACTAAAACATCCCTGCAAATCACTTCTGTGTTCTTGTATC
This sequence comes from Rhipidura dahli, assembly GCA_013399225.1. Lineage (NCBI taxonomy): Eukaryota > Metazoa > Chordata > Aves > Passeriformes > Rhipiduridae > Rhipidura > Rhipidura dahli. Next base: position 58,630 of record VXAC01004346.1, read on the forward strand.
ATTGGGGTTTTTTCTGCATTTGTAACAGGTGAAACTGACATTGCACAGTGTTCTGTCTCTGCTCTATGTGTCTTTGCAAACTGGTTTCTGGTGCTTTGAAGTGAGCTACTGTACAAAATAACACTGAAGGTCATGTTCGTCTTAAGATATTAAGTTCAATTTAGCAAGAATCTCAAAGAGAGCTCGTGTAAGTGAAATGCTATTTTTATTTGGATAATTATCAAAGTTGCATCACCTGTTGTGTCTGGTCATCCTTATCCTATATAATTCTGTCATCTCAAATGTCTGTTTGTTAATGGTCAACCACATAAGATCTTCTTACATTGTGTTGCAGGACTCACACAATGACTTGAATACGTCTCAGTCTGAAGACATGTTATAAATAAAAATTCTGAGGAAGATAATCTTACAAAATGGATATACATCTAGAAGAATGCATGGGGGTTGGTTAAAATTAAGAAACTAAGTGGGAGATCTAGTCTCTTTTTTGTATCAAATTACCCTTGCAATATTTCATCAAGTGAATTTTGTTGGTAGGATGTAGTGAAGTGCATTTAGGAGGTTTAGATAAATGTCCAGTAGTCTTGTAACCACACAAGGTCCAAATCCAGAAAAAGGACAGGCAAAGAGGATTAGAAACAGTATTCTACAGAGGAGAAGCTGAAAAAATGGAGAGGGGGAATGAAAGATGTAATTCTTTATGCCCAGATGCAAAGATGCAGAGCGAAATAACAGCAAGAGCAAGTTCGGCCAGCGCAGGAGGCACTCCTGTGGCCATTGCTGCTTACCTGCTTGAGCTCAAGCTTAAGATTTTTGAAGGATTCACCATGGGTTCAAACATAGAAAAAAACATAGGTGACAGAAATTAAATGTCTTCAGTCCATTTCATTGCTTGCTTATTAGCGCCTCCTTTGGTGCATCCCCTATTCTTTCTTTCTGGTAATAATAAAAATAAATTGATATAAATATTTAGTCCCTACTCAGGGACTAACAGGAAACTATCAAAAGAGAAAAGCTAAGAATACAGCTTCATGTGAGACTTATCCTGAAATATGAAATGCGTCTGGATTCATTGACAGTGAAATCAGTATAAGCAATAAATAACATTTTATAGTGTCACAAAACCTTTCACACAGAAATAAGAATTATGAGAGTCAAACTGTAGAACCACACCTGAAGCATTTCTTATATCTGCTGACTGTGCACAGAGATGCAATTCAGCAAGGAAAATAATATTTCTCCTTCAGAAACAGGATAAAATTGTAAAAAAAATTAAAACTAAATATTCTTCTTCTCTCTTTCTCTCCCTTCCCCCTCTTCCTTCCCCCCTCCCCCCACCTTCCTGCCCCAATTTAGGAGGGAGGCCATCCAATCTGAATTATTATGGAAACAGTGGCACACACAAAACATTTGGTGATATTTGCAGAAAATGCCTGTGACATTTTCAGCTTGTTAAAAATCAATGAAACAAGGAAAAACATTGCCAAACTGGGAGAAAATGAGTCCTTGAAGAACTGAACTTCTAAAATGTGATATAACGTCTCTATTTGTCTGTGACAATATGCTAACAAGATAAAGCAATCTCCTTTGGGCTCTCACAAACAAGATGTGTGTTATAAGAAATTTGCTGAGCTGAAGATCAGGAAAGACCTAGAGTTCATCCAATCTCCCAACCCATGTTTCAGAAACTTTCAATTTCCCTCAGTTACCCCTCTACTGACTCCATCACTTTTTGTTCAAAGCGTAATTCTCTAAAAGGTTCCAGTTTGATCTGAATTTGCCAGAAATGGAATTTGATATTTCCTTTGCTATTTTGTTTCCAAGTTAATTGTCATTACTTAAAAAAAGTTGTTCTTCAATTCTAATTTGAACGAGTTACACTTAAAGCATTGTTTTTCTGTTTGATCAAGAGCCCTTACAAGCTCTACATATTCTTATTATGAAGGTAGTTATTCTTTTTCTATCACTCACCTTTCCTTTTAAAATAAATGGACATATGAAAGTGTTTTAACATACTGAGAGCTTTCAAGGCTTTTGCATCCCTTTTCTTTTTCAGTTTCTGTTAACATGCAGCTACTTGTATAACATTTAATTGAGCAGAATGCCTTCCTTGGAAGCAAGGTTTGTTCCTTAACTCTAGTATTATTCTGCTTGTGATACTTTTTGTCACAGCAGTTCATCTGGACAACCTGCTGTGCTGCATATGAAGTAGAAGACCCTTGGACTGTTTTCATACTCACCACTTTCTGTATACTGTCTCTGCTTCTACACATATTGCATACTGCACACTCTAACAAAAGAAATTTTGCACATATGTAATTTTTTTTCACTAACAGCTTATTTAGCTAGACGTTACCTTGTCCCTGAAATTCAGAACTTTCTTGTTTATAATTCTGAAAAATCTTTGTGCGTATAATTTTTTTTCTTCTGCAAATTTATATTCTCTTTTAAATAACTGATGAAAATTATTCAGGTGTAGTATCAAATGCTATAGAAACTCATATTTGGTCACCACCAGTCCTTGATGATTTCTCCCATAATGCCTATCTACCCTTCACACTGTGCAAAAGGCTTGCCTTACAGTGACTAACTTCATGGCAGTGAACTATTATTTTTATCACAGTACTGTTTTTGCTATCCACATATCCGAAAAAGAGCTTCATGCAGAAAAAAGTCTTAAGAGACATCTAAAAAAACTTGTTGCAGCAACACTTTAAAAAGCAAAATGATAAAAGAATAATGCAATTCTTTCAAAAGCAGGGGAAAAAAGAATTTAAACAAGTCTAATAGACATATTTCACACAGAGACATCTTCTCATAGTGTGTTCATTAAAGCTAGAAACATTTGGTGAATTTCACTATTCTGATTACTGCTTTCAGGGATGTTCTAAATCTAGTCTGATAATCATGCCATTCATATTTTGCATCATGAGGATATATTTGCTCAGTTGTGGGGCCTTTAAATGCATATTGGAAGTCAGATTGTCATCCCACTTAAAGTTAATTACAGTTTCCAACATAACACATCTTCTTTTTAGGAATATTCTTAAATTTTGTCAAACTTTCAAACATTTCTTGGAAATGTATTAAGTGTTTCCTCAAAAATTGTAATTTTTTTTTCACTAATTAACATGGTGGGACAGTATATGGATTTTAATTTACGCTTGAAGGAATAAGTTTGCACCTCACCCCATATCCAGGTATCAGATTCCTCAGAACTGTAGTACTGTAGAATTTCTGAGCTGTCCTATGAAGCTTGTCTCAATAGAACTGTCTGTGATACTGATAACAATAGTAATATTTCTTAATGCTGCATCCATATGCAGAGCCTACATATAAAAAATAATGATTTCCAAGTGTTAAAAAAAGATATTTTAAGCTAACACCTTTTCTCTCTTACAGCCTTGTTTTCCCATTATTACATTTGATGGAGTTTTGCTGCAAGCATTCTTTTTCAGCTTCTGAACCGTTTTCCAATCAGTCTTCCTGTTACTACAGCCAGAGTCCCTTGATGGTTTATTACACACTGGACACTGCAACCACTCTCATCTTAGTCTTTCAAAATTTCTGCTGTTTAATCCAAATGCTTTTACTGTACCTCTTTTGCACATTCTTTTGCCTTTTTTTTTCTTTTTTTTTTTTAATTTTGATGGTAGTCTGGTAGATGGGAGCTCAGTTGAATGCCTGGTGTATAAGAAGCTGTAGATTTCATATCTTACTTTATCAACAAGAGTGTTGTTTTTCTCTAATTTAACTGTGTTCTGGCTAAACTAGAACTCACACAAATACTATTAAGGTTCTGGTACACCAAATATTTGGTACACCATGACCAATATCTGTTTTGGGGTCTTTTTATTAATACTGGTTAACTTCCCCCCAGTCCTCAAGTATCATGAATAAGGTTTGTGAAGGACAACAACCCCCCAGTGAAGAAATATGTTCACAAAATCATGTACTCATAAACATTTGTAAAACATCTCTCAGAAATAGGATGAGCTTAAAGAAATCTTTCACTTAGGAAAGAGACCCAATTCAGATAATGTCCAAGCTTCTAAAAGTGAAACAGACTTAAAACTCAACCTGAATTCTCAAACCAGAGATAGACATCCAGACATCCGTGAGTCCTGACTGCCTGTGAGCTGTGGCCTCAGCCTGTGTAGTCACCTTTGTGTGTTGATAGCATCAATAAAATACCTGTACTCCTCACAGCTTTGTTTTCAACTTCAACTTCACAGGAGATTTGCAGTCATGGGTACATCACAGCAGGAGCAGAGCTGATCTTTACCTCCTCCAAAATGGCATTGTCTGATACAGGAAGGAGCTCTGTCCAGCTCTGTATCTCTTGGGGGTACAATACACTGGCAGGGAGGTTTGGGCCCTGCTTGTTTTTCAGTTTCAAAATACCTTACAGTAGTTCTATCATTTTCCTCCATATATTATAAGCAATTAGTTTCTAAACCTGGGAATAATTTCTAGCATGTCTGGCAAGGTAGCTTCATATTGCAGTAGTTGCAAGAATGTTTATCAGACTCTGTTACACAGCTGACACACACCATTATTACAAGTTTGGAAAGCCCACCCAAAGTGTCTCTCTCTGTCTTTAGGAGCAGAAATGTATTTGTAAATTTAGTTTATAACCTCTATGCCTTTTGGCTTTCCCAAGCTTTAGGAAAGACTGTGAGACAGAACTAAACTAGTAATACTTCTAAAATTGCTACAGAAATATAAGAATGCAGAAAAAAAGATATGAACCATTAATATTTAAAATCTGTATCAATGAAATTTTTTATTAAAATACGGGAAACAAAATTTCATAAGAAAACTACTTCTGAACGGCAGCACTCTTGGGAATAAGAGAGATTGCAATGCTATTTTCCCTATTTTGATATACTTTTACTTTTTTGTTTCCTTTCCTTACCCTCCTTGCAACATGTTATTCAAGAATAAATAAGGAAGATGTAAATTTGTCATCAAGGTAACAGCAAACACAGAATTCTCAGTCCACTCTCTTGCATGTTCAACACCTCTTCCAATAAAACATTGTGTACTTGTCCTTTCACCAGAACAGAACTGGTTGTCTTTTTCCTTAACTCTATCATCCTCCAGCAGATATTAATTAACAAACACATCAATTCTTTTCATGAGAAACTGATATTCTGAAGCTCAGCAGCTATATATGCTCATTCTAAAACAATCTATAACAACATTTAGAGGTTTATCTATTGTTTTAGTATGTGGTCAATACAATTTTTTCATTAACACTAATGTAGAGAGAAGCCAATCAAGACAGATTTTATATTTTCTTATATAATAATTTGTTGTTCTTTTGGAACAATTACGCTGTCACTCAAGGCTCAGATTGCCTGGCTTAAGTAATAACCTTAATAAAGTGTCCCATGGCTAAAAATTTTGAAACAGAATTTGTAAAAGTTGAAGGTAGGAGAAATGGATATGCTGGTGTTGGTTACTGCAGAAAGTCCAGTTTTACAGGGAGTAACATGATGCATTCTGGCCCAAGGATTTAGATTGCCATGCAGACAACTTTTTCTAACAGTAAAAAGAAAGTATTGAAACTGGGGAGAACAGGCAATTATGGGAGGCTGTTATCAGACAGGGTTACTGCAGTAGCTTATGTGCATATAGTACATATTCAACTTTTACATGATGTGTTTATGAATAAAGATCTTCACGTGTGAGAGAGGGACTAGTACCATCACAGTATTGTGTGGCTTAGGTGAAACTGACAATGGAGACATTAGAGATTTATCTACATTCATCCAGTGGCAGAAAACAGGATCTGTATTAAGAATTAGATGCCTTATAGTATGCAGCCACTTAAATAAAACACTAAAAATATTGGTATTTTTGCAGACTTAACAATAGATTTTTGCTTCAGGTATACTGACAGAAGCTGAATTGGAACACATTAAGTCAATGGGGGTTTAACTCTGAAGATCATTGGATAAAGTTCATTTTTTCAATACCAGCAAAATGTGCAGGTCTTTTACCAGGTTCCAGTCAATATTTGTCTGTCAGCTTACCTTTTATGAAACAGACAGATTGTATAAGGACTTTTTTAAGAAGGTTTAACCCACAGCAAATTCAAATCCACTGATACATTTTGCAGAGGTGGTATACACATCTTGTTCAAATTGAAGCATTTATGATAGATAGACTGGGAAAATTGTCACTGGCAAGGGAAGGGCGAGCTCTTAGTATTTTCTTCTGAGGTGATTCAAAGGGACACCATATAACCAACATTTAAGTGGATGTTTTAATTACACTATAAAGTCAGGAAAGGTAACAGTCAGTACTGATGTTTTGTCACTGTTATTAGTTTCTACCAGGAAGAAACATGATGAGCTTCAATAAAGTCAAGACAAAAATTAGCCACTAAAATATGTCACAGGTCAGATTATTATTACTCCAATCTTCTTTTATGTACAGCAACCAGGTGTAATGCTTTGTTTGCAACCAAAAGCAGAAAAATCAATACTGATCAAATTCAGCTATGAAATTCTTCGATATCAATCTGCCAGTGTTTCTATTCAACATAAATGATGTGATATATGTGATTTCCTTGTCACTTCTGGACACTCCTTTGGTTATTTCACCATGGAAAGTAACAGCAAATTCCAAAACAATCTGCTTATTTATAGGCACTTCCATCACTTTTACCCTCCTGTGATAGATGTTTACCTAAGTCCCTTGCACTGAGCTTTTGGGGTGTGTCCATCTGGTGATGCTTTTTTAGATGACTTCATCTTATTCTACTCTTAAATGTTAAACTTCAGTTTTATTAGATGCAACATTTTTCCAAGTGTCTTTCCTTCACTCTCTTTAATAAGAAGAGAATTACCTTCTTTCTACACCTCCCTCCTAATCCCAGACTGGACTGTTTCTTTCAGTTCTTCTCCATGTCTTTAACTTCCAAAGTCTAGGCCTTCTATTTATTTATTTATTTAGTTAGTTAGTTAGGTTTCTAAAATTCACATTTCTCACTACCTCAGTAGTTTGGAAAGAACTGCTTGTCAAAGCTTGGTTTCAATTTGCTAGCCCATCTTCTACTGTTTCAATAACAGTCTAATGGAAAATGTTGAACTGAATTCCCTCTACTTTCTTGCCTGTGGGCTGGGCTGTCTAAATGGCCTTCATCCCCTGCCTAACTGTGCATCAAGCCTGGCAGCTTAGGAAGAATGTTGCTGCACAAATGAATCTGATTTACACACTATGGAAATCTAGCAAAGTCCTAAGATTAGTTACTAGTTACTAGCAATGCTGACAAGACAGAGGTTCTTCACCGTCTCTTCTTTTACCTCTCTTGTCAGCACACCTGGACCCCAGACGACAGGATAAAGGAGCTATGACAACGCATGTATGAACTCACCAGCATGGGAAAAAGGGCTGCTCTTCAGCTTCTTGTGAGGGCTCAACCCACACAAAGCCACTGTTCTGCACAGAATTCACCCCAGGGTGTTACTAGAAGATTTTCACAATATTGCAATGCCACTGTCTATAGCACCTGGAGTGTTGTGGAGGTCAGGGGACTAGCCTAGATTTCCTGATGACTAGAGGACAAATGTTACATCCATCTAAAAGAAGGACACAAGAGGACCCTGGAAATTACAGACTTGTTAGTTTTACTGCAGTCCCCAGGAAAGTAATGAAATGTGTCCCTCTGAAAACTAATATCAACAAAACCACAGGTGGTGATGAAGAAACACCAGCATGTATTGACAAAGAAGTGCTGTGGATCACCTTCTGCAACAAGATAATATCTTGCCTGGACATGGGGAGAATACTGGATGCTCTTTATCTGGACTCCAGAAAAGCGTCTGATGCTCTTTTCCACCATCTTCAATGGGCAAACTGTCAAATTACAGATCAGATGTTTGGCCTACGAGATGGGGGGTAAATTCATGCATGATCTGGGTGATGGAAATAAAAGTACCTTCAGCAAATTTGCTGATGACACTGAAGTGATGGGTGGGGTAGACATCTGAAGGATGCATTATCTTACAGATAGACCTGGAGGAGTTGGAAGAGGGGACTAACAAAAGCTACATGAAGTTTAGCAAAGACAAGTGAAGAATCCTGAGGCTGGGAAAAAGAAGCCAAACAGCCCAGCGCAAGCTAGGAGCCACGTGGCTGGAAAGCAGTATTCCTGAGTGGGACATGGGCAGCCTGGTGAACAGACAGCTGAACATTAGTTAGTAGCATCACACTGCAACAACAAAGGCAAGTCAGATCCTCGTCTGCATCCAGAGGGACATAACTAGCAGAAATAGAGATGTGTTCATCCTACTCCACTCTGTGCTCGTCAGGCTGCATCTGGAGTACAGTCTCCAGTTCTGGTCCTCATAATTCAGGAAAGACACAGACAGACTGTGGGTCCAAGGGGAGGCCATAAAGATAATCAGAAGGCTATAGAACCTGTTCTATAAGGAAAGGCTGAAGGAGGGAAGTCTCTTCTCCCTAGAGTCTGACCAACTCAGGGGAAGCTCAGCGCAGTAATCCAGTGTGTAAGAGGCAGCTGCAAAGAGATCAAAGGCTCCCTCTTCACAAGGAGCCATGTGGAGAAGACAGCTTGTCCTAGGAGAGGTTTCAACTCATCATAAGAGAGAACATTTTTACAGTAAGAAAACTTGTCCACTGAAAGAACCTTCCAAGATGTACAACAGATTCCCTGCTACTGGAGGTTTGCAAGATGTGAATGGGAAGTGTACTAGAAGATATTATCCATCCTTTCTTTGCCACAAAAGTTTGATCAGATGGTCTTTTGAGATCTCTTCCAATTTGGCCTGTTCTCTGATATTCTATAACTGTATGAATTTTGTGTGTTCCCTGAGCTAGAACCTTCCTATTAGCTGCTTAAGGAGCATCAGTAAATGAATGTAGCAGCAGCACACTCAAATTCTAAGAACAGGAATTGCAAAGTGGAAAGTAATGACAACGATCTCTGTCTTGGAATGGTGCTCTTTAATAGCTTTATCAATGACATGATGAGATTGAGTCCACCCTCAGCAAATTTTCAGAGGACATGAAGATGAGTGGTGCAGTTAGTACAAGAGAAGGAAGGGATGCCATCGAGAGGGACCTGGACAAGCTGGAGGAGTGAGTCCACAGGAACCTCATGAAGTTCAATAATGCCAACTGCAAGTTGCTCATCCTGGGTAGGAACAATGCCAGATATGAGTGCACACTTGGAAAAGTCACTGAGAGCAGCCCTGCTGAGAAGGAGTTGAGGGTTCTCATGAATTAAAAGCTGGATAGGAGCCAGCACTGTGTGCTCACAGTCTAGAAAGCCAGCTGTATTCTGGGCTGCATCCAAAGCAGCGTGGGCAGCAGGGCAGGGAGGGGATTCTGCTCCTCTGCTCTGCTCTGCTGAGACCCCACCTGGAACCTCTGGGTGCCAGCACAGGAAGGACAGGGACCTGTTCAAGAGGATCTATGATTTGATGACACCGTGGAAAATTATTACTCATTTGTGTGATAATATAATCACAGACATAAAAAGAGGATAGTAGAATTAGAGCTCTGATCAGTGTGGTGCCATTTCTATCCAGGAATTTAAAGATGTTGACTGTGCTCTCTTAAAGCAACTTATCCTGGAGCCTTGGTGTTATATTTTAATATTTAAGAGCTAAAAATACCCCAAATAATCAGGTACATAAACAAGGCAAATTGAACAAACAACATGAGCACCCCCCAAACCCCAAAACAATGAAAAAAACAAAGTCAACTTAGAGTATAGGCTTGAAATTCATTCATTTCTATCCTATAGGCACAAGGCAGCAGGTTGCACTAAGTGGAACTACTTACAAAACTCCTATAAAAATACTGGAAAATCAAGCTGAGGGCCTGACCTTCCATCTTATTTTAAAAATAGTATTTCCTATCAAATTCATCTTTCCATTTTCTTTTATTTTTTTTTTTTTTTTTAATGCGTCACCTTGATTTGAAAGTATTCATGGTTTGAAGCTTTTCACTGAGTACCTTATATTGCTTGCATTACTGCTCAATTTATTTCACAGGAAAATGTAATCATTCAGGTCACATTATCATATTCCACTCTTTTTCTTTTTTTTTTTTTTTCTACTTCACTGAAGCCTAACCTCAATATAATTAAAACAAATGTACATCCATCTTCTTTTTTCTTATGAGGTACAGGACCCCATGAAATTCTTCTGAAAAGAAAGACATGGTACAGTATCTCTATGAAACAAATGAAAAAAAAGTCCCACTTCTATGGAGAAAAATATTTCTTCCTTTACTAATTTATTCAGAATAGTTCAAACTCATCTCAAAACTCTTTCAAAAAACCAAACCAGATTCAAGCAAATGGAAATATCCCCAGAGTTCAGGGAATTTTCTGTATATTAGGAACTATTACTTTGCAAATGGAGAAATGCTCACAAGTTTTCATATCTCACTTATCTCACAGGCTCGTAGCCTTGTTTAATTCTAACTACATTTTGTATAAAACTTCTGGTCCTCAATGGATGAACTAAAGAGTTACCCATTATTTCTACCCACCTTATTCCTACCACAAAAAGAGAATTTTCTTTTTGTTTTATTAAAGGAGCTGCAATCAGTTCTCCTGAAGAGACATAAATTTAGCATAGCAGTACCTTAAAGATCACAAAGAAAACTCCATTTTCTTTGACCTTTTCCTTAAATGCCATCACATTGCTCTTTTTACAGCTAAATTTCAAAAGGCAACGTAATGCTTAGGAAGATTTCTCACAATACCTGGGGAAAATACCTTCCTTATGTAACTATTCATGATAGAATGTCATTATTGTACTTATTTTTATAATTATTATAGTCATCATTGTGTGTGCTGTTATTTTATTAGTATAGTTAATATAATATGATAAAAGACCATATTATTATAGAATTCTGTCATTGAATTGTAATATTATATGACAAACATGATCTGGTACTTGCAATGAGCAGTTATATCAGTATATGGAAAATCTGGCCATTCTTTCCTGGGGCTCAAAGGGAATCCTCTGATCCCAAACCTGGAATAAACCAGAATAGACACTTTTTGTCTAGATAGATGTACAATTGTTTTCCTCTTTGTACATTTTTTCTCCTCCTCTTTTGAATTATATGAAGACAAAATACTTTTAAAAAAAGAATGGGAAGGTAAATATTTGGAAATCATCTTAAGACAGTCTGGAACAGAGGGAATCTGAAGGCAGACAGTACTAAAGAAAGATACAAGATGCTGGACTTCCTTTTTTTTGCACTATTAATTGGAACTATTTTAGGGAGTGTTCTGGAATATATGAAGCATAGGCAGTCAGTGGGAAGGTCAGAAAAATAGAGCAATGATTCTAATTTCTTACTTATTCTTTCTCTTGTACTAAGAATTTCTGTGAGGTAGGACAGACAACAACCACGTCCCTGTGAAATGTCAGGTGCAGCATTCTCTCAGCACTCATGCTGGATAATGTGTTGATTACCTTCAGGGGTTGAGAAAGGTTGTATGGGGGCTCCCCTGAAGATGGGTTTGTCAAACACCTACAAAGAGATGCAATAAAAACATGAAAGTTTATTTAAAAGAACAACTTTTCCTGACTACTCTAACTCTTAAACTTATGGCCAAAATCCTTGCCACAAAGCACTGTACTTAGAAAACAGAATGAAACCAATACAGGCTTGATTGCAGAGCCTGTGTTGATTGCCTAAAGGTTTACATTAACATAGGAGCAGTAAGAAAAAAGGTCAGATATGGCATGCTATCTTTAGCTATCCTATTTGTCACAAGGAAGAATAAACATTTGTTTTGCACAAAGACTGGAAGAAACAGGAAATGTCTGATTCATATGGGAAATGTTGTTGCTGAAAATACCCAAAAGCTTTCAGCTTCTTTTTGGAGTACTATTTGAAGGTTTTGGTAGACATAAACCACAGACACTTTTTCTTTGCTAAGTACAACTGAATCAATTTACAATGAACATGATTTTTTACCCTTCTCCTTAATTCCATCAAAGACACATTCACGTGCCCTGTCCTTGTGCATATTACAAAGACCTTAATTTTTACTATGCCTTATCTGCTCTTCAGCTGTCTGTTCAATGTGTGTTTTAGGCAAAGTATTTCAAGAAGACATCGATATACAGAATGGATATGAAGTATTTGACATTAGTTCATTTTTTCTTTAGAATAGACCTAATTATTTACCTCAAAGTGCTCTGTACATGTCAGTAAATTATAATAATACACACAGTACTTTCATATGCCTCTATTTTACACACAGTTAAGCTTATTTAGAGGAAAGGTTATGCAACTAACCTTTGTTATGAAGCAAGTCACCTGCCAAAACCAAAAGTGGAATGTAATCATTCTTCTGGCTCACAAGTGATTACTCTTGTTCTTTATTTACTTTTTTCCTTCTGTTAAATTCTCTATTTCAGCATGTCTTTTTCCTCTCTTTCTTCTATAAATCCAAATAGCTCAGAGAGGTTAGTAGATGTGTCAGGGGAATAGCAGAAAATGGGAGGAAAATCCAAGAATACCTATAAGCCATAAGAATGACAATCCTGTATGCCCAGATAGAAGGGCTATATTTGTAATGTTGACAAGCAGAGTACAATAATTTTGGTATAATAAAAAAGGGCAGTGAAAGATGAGTTTGTTGAGACTTTTTTTCATTATTTCTCAATTTTTTTTGTTTGGGTTTTTTTTTGTTTGTTTTTTTTTTGTTTGGTTGGTTGGTTGGTTGGTTTTTTGTTTTTTTGTTCTTTTGTTTTTTTTTTTTTTAACTCATTAAAGAGCTAAATGCCTGATTTCAACTTTCCCTTTTGTTTATATACACCAAATGTTTTTGGGTCTGGAGAGTAAATGAAAGGATTCTAAATGAATCTTAATTAGATAATTCTGTAGCTGTTCCCTAGATATAAATATGCTGCTCTAGAAACAGCAGTGATAAAGCTGAAATCCCATTAGAAAAGGCAATATGTCAAATAAATATTTTTAAAGAAAAGAAAGTTTAGTTTTGTTTCATAAAACATTATCTGCCTTGACAAATAATTTGCATATACTAGTACAGAACAGTTTCTCATAATTAAGCAAACTAGTTTAAAGTCTCCTGTCTAGAAAAAACCCCTAAACTTTAATTTTCATTCTGTTAAAACATTTTGGCATAAGGCATAACAAATTGTGCAAAGGCAAATAGACCCTTCAACAAGCTTATAACACTGATAACACATGCCTTCATGTTGCAGTTAAGTTAATGTGATAGAATCTTAAATTTGAGGTGCTGAAGTAAAGGTTTGGGGGGAGTTACAAAACAGCTGTGTCACAGAAAGAATTGTTCTGAGAAGAATTATACATATCCCGAGCTCATTCATGAAGGATAAAAAAGCCATCAACTTCTCATGGGATTGGCATTTTAAATCCTTGATAGAATCCAGTTCTCAAATGCCACTCTCCACTTTACAGATCTGCACTTCCAGGTCCTTGTTCTGAATAAATTAAGATGAAAATATCTACTGCTAACAAGTTTGAGCTCTACCTTTAGCTCAACAGAATAAAAGGTTATGTTTAAGGTCAGAGAATAGATGAAGAACAGCCTCCTGTGTGAGAAATCATTGGTATTCTCTGTTGTAATCTGTCTTTGCACATAGGCTTGGTCTTGTCTACCCAAACAGCATGATGAAAAGATAATTCCAAAATGAATTTAGAGACCATGCATGTGTGCTTTACTATACATGGCTTGAACTAAATTCAGTGAATGTAGGAAATCCAGCAATTGCTTTCTTCTGACTTTCAATCACACCTGCCAAAGTATGTGTTTGTGTGTGTGTGTGAAAGAGATAAACTCAGAGTGGACATTCTCTTTCTGATAGCAAGGGCTGTTGCATCACATACCCATTTTCAGCTTTCCCATAACTGCAGATTGTGTTCAGTTACCTCTCAGACCTACATTTTCTCTGTCAGTTTCTCTTCAGATATATGAGTCTGAAATAACAAAGGAATGTATTTCTAGTATGTGTGAAGAATTCCTCTTGGCCAGAGTAGCCAGTGGATGTCAGAAGAGGAGATTTTCCCTTCATTCAGGAGTGACCACGATAAAGGACACTTCCAGCAGCCACCAGGAAAATGAGCTTTGTTCCTAGGTGGAGAGCATGTGCTCCACTGGAATCCTTACTTCAAGAAGATAACTTCATAGCTCTCATGCAGAACAAAGACACTTTAGAGCCCTTCAGTCTAGCAATTTGGTTCATCTCAGTTTGGGGGAAATCTCAATCAAAAGACAAAGNATAAGAGTAGAACCTTCTCAGAGTGGGCTTACACCTTCTCTGCAGAAACATTCTGCCAGAAGAGCCTACAAACCTTATGTAGGTGTAACTTCCAAAAACTTGCAACTGCAAGAGGAACTGTTATTGCCACTTTCTGCATGGAGTCTTGACATGATTTTCAGTGTAATTTTAGACTAACAGTTTTGTGGAGACATCAGAAGCTGGAACAATCTCCTCAGGCTGGTTCAGACCACTGCCAGTTTTTGTGCATCTGTGACAGTTCACTCTGTGTTGACTCAGATGCTTTGTTCTCTATCCTGGGGATGCCTTAAGAGCTTATAAATGAAAAAAAACCAAACACTTTCAAAAGAATATTAGTATAGGAGGTAATATAAAGGTGGATCTTAATTGAAGGCCTCCAGGGGCAGTTATGGAAAAACGTCCACAAAAGCCCAAACCACAAATGGTGAGTAGAGTTTTTATAAGTGCAGCAAATTGGCATAATTGACAAAAATCACCAATTGAGAGCACAGGTGATGAGGTAATTCCCCCTTCTAGTTCAATAATTTTCTGGGGTGTGCCCCCCTTGGTACTACCTGTAATTTGTTTATGAAAATATGTGTCAAAGATATATTTTTTGGCCTTGGTTCCCAGGAAAAACCAAGATAGGATAAGGCTTTGGAATATGTTTTGTCTTTCTGTCTTTCAGGGCAGGGATAGTACTGGGAAAACTAGCTATGAATGCAATAATAGGCTACAGAGCTCCAAATATGTGTTTAAAGAATACAGTGAATATGTAAAANGAGCTAAATGCCTGATTTCAACTTTCCCTTTTGTTTATATACACCAAATGTTTTTGGGTCTGGAGAGTAAATGAAAGGATTCTAAATGAATCTTAATTAGATAATTCTGTAGCTGTTCCCTAGATATAAATATGCTGCTCTAGAAACAGCAGTGATAAAGCTGAAATCCCATTAGAAAAGGCAATATGTCAAATAAATATTTTTAAAGAAAAGAAAGTTTAGTTTTGTTTCATAAAACATTATCTGCCTTGACAAATAATTTGCATATACTAGTACAGAACAGTTTCTCATAATTAAGCAAACTAGTTTAAAGTCTCCTGTCTAGAAAAAACCCCTAAACTTTAATTTTCATTCTGTTAAAACATTTTGGCATAAGGCATAACAAATTGTGCAAAGGCAAATAGACCCTTCAACAAGCTTATAACACTGATAACACATGCCTTCATGTTGCAGTTAAGTTAATGTGATAGAATCTTAAATTTGAGGTGCTGAAGTAAAGGTTTGGGGGGAGTTACAAAACAGCTGTGTCACAGAAAGAATTGTTCTGAGAAGAATTATACATATCCCGAGCTCATTCATGAAGGATAAAAAAGCCATCAACTTCTCATGGGATTGGCATTTTAAATCCTTGATAGAATCCAGTTCTCAAATGCCACTCTCCACTTTACAGATCTGCACTTCCAGGTCCTTGTTCTGAATAAATTAAGATGAAAATATCTACTGCTAACAAGTTTGAGCTCTACCTTTAGCTCAACAGAATAAAAGGTTATGTTTAAGGTCAGAGAATAGATGAAGAACAGCCTCCTGTGTGAGAAATCATTGGTATTCTCTGTTGTAATCTGTCTTTGCACATAGGCTTGGTCTTGTCTACCCAAACAGCATGATGAAAAGATAATTCCAAAATGAATTTAGAGACCATGCATGTGTGCTTTACTATACATGGCTTGAACTAAATTCAGTGAATGTAGGAAATCCAGCAATTGCTTTCTTCTGACTTTCAATCACACCTGCCAAAGTATGTGTTTGTGTGTGTGTGTGAAAGAGATAAACTCAGAGTGGACATTCTCTTTCTGATAGCAAGGGCTGTTGCATCACATACCCATTTTCAGCTTTCCCATAACTGCAGATTGTGTTCAGTTACCTCTCAGACCTACATTTTCTCTGTCAGTTTCTCTTCAGATATATGAGTCTGAAATAACAAAGGAATGTATTTCTAGTATGTGTGAAGAATTCCTCTTGGCCAGAGTAGCCAGTGGATGTCAGAAGAGGAGATTTTCCCTTCATTCAGGAGTGACCACGATAAAGGACACTTCCAGCAGCCACCAGGAAAATGAGCTTTGTTCCTAGGTGGAGAGCATGTGCTCCACTGGAATCCTTACTTCAAGAAGATAACTTCATAGCTCTCATGCAGAACAAAGACACTTTAGAGCCCTTCAGTCTAGCAATTTGGTTCATCTCAGTTTGGGGGAAATCTCAATCAAAAGACAAAGCAGAAAGACATGAGCCATTTGTTAGCCTCTGTCATTTTCTCAAAGGTAACTTGTTGGGGAGTTACATAGTCAGGAGAAGTAATGGTTATTGCCACTTTAATATGCATCAGAAACAAATAGGCACTGAATGACTAATGGGGATGCTTTATATATATATATATATATATATACACACATATATGGCTCCTCATAGTCTATTTAATGTGAAAAGATCTAGGGGAGGTGAATNGCCAGTTTTTGTGCATCTGTGACAGTTCACTCTGTGTTGACTCAGATGCTTTGTTCTCTATCCTGGGGATGCCTTAAGAGCTTATAAATGAAAAAAAACCAAACACTTTCAAAAGAATATTAGTATAGGAGGTAATATAAAGGTGGATCTTAATTGAAGGCCTCCAGGGGCAGTTATGGAAAAACGTCCACAAAAGCCCAAACCACAAATGGTGAGTAGAGTTTTTATAAGTGCAGCAAATTGGCATAATTGACAAAAATCACCAATTGAGAGCACAGGTGATGAGGTAATTCCCCCTTCTAGTTCAATAATTTTCTGGGGTGTGCCCCCCTTGGTACTACCTGTAATTTGTTTATGAAAATATGTGTCAAAGATATATTTTTTGGCCTTGGTTCCCAGGAAAAACCAAGATAGGATAAGGCTTTGGAATATGTTTTGTCTTTCTGTCTTTCAGGGCAGGGATAGTACTGGGAAAACTAGCTATGAATGCAATAATAGGCTACAGAGCTCCAAATATGTGTTTAAAGAATACAGTGAATATGTAAAAGAAAAAAGGCAAAAAATCATGCAGCATCACTGGAATAAATCCCCCTCTAGGCTACGATGTAAGAAGGAATCCTTGGAAAGCAGACTATCTTCCAGAACAGACTGAAGGTATTTTCAGCTACATTAATGTTCAATTTAACACAACCACTCCCACAGTGTCCCCTTCAGCTTCCCACTTGTTTTCAAATATTTGAGTTCAGTTCTCATTTATTTTGTTTTGAGGCAAACATTATATCTTCAGGGATAGCTGTTTCTCTGTGCTGTCAGCTGGTGGTCAGACACACTCTCTAAAACTCTGAGTGTACCTGTCCTGCCTGTGAAGTAAAGCCAGAAATATCACTGGCACTAGCAGCAGGGAGATGTGCCAGTACATCGTAAATAAGCACGGTGCAAGCTCTGCTGCTGTCAGACTGGGTGTCGTGCATATCCTCAGCAATCTGATATGTTTAAGGCTGAAAAAATACATCTTCTCAGGCAAGCTATAAGGTTTTAAAAAGACAACAAAAGTGCCTGAAAATTTTCATAGGAATTCCCTCTGGGTGAGTCTTTTAAGCAGACACTCATTGCCTTTCGTGTAGTTCTCAGTCAGGAACCTCATTACTTTCATCTGTCTGTTAAATACTGTATTAACATTTTCCAATATGCTGAAGTCCTGTGCTTTGGGTTTGTGCTGCACACAGGGTTGATAATACAGAGATATTTTAGTTATTGCTGAGCAGGGCTTACTCAGAGCCAAGGCCTTTTCTGCTTTTCATACTGACAAGCTGGAGAAGAAATTGGGGTACCTGGGAAGCTGGGACGAGACACAGCTAGGAAAACTGACCCAAACTGACCAAAGGCATATTCCAGAATGTATGACTTCTGCTGGGGGGAAGAAAGAAGAACTGGGGAATGTTTGGAGTTATGGAGTTTGTTGTTACAAATAACCACTACACATAATGGAACAGAGTTTTCCTGGAGATGGCTGAACACTTGCCTGTCTGTGGGAAGTGGTGAATGAATTTATTATTTTACGCTACTTGTGTATGCAGCTTCTGGTGTCCCTGTTAAACTGTTCTTGGCTTAAGTTACAAATTTACTTGTTTTTACTCTTCCGATTCTCCCCCTGATCCTGCTGGTGGGGGAGTGAGGAAGCAGGTGTGTGGGGTTTGTTTGCTGGCTGAGGTGAAACCACAGCACCTTCCCTTTTCCCTGTGGAGATTTCTGCCTACCTAACCAGTGGAAGGATACACCTACCTCGCAGAGAAGGCTTTGGTATTCGTGACTGGTTCAGTGAATACCAGAGGCTGTACTGTCACAGGGAAAACTCCAGTGCTGGGATCCCAGGTCCTGCAGCTCCATCCCTCACTCCTGGCTTCTTTCACATTCATCACAACTATGGTGGTGTGACACAATCAGAATTTTATCCAGGAAACAACAGACTTTGCAAGAAAGAGGAGACGTAGGGGTGTCCTGAACTTGCTGTCAGAACAAGGAGTTTGTAATACAAGTAAAAATTCATTTCCAGAAAGGCAATATTCCCGGTTCTGTTGTTCATCCCAACTCTATCTCTTTGTCTGTGAAAATCCCAAAGCTGTAATCTGCTCAGAACAGAAAGCAATTTTTCAGAGAGGAAAGGTGAAAATCCTGCATGTATCTGCTGAGGATGGGTCCAATTGTTTTAACTCAGGCTTTGCTTGGGAATGAGGTAGATTATCTCCAGTGCCTGTTCACTTAAGGCATAGTTAAAAATTAAGAATTTTAGGGACAATAATTCTTTGATTAAAGTATTTGTTATGTCTCAAGTTTACTGAGAGTTTATTTGGTAGAAATAGTATAGGCAACTGCTATGTAAGTCAGCATAAGAGAAACTGGGAATCCTCAGCTCATTTTTATCTCCTAATGTCACAGATTTATTAATAATTAATAACCTTCAGCATTTTTATCACAACTTTCAATCACAGAATTCAAAATTGAGATGCTAACACTAATTGGGTTTCAGGGTACCCATAAAATAGAACCTAGAATGATCAAACTTTAAAATCTGCGCTTGTATAAGCATTGTATATGAACTGAATGAAAAAGGGAAAAGTTTGTGACACTTCCCTGTTTCTTCTTTTGTGATGAAAGATTGAAATTTAGCCATGATGAGGCATTCTGTGTTTTATTATTAGAAAAAACAATATGACAGACTTGAATAATAGTTGTACTAATATTGTATCTAATTGTTGTGTTACTATGATAGCTTGGCTCCCAAAACTACAGCCCTTTGGCTTTTATTCATGAACTGAAAGCCAAAGTCCTTTTAAAATAATCTTGTGATAATCTGTCAAACAGCTGCCTTCTCTGTATGTAGATACCTTATATTATCTTTGCAAGTGCAGCTTCTAACTCAAAACAGAGCAGCTGTCAATAAGAAACTTAAGAGCATGAAACATGGAGGACATAAAAAAGCAATCCTTAAAATGAAAGAGCTGCAAAAAGCCCAGGAGAGAGCCCTTCAGGAACAGAGTAACTTATTGACTTAATAGGAAAGTTACTGAGGGGAAAGTTTTGAGAGCAAAGGTAATGACAGAGGTGGCTGGGAGAAGAAAAGAGATTATAAAATGTATGTTCGAGGTTTTATCTCTAAGTATTCAGGAAAATGGTTTCTGCTCAAAAGTTAAAGTTGTTCTGTGAAACATCTTGAGAAAAGAAAATTGAGTTTTATCTCTCCATTGCTAGAATATGAGCTTCTTTACATGTGTGATATATACATCTCATTTCCTTCAATTTTGTAATTAGATACCATTATTTGCAGTAAATGTTTCCTAGGTGCCAGTGTCTCATCTGTTTTTGGTAACAATGCTATTTATTATTTCAATTTACTGATGTGTTCAGTACATTTAGATCTACTTACATTTAAATTTTTCAATGTTTTTTTCTTTTCTTTCCTTGTTTTGATTTCTTCAGGAAACATTTCAAAGAAAAATTTTATGTAAACTTCTGGCCAGGGACTGACTGTCTTTGATCTAATCTCAAGGTACCAAGAGAACAAGTTACAATGACATGAGATGCTCCCATAGATATGGATAGCATTCACCCAACGCTTCAAGTATTTGAAGTGCATTCACTCTTCTAAATTTTCTTTCTTTTACAACTAATGCCTTGTCAAAATGACATCGAAAATTAAATCCTTTCTGACTAACATAGGTGAAATAAATGCCTCTTCTGTAACTACTTTTCAAATATTTTTGGTAATAATGAAATTTGATACCATTGTTTTTCTTACCTTTAAAAACACAAATGGCAAATGTTTTCTTTCCAAGAGGTCTTAAACCAGACATGCTTTGATGAAAAAAAGTTTACTAAAGTAGCCCTTTGAGAAGCAAAAATTGAATGAAAAGCACAAGATAATGCTCTGAGCATGAAACCTGGAGCAATTAAGGATGTGAAACAAGGAAGGTTGTGTTAACTGTAGTTAAGATTAATTTTATAAAGTACAAACAGGAACATGTTGTTCTAATAATTTGTAAAAGTCATGAACCATAGAGTTTTAAGAGTATGCTTTCTGTGTGATGGCAGATTTTAGCACTACTTTTAAAGAAACCTAACTAACTGTTCATGCATCTGTTTGAAATATAGTCCTCTTTATGAAGTATCATGTAGCTACTGATGAGGCTGCAGTTGAGAAGCAGATTGCTTTGTGCTACCTCTTCAGAATCACCCCTGTGGGAAAATCAACCTTGAATCAAGTAGTCTAAATGTTTCACTTACCTCATTTGCTGAGAGCTCTAAATTCCTTTGTTGAAAACAAGGAGAGAGGATAAAAGCCAGATGAATGTCTTTGCACCATGTCTTTAAGTAATACTCATTCACATTGTATATACTGCATTATATAACCTTCATTATGTATACAGACAATATTTACACCCAAGTCTACAGTGATACATGGTGGAACTGGGAACAATCCCAATGTGAACGTTTCCTAAGAAGAAGCTCAGATTTTCAGGACATTTTGACTCCTTCAATGAAAAAGCTGGCCAAATCAGTCTTCATTTGCAAAAGTATTCTACCAGTCCACCTGTTTGAATAACATACTTTTTACTTTAAATATTCAGACAACTAACACAGGTTTTTTTGGTTCTCATAAATACACCTGGCATGCAAGGAACCAGTACTAGTAAATCTTTTCTATATAGATACAAGGAAATGTGAACAGGAGAGGGAATATATAAGAGAACAAGCTGTTCTGAATGTTGGCATGCTCTTGATTTTTATAGCCACATGAAAATGAATCTGGCATGGTTTATTACAAAACAGTGATGGAACTACATTTGAGTGAGCAGGAAAATCTTTCACTTGCTGCTATGCTGTTACAGCTGAGCAGTGTTAGAAAAATGAGTGTAAAATGGAAATGAAAGTCACCTTTCCCAAAACTCTTAGTATAATGAAGAGCAAGTTATGTGGTCTGCAATTATGAAGAGGATTCATTAATGACATATTTTCTTGCATCTACCTACTCAAGTAAATGACATAGTAATGGCAACAGTATATTTCCAAGGTATTTTTGACAACACACAACTGAAAACTCAGAAAAATTTGCAATTGACTTGGTTTAAATTTGTAAATTGTAGAAGTCTTATATCCATTAAGAAATATCTTGTATGTGCAATTACTTTTTAATTTTCTTTCAGACTTTATTTTTTATATATTTAAACAACGGTAATTCTGGCCCGATGGTGGGAATTCTGGCTCTGTGGTAACACTGGAATCAGAAAGGTCTTTTGCCTTATGGATAGTCCATTTTGAGTTTGTGTAAGGAGTATTTTAGGATATGCAAACTGTAGCCCTTGCTCTCTGTAATCCCCAGTGTAGTGCCAGTGTTGATTTAGTCCATAGGTGTACTAAGGACTGAAGGTTCACTACAGTGTGGAGAGTGTATGGACAGATGCAAGAAAAGTATAGCAACATACTTGTCAAAAGACACACTGTACAAGAAGCAACAGATGTGTTCAGAGACATACATGTGGGCTCTGATTGTGCTATGTCACACAATATTGGCTTTGCAGACAAGAGGTCTTGGTTACTTCTGATTTATGCTTTGCATAAAAATAATTAGATGAAAAAAAAAAAATCCTTCTAAATGCAATATTGATTTCCTGTATGCAACCAAATCAGCAACAACAACAACGAGACAAAATAGGAAATAGTTTTTCTACGTGACAGCCCTGAAACTGTAGAGAAAATTAAAACCATAAATTAAATTCTTAATAAGAATTTCACACTTTATTAATTTTTCAAGTGTTGTCTGGATCCTTAAGGGTAGCAGAAACAAAAATAAGTCTAGCTCTGGATAAAGAGTGATGAATTTTATATACCTATTTTATATATATGAGTTAACCCTGAATTGACTCAAGTACTTTGGTTGGGACCCTTCAGTTTTTCAAGGGGTAAGGAAGACATGTCCAAGAAAAGAAATTTCTCTCAAAATCTCTGTTGTCTAATGTTTTTGGTTTACCTGTTTCATTATGAACTCTAATTTGCATGAGTTCAAATAGGTTCTTGCAGTTGCAACTCATGAATGTTTCCACGTGTGGAAAACTTATTAGAGATGTGTTTACTCTCGTCTGCTTTCCTGCTTCTTTGACAGTATTCAGTGTTCTGCTACACCTGTTTGAGGTACCAAGCTGTGCTCTTTAGGTACATGGAACTGTCAGCTTCAAGGGTAGATCTTCCTGGCAATAGAGCTAGTACTGTGGAGTTTGTGGGCTGAAGTACTTTATAGTTTTCAAAGTAAGGTGTTAAAAGGAAGACTTGAGTTTAGTTTTCTTCCTCCCATGACAAATGGTAAGAAAATTGAAGAGAAGGAAGATTTGGAGCATGAAAGACTCATATAAATTTAACTGACTGTGTTGGTCTGCAGGTCAATTTTGATTAATAGGATCCTCCATATTCAAATGCATGAATCTGTTTACTTTGTGTTAAAGAATGAAATCTTCCACTAGAAAACTAGCCAATTGTATTCTATCTCTTTGTTGAAGAATATTAAACCCTGCAGTCTTCTAGAGTGTTGACTTTCTCGTGCTTTGTACTGGGCTCTTATACTTGGACATAATTGTGGAGAAAGTCTGATTGTAAGAAATGTGAGAATTTGCATTCGAGGGTAAATTTCAGCTGGTTTGGTTGTAGTTTACACTCATAAGTGCCCAGAGTTATTGAGAGTTTAGCTTTCAACTGAAAAGAGGGAAGACAGTGAAAAATAAATTTCTAGGTATCTGTCAATACAGAAGACTCTGTACTCCATCACATTTGACTTTGTCTAACATTTTAAGAATGATGGATTTATGAAAATATATTCAGAAAAAGACACTTTTTTTTTTGAAAGAAATGTTCTTCTAAAAGTTTAGTCAAATGCATCTTTTAATTAGCTATTTTATTCCTGTGATTCCTGATGTAGTTTACTCTATAAAGACAAGGATTTTCTTCTGAAAAGTGCTAGTCCTGGAATTAAATAAGTTAACACATAGCTTTATGCTGTGTTCAGGCCCCAAATCATAAAACACAGAGAATAGAAGGCTTTACTATATAGCACAAAATGAAAGGCAATCAACAAGTCTTTTTCTCTAGTCATCTTAGAAATTCTCTCACTGCATCTGAGTCTGCACTGTATAACTAATTACATGGTTACTTTATAAGTTGTTAATTTCTAAAACATAGCTGTGAGACTATCATGGAAAGATAGTTTGATTTACAGTGGCTAGAAATATTTTTTAACCTCTTTTTATTTCTTTCTTTAGCTGTTAGAGTAGACACACGTCTTTGTGTGAACATTCATGGCTGAGGTTCAGTTTGCCTACCTCTAAGCAGTCTACAAAAGGAGTACAATGGATGTAAAGATTCTACACAGGATAAAAGTGAACAACTATCAAGGACATTTTCACACATACTCAAGCCTAACTGTGGTCTGTCACTCAATAAACATAAGGCAATGCAAGAATTATTGTAGCAGGCCTTTTAATTTGTATGTCCTTTTTTTCAATATTAGTAAATAGCAGATCCTTCAGAGAAAAATGCAGCAGCTCAGTGACGAATAGTTAGAAATTCATTTGCTCAATGGGAAAGATGATACTACCTCCCTTTTATGAATTAGAAGTTATGTTTGAAAAAAAAAAATCACTTCTTTTTTTGTTTGTTTTAAGTTTGGAAAGCTCTGTGAAAATGCAGATTTCACATTCTTTAAGATCTCAGGGGTTTTTTTTTATTGTTTTCAATATAAACATTTCCATATCTTAGACTGACAATCTTGTCTTGCTGGCAAAACCTCCAATTATCTTGAAGGGACCACTGGTACCTTGGATGTGGGTGCAAAATGTCTCCAGTACTTATCTATGGAAAAAGCTGTTACAAGATTTCTTACCTCTTTCTACTGAACAAAAAAAGTCTTGGATTAGAACACTGCGAAGCAGTTTCAGGTCTGCTTTACATTTGAAACCTGTCAAAATCTCTTGCCTAGCTTAATAAAAACTAATTATGCTCTAATACCACTAACAGCAGGGATGTTTTCTACTATAAATATAAAAAATTGTTATTGGTCATCTCACCAGAACTGAGGTATTGGCAGAAAATACAGTCAGCTCTGTATGAGAAGATTCAAAAAAGACTGACATAACATCATGCACATGAAAAGAAATTTGCCATCAGAAAGTTGTAGTTCTAATTTCAAAACTGACAGCTTGTGTTCAACAGATTTTATCACATTAAGTGCCAAATAAACACTGCAAAAAAAAAGACCCATACCTGAACTGCTAAGTTTTTCTTCAAACTTTTGTAAACCTCTATCCAGCAATCTTCTTACAGCTAGGTGTTTCACTTCCATGTGAGCTTTCCTCTTTAATATATTCATAGAGTTTGCACCATGACTGAATATTAGCTCTTCTGTATCATTTTGACACTGCACTTCACCTGACTTGCCACACTCTATATGCACTTGTGAGGGTGATGAAAGACAGCTGGGTCTTTGAGTTTGTGTCTGGTCCCTCCCGCCACTCCCGCAGCCTCTGATGGGCAATGTGGCTTAGGATAGGAACACCAGGAGGAACTCTCCAGATGCTTACACAATTATTGAATTCCAGAGATAGAGAGGCTGAGGAGTTTTCGATTGGCTTTGGTGCACATAAGCCTGCAAAAGGGTATAAAATGCTGATGGAGACTAAGTCAACTGGGAAAACCTGTCTCAGAGGATGCAGATACTTTCTGAGTGAATCTCCACCCTGACAGGGAGACCTGCAGTGTACATCCAGTCCAAATAAAGAACTTTAGTCACTTTTGGGCAGGTGAATAAAAAGTGCTAAGATCTAGTCAAATGTGGATATAGTATGCTCAAGTAGCTCCATGGGTGCTTTTTTTAATTTTTTTTTTTCCTTTGTAATGATGGAGTCTGCAGGGCCAAAGAATGTAAACATGTATGCTTCCAGATGAACCTGCTTTATGTTAGAGTTCTTTAAACACAGACTGCTGATGAAATGTAAGACTAAGTGAACCCAGGCACAGCTAGATTTCTCAAAAATTTAGAGAACAAGGTGGTCTCACTGAAGTTCATGACTCAGCAGGAGAGACCATAACCTGATTGTACTATAACATATTGTAATGATAGACTTAACAGTCAAATACTGAATTGACAATACTTACATACTGTATTAGCAATAAATCTAATCATAATCATCCACATAGTCTCTGTGTCCTACTTTCTGCACCTGTCTGAGAACCTTACCTCCAGGTAAGGTTCAGCATGACAAGATCCTATGCTTCACCATTTGGTGAAGCCATCAAATACATAAAGAACTAAAGAACTATAAAAACTTTTCTGCAAAGTATTCAAAAGTTTTCTAAAGTAGTTAGGTTAGGAAGAGAGGAATGACAGAATAATTTCCAAGAACAAAAAGAAAATGAGCCAAGTTATGTTATTTTGTCTTGGCTAACAAAGTAATATTTTTGCTTTGTGGCTGCTTTCATTTCCAGATTAAAAAACTGCATAAAATGAACCAACACTAGAAGCTTCATTCTTGTCATTTAGCAGGGGAAAAAAATCAGCAAGCTTTCAGGGTTTTCTAGATGAGTTGCAGCATGTTATTCATGGGTGTCTGAATTTCTTTCCAACACAATTCAAAAATTATCTGTTTCCAGAATTCTTTCACATGATAAGAGAAAAATCATAATCCTATACTAGTCCGAATGAAGTGGAATAATATGGATTATTAGAGAAGGGATATTTTTTAGAAAAAATCTTGTAAGGAGCAAATATATGGGCAATATGGTCAGTTGTAAGTCTCAAGTATGTTCACATGCAGATTTATATTAGTACTAGATGGCATCTACCAACAGGCTTGACTCTTTACAAAATAGCAGAGGAATACTTCAGGATCAGCTTCTCTAGTTTTTCATCTTTCACATTTTAAAAATTAGTCTTACTATTCATGTCCTCCAAATTAAAGATAGGATTTAAAATCTAAGAGTGAAATAATAATGCTATTAGTCTAAATGAACTCATAAACCTTTAGATAAAAAGGATAGTTAAGATGTCTTTGTCTTATACAGCTGACACTACATCTGTTAATCTCAGCAGAAGATCCTCTCCATAAATTATGTTCAGAACATTAAATTACATTCCTCTGACTATTAAGGGAAGGAGGTTTTACCTATTCATTCAGTATACATTTTAAAAGATATATTTGGTACAGGCTACACAAGCAAGCATAGATATTTTATTAGGCCACATCAAGAGCAACATAAATTAGGAATTCAAACAACATTTATCTCTGCACATACCTTTGCAGAAGAGAACACATCTGTGGTGGATTGACCTTGGTTGGACGCCAGGTGCTCACCAGAACCACTCCATCAGTTTTCCCCTGTAAGGGCCCAAACAACTCACTTAGTGAGATTTCAACAGGGCTTACAGTTGTTCATGTAAATTCTGAGTTAGATGCACAGGAGAAATACCAACAAGATATTCTAAAGAGGTCAAAACAACAAAGAGAACTTTACTCCCAACTTTAGAGGAGAACTTTGGGGAAAGTCTACTGCAACATTCAATCAACATAAAACACTTCTAAAAGCATGAACTTGGCCTATTTAACTTAGAAAACTATAACCCCATTTGATTTTAAGTTACTTCAAAGTTCGAAGAGAGAATTAGAAGAAGAAAAAAGACAAAAAAAGAAAGACAGAAAAGATATAGTAAAGCACATATATAGCTACCAACTCCTGGATTCCAGCAGTGGTCAGATAGAAATTCCAAGAGGAGATTGGTTGAAAACATCTAATTGCCTTGCATTCAGCCTTAAATAACCCTTGGCCTTCTGGGCACTTCCCCCAGGTGGGACTTCTGGTCATTTGGCCACTCAGGATGTGGATTGGGGTTCCAGAGATGGCATGTGGAGAATTGGCTCTGGTGTGCCAGAGGTTGGCAGCTGCTGTGGGGCTGGAATACTGGCGCTAGGGATAGGGGATGCAGCAGACCTGCAGCCTGACCTGCCCCTTTCCCCACACACATGCATCCCAACATGTCTCAAGACATCTCTGCAGTCTCTTACAGCTCCTCAGCTGGACAGGGGAAAGAAAAGATAAGGAAAGGTTCATGGGTTCAGAAAAGAACAGGGAAAGATCACTCATCAATTACTGCCATGGGCAAAACAGACTTGACTCAGGAGAAACTGCTTTTGTTTTTTTATCAATCAAATCAGATCAGGAAAAAGATAAATAAACCCAAATCCTAAAACCCTCTTCTCCCTACACCTCTATTCTTCCCAGACTCAAATTCACAATTTTCTCTTCCTCCTTTCCTGCAGTGGTGCAGGGAGATGGGAAATGGGGGCTGCATCAGTTCATCACACATTGTCTCTACCACTCCTTCCTCCACCAGGCAGGGATTCCACACATACTTCCCGTCCAGCATGGGGTTCTTTCCACAGGATGCAGACCTTCATAAAGTTCTCCATTCCAGATCTGCCATGGGCTCACAAGTTCTTCCAGCAAACCTGGTCCAGTACAAATTCCTCTCTCCACAGGACCACAGGTCTGCCCAGGAGCCTCCTCCAGAATGTGGTTCCACATGGTCAGTCTCCAGCTGGGGCATCCACCAGCTGCTGCATGGGGACATCTATAGGCTGCAGGTGTGTCTCTACTCCACCAAAGACCTCCATGGGCTGAAAACCATAACCTGTCTCACCATGGTCTGCACCACAGGCTGCAGGGGAATCTCTCTTTCAGTGGCTGGAGCACCTCTTCTTCCTCTTTCTCTACTGGTCTTTGTGTCTACAGAACTGCTGCTCTCACATGTTCTCACTCCTCTTTTTCTTGGTTAAAATAAACATTTGACAGTAATGTTAACTCAGAGGTGCTACCACCACTTCTGATGGGCTCAGCCTCGGCCAGAGGCAAATCTGGCCTGGAGCCATATGGCGCTGAATCTCTTGGACATGGGAGAAGCTTCTAGCAGCTTCCCACAGAAACCACCCCTGTAGCCCCCCGTTGACAAAACCTTGCAATGACAATTCAGTACACTACCATTTCTCCACTAGTGAAGTATTCAGATTCAGGCTACAAAAAAATACACTTCCTTTTGACTGAAAACAGTTTTTCCCTTTGTGCTTTCCTAAAGTGGTCTCTAGTTTTCTGACTGAGGCTTTTGCACGATTAGTGGAAAAAGCTGATGCAGCTGCTTTAAAGTGCACCTTTAAGGCAAAAGAGAAAATTAATAGAGATCAAACCAAACGAGACTTATGGCAGCTAGATGCCTGCTTATTGACACACCTATAACTTCTTAGGCAGAGCAGGCTGACATGACTGAAAATAAGCTGAATATTTAGCTGAATAATCTAACCCTGCTCTGGGAATATTTCATGTTACCTCGTGAGACACATTCTCCATGCAATGAGTGTGCAGCAGTGAAAAAGAAATTAAGTTAACAAATGCAGTTAACATCTCTTCTTGCTCAGAAGATGCCTCTAAGGCAAAATGCTGGTCCTTTTATACTTGATAGGGATTTTGCTATTGACTTCAATGAGTCCCATGTTTACATGTAATTTAGCCAACTTTATTACATATATTCCCCTGAAGGCACCACTGACATTTTTGAAACTTCTGTGCATTAATTTAATTTATGTACCTATAGCAATTGTTTACAGAAAAAATAACAAAAAACAAAAAACAAAAACCAGTCCACAAACCTAGTCTACTTTGTCCTTCTAAATGCAATCTTCTTCTATACTAAAACTTCAGTTAGATTACTAGTGCAGTGTATTCCACTTGACATTAGTGGGACTTTTCATGCTCTCAAAACAGTGACTGTTTAAACACTGAATTTCTGTACTTAGAAGGAAACTTGATGGGTAGGTGTTAATTTGCTTCCCATAAAATTACTTAAGTGATGTAAACAGATGCAAGCTGCTGATGAGGTATTTGCTGCTGACATTCTTGTGCTTCCCTAGATTTTCAAAACTTCAGGGTTTTTTTTGACTGACACCTCCCTCACTACAACCTCATTTCAGGGAGCTGTAGAGACAAGAGGTCTCCCCTGAGACTCTTTTTAATCCAGGCTAAACACCTCCAGTTCCCTCAGCCACTCTTCATAGGTCTTAGTCTTCAGACACTTCACTTGCCTTGTTGCCCTTCTCTAGACATTCTCTGGCAACTCAACGTCTTTCTTCAAATAAGTGACCCAAACCTCAACACTGAAGCCAAGGTTCTGCCTCACCAGTGCCCAGTACAGAGGGACAATCACTGTCCTGGTCCTGCTGGGTACACTATTGCTGATGCCAGTCAGGATGCCCTGGGTCTTCTTGGCCATGTATGCATCTATGAACTGACTGATCCCCTTGTCCAGATCATTGATGAAGACATTAAACAGGACTGGAGAACATTACTTGTGACCACCCACCATTGGGGTTTGGCCATCCAGCCAGTTTTCTACTCAGTGAAGAGAATACCCATCCAAGCTGTGAGAAACCAGTTTCTTCAGCAGAATGCTGTGGGAAATGGTATCAAAGGCTTTATTAAAGACAACAGGCACAGCCTTTTCCACATCCATTAAGTTGGTCACCTTGTCATAGAAAGAGATCAGGTTAGTGAAGCAGTACCTGCCTTTCTTAAACCTGTGTTGGCTGGGCCTGGTCCCCTGATTGTCCAGCATGTGTCGTGTGTCACACTCATGAAGATCTGTTCCATAACTTTTACCAGCACTGAGGTCAGGCTGACAGGCCTGTAGTTCCTTGGATACTCCTTCCAACATTTTTTGTGGATGGGCATCACATTGGCCAACCTACTGTTATCTGGACCCTCCTCAGCTATCCAGGAGGGCTCATAAATGTTGCAAAGTGGCTCGATGAGCTCTTCTGACAGGTCCCGCGGTACCCTTGGGTGAATTCCACCCAGCCCTGTAGACGTGGGCCTGTCTAAGTGGTGTAGCAGGTTGTTAAACAGTGCCCTTGGGTTTTTGGCAGCAGGGCATAAGCTGAATTATCCTCAACAACACCTCTGAGCTAGATGAACCATCATCCTCACTATTTTCCACCTACACATGCAGATCCTCACATCGATTATGCAAGGCCCCCTAGGATGGTGGAATAGTCACAGAGGAGATGCACCTGCTTCAACAGGTAGGAACTTTTTGTCATTTCCTCCTACCCCTTAAGTTAGAGATGGGGCCTGTCCCAGGGAAGCAAGGGTGCAATTCCAGTAGTCTAAATCTCTACTGAACTCCTATCATCTGCATGTTGATGTTGATTTCATAATCATACAATATCCTTATGGATACTGGAAGGTACTCATGAAGATCATTGACTTGAATCCCTGACTCGACACAGGGCAATCTTAAAGTTAAATCATACATCTAAGAGCACTGCTTATTTGCATCTTGAATACCAACAGAGTTGGGGCCATAATACTTTCTTTGGGGGAGATTATTCCACAGCTGGATCATCCTCGTAGGGAGGAATTTAGTAATTGCTTTAAGCCATTTCTTCACATCCTATCACCAACCCCAGGGATAAATGATCAGCACATCCTTATAAAGTTAGTTTATATTTCGCATTAAATTATTTAAATTTCTAGTCAGTAGAAAATTCCTTAGTTATCCATGAAGTAATTTTAAATCCAGGAAAAAAATAAGTCAACAAATAAGGAGAGGTTTTACTGAAAATTTACACCACTGTAATTAAATGTAGAAAAAGTAGAGACAGGGATTTCAAATGGAAGGGAAAAAGATGTATCTTCATCCATCTCAGGAAGAGATGAATCATCAATTACCTGCTTCTGCAGACCTGGTTTGAAAATTCATAATAAGTAAATAATTGTGTTCTCTGGCTTCCCCATTTAGCTGTCATTTTCACCATTAAATGCAAAAAAAAAAAAAAAAGAAGAAACAGCAACAACAATAAAAGACATAACATGACTGACAGGAAGCAGAGACTTGTCAATAATAGAACAGGAGAAACATGGCAGGGCAAAACTGTTTGAACCTGTCTGCGGTGTGTTGTGCTCCAATTAGTGCTATTAGTTCCTCATTTTTAGGAGCCAGACATCCAGTGCAAAATTGTGTACTAAAAAACCTGCAAAGCTGTTGCACAGGAATGGGAGAGGGCCTGTGGTGGCTTCTGCTGAGAATGGCCCACGGCCAGCAGGGACAGTGAGATCTGGTTGCTTGCCCATGAAACAACAGCTGCTGTGTTGGGTTACTGCAGCTGTTCACTATAGGTGCGATTGCTGTGGCACCACCCTGAAGTTAGAAAGACTTCTGATGATGGTTTCTGAGTGGTTTTCCTGACCCCTACAACCTTAATCATTGGATAACAGTACCAATTTCCACTGCTATGCGAAGAAAATAGGTTTAAATTCTTTTGCATTGGATTCTTGGATAGAATACAAGATTGGATACCACGAATTATGGTAAAAAAACCCGACTATTTTAAAAGATACTACAGTAATCTGCCTTATCATAAAATTTCACTATAGAAACTCCATACTGGACAGCATTTTGGTTTTTACATTTTAGCAGTAGAGATTACTATTTCACTGAAAGTGAAGGAAATCTTTTGTTGTATTTTCACCGTATGAGAGGCTTGTCACTTGGTTGAAAGAAGAGCTAGCATCTGCTTAAATTTCCTTGTCTTCAAGCAAAAGGTTGGGATGTGAATGTATCTATTGCTGTGGCAAACTGCTGGTCAGGTGAAAGTACTTGAGATGTAATTAACATTGGAGAGAGGAGAAGGAATTGCCAAGCACCTATTTCTTTGTTAGAAGACAGTACCTATAATGGTTCAGGGTCTGAGGCGGTCAGCTGATAAAGAGCAGGTTTCGCTGCACTATAATTACAGAAATATACTGAAATACATTTACAGAATGAAATAATTTTTTTTTTGTAAAAAGACAGAAGTGTGCATAATCACAAAAAGAGTTTCTAACCATATATAACATAAGGGTTAAGCCAAGAAACAAGGAGATGTGTATTATAATAAAAAAAAAAGCGGTATAGTGGGGCATCTCCAAACTGACATATGAAGAACTTTTCTGGCCCTGAAACTTTACAACAACAACTGGTTCAACAAAGCACTCATTCTGCAGAGAAGCTGGAAATTATAATTGGAATAAGATGAATTGTTTCAGATGAATGCACTGCATGTACAGAATAAGTCGGCAAACTCAGCTGACCTGAAGATTTTACACAAATCAGTTGCCCTATAGCTGTCCAGTATGTCACAAACCAATGGGTGGTGGGTTTTTCTGTTTGTTTGTTGGGGGGTTGGGGTTTTTTTTGTTTGTTTGGTTGGTTCTTTACTGTTTTAATCTTCCTTTTATACACAGGAGACTGCATCATACTGGGAAGTGAAGGTTTCAATAACCAAATTATCTTTTCATTTCTGTAGAATATGTCTCTTCAAATGGTTTGATACTCTCCTGGAGACACTACATTTGGATCCAGTAGCAATTCAACAAATAAAGTGTTTCTTTGACACAACCGCCTCCTTTCCCAGCTGTCTCCCACTTCAGGACCCACTAGGAATTCCACTGTGGGTGTTTCTTCTCTGACACAATCTCCTTCTATTCCAGCTGTCTCACTCATTTTCATCCTCTTGCCATAAGATTTGAGATGGAAAAAACAGACTGCAAAGGCTTCTGAACCAGGTCACCTCAGAAGCACATAAAGAAATAATTTTCAGCAGAAATAAATTTCAAACATTAGTCAATTTTTTTTTAACTCCATATATTTCCAAGGTACAATGACCACAAGAAAAATTCTTCAGTAGGCACTTACAGGCAATTAACTATACAGGAAATATCAAAAATACTACTACAGCAATCATGCTAAGTTATTTAAATCAAAAGACAAAACTGGAATAATTCTAAAACTTATGCTTAATAGAAAAAGCTAGTCATTAAACCAAGAGTGAAACCTGTGTAAGACAGGAGGAACATTTGGGATAGCTTTTATTTTATGAGGTTTGGTACAGATGTGATGAAGACATGGATTAAATGGATTAAATGGATTAAATACAATGGATTAAATACTTATTTACTGCCAGATTTTTTTTGTCATATTTCTATTATCATATTGTCATAGGATAGTGTTGTATTCTGTGCTTTTTGTGGGGAAATGCATCTTGTTGTCAGTGGTACATGCTATGAATCATTTTCTAAGCAAATTTGTGGTTTGTGATACTCCTCACCTGCCCCTTGAAACACTGCTAATTGTTGCAGTCAATAGTTTGCATTTCAGAACAAATAGTTCAACATAAGCATAATTTGGAATCCTATTTTCTTGCTCTGACAAGAGTAGTTTCTACTTACCTTGATGGAGTATTTTCTTGTATAGTCTGTCAGACAGTGCTTACTTGTTGAGGACAATGCATTTACATTGTGCAGGTGGAGCTCTGCACAAGCAAGGATTGAACAACCTCAGAAACTCTAGTAAAATAATTTGTGGATCTCATTATTTTTTTTTGTTATTATGAGACACACAAATGTAACAGGGTGAACTAAATAGCTCCTTCCTTAAATAACCAGTTTAATGATAAAAGCGTAGAATTAAAGAGGAAAATTAATTATATATCTAGCAGTGGTTTAACTATTCCTCTATCAAAAGCAGATAATAACCTTCTCTACAAAGGTATTTTAAAAAAGATGAATCTTTCTTTTAAGATTAACCATGGGTAAAGATTCTATTTAAGAATTGCACCACAAAGGACTTATGAGATCAGAAGAGCTTTGCAAACAATAGAAGAAAAAAAAAGAAAAAGAAACATTTGAGATTTCAAATCCTAGTAAATGTATTCTGGAATATCTTGTCACAATGTCAAAAACATAAAACCTCCAAGTTGTGGAAAAATACTTATAAAGATGGAAGCATGGCACCCTTTCTTAAGCTAAAACAAGCTAAGCAATCTCATGAAGGTGATGAGAAAATGAAAGGATGACAGTCATAGATATTTTAAATTGGGTAAGCCATGACAAAAATATGTTTTCCTCTTTCCAGAAGAAAAGAAAATACAATGTTCAGCAGTAAACAAGAAGCAGCATGCTTTGATCCCATCACTTAACCTACAGTACAGCTCTTTCCTGTTCATCTCTGCCAGCAAGACACTAACAACAGCAATCAGACTGAAAAAACAGAAGCCGAGAGGAACATCAAGAAAAAACAGCCTTCCATTTCAGTGACACAGAGATGAATTTTGCAATACTGGTGATAGCAAATGAGATTAATATTTTCATTATCATCACTTTTACTTGATACTGAATTGTTTATAGTATAGTGATGGCTTATCCTGTTAGTAAACTGCCTTTGATTTATTTGTGTGAACAGGGAGGCTTATGCTAAACCTGGCAAATAGAGGAATTACAAGATTCATTTCAATTCAACATTCTTGATGTTTATTTCTGTGTCAA
Source organism: Rhipidura dahli (assembly GCA_013399225.1). NCBI lineage: Eukaryota > Metazoa > Chordata > Aves > Passeriformes > Rhipiduridae > Rhipidura > Rhipidura dahli. The sequence continues at coordinate 93,851 of VXAC01004346.1, forward strand.
GGCTTGTCCTTTAAATATTCCTTCTGAGAAAGTAGGATGTATCACGTCCCTCAGCCTTAAAGACTTAAAAATTTTGCTGCATATTCTGAGCCTCTATTAATTTTGGGAATAAAGTTCTTGAGTTTTTCCAAAAGCCAGTGTATTAAAACAGTGCAGGTTCTACTAAAGGCTTCCACAGAGGAAGACATTAGAAACATTACAACGAAACCAATTAGTATGTGCCCAGGATCATCTTTTTTATTTTTCTTTCTCTTTAATAAGCACAAAGTCATGATTAAGGACCACCTTTGTTTATTTTTCTGTTTTTTCTTTTAACCACATTGTCTGCTAAAGCGCGATAGAGATCTTGTTGCACAAGTCACTCCCTAAATCATTAAAATGTGGCTTCCAATGTTTTTCTTCCTTTACATTATGAATGATGTTTGGTCTTTTAAGATAAAAATGCTTGTCAGACTGCCACATTGCACAGATCATACTGATGTTACATTTACTTTGTTTTAATAATAGAGTGAACTGATATAAGTCAATGGAGACAACATAGTCAGCTGTCTTGCATCTACAGCAGTACTCTTAGCATAGTAACAATAAAAACCAGCAACATTTAATTACAACTTAATAGCTCTTGGTGCTGCATCTGACCTGTGATCTTTTACAGGTTACCAATAAAAAGCAACACTTTTTGCATTGCATGCTTTAGGTTGGATTCTTCAGATGGTTACACTTGAGTAACAATATTATGTTGATAAACTATCAGGCTCAATACTAGTATAGCTGAATGCAAGAAGATGAAATTACACTGGTGACATCATGTTCTTTGGCAGAAACAGCGTCTTCTGAGAGCAGTAGTATGCATTTGAGTTAATATATAGTATTGACCTAAATATGCTGTGTGCCTTAAGCTTTTTTTAGACAGCCATGTAAAATTTAAAATTCATGACACTCATTTTCTCAATGCTTTTGTAGGCTACACATAGCTTACTGAGTGCTTAAATGTCATAAAGTAGAAGAAACACTTCATTATTTGCTCTACTGGTAAAACTGACTGAGCAGCAAGGTTTGTGCATGTTATTGCAGTCACATCCAAGGAAGCAGTACACCATTTTCTAAAGGACACAAAGATAAAGGAAAACCAGAATGCAACCAATTAAACATAACTGATAATAATAAATTTGCTTTTGAGTATCTGTAAGTAGCTTTGGTTTCTCTGCCCCCATTAATAGTTTATTTTCTGGTCAGGTGCACTATTGATTGTTCTGCACTGAAACTATTTTTTCCTCATTAGCTTTCCAAACTTTCTTGCCTCAATTTTCTTCAGATACTAAAGCTGAGCAAGATTATGTGAGGCTTGTTGCTTAGCAACAGTCCTATTCCTAAAAGGATAATGTCTGAGTACTCTGTGTCATCTTCTCATGAAAGAAGTCAGATATCTGTCCATTTGCTCCACAGTGCTTCAGGACTTTTTTCTCTCCCTTTCCCTCCCTTCCCCTCCCCTCCCCTCCTCAATTAAAACAGAAAGTCTAATTATTCATTAACTCACAGTTTATATAAAGCCCATGCAACTTACACACTCTTTATACTTCTTGATGCATCTGTATTTGACCATGGGAAAACAAGTGCTTATGTTTCATCTCTCTGCAGAGCAGGAAAAAGAACCTAAAAGTGCTGACAGGTAGCAGAATTAATGGAAGGATGTAAGAAGGGGGAAGAGGAAGTTTTTGGGGGAGAGAGCAAACCCCATTTTTATTATACTTTGAAATAATCTTACCCTTTGAAGAATATTTTTAGCCCTTCTAGGAATAATAGATGTTTGGCCCCTTAAGTCCTACAGAATTAAAGAGTCCCGAGGCTTGAAGTAAAAGAAATGAACTCTTGATTTGACAACAGTTAACGGTTTTTTTTTTGTTGGTTTGGTTTTTTTTAAGAGCCATTGATTCATTCTTAATGAATCTTCATCTCTTTACAAAACCAGTCCATTTACATTCCTGCTATAATTGCCCACAAACAAAAATCCTTCTATTTTAATAAAATTACATGTCACTTAAGTGATGAATGTACATACTGTATAGAACAGATGACAGGTCCTAGAGGAGAACCATTTAAACAAACACTGAGAGAATATGAACAGGAAAACTAAATAGAAACAGAACAGTGATGTGTTTTAACCACACAGCCCATTGCTCATTCCAGTGGGCTGAAATAAAGACAGTCTAATAGGGGAAAAAAACCCAAACCCTGCATGCACAAGCAAAGCAAATCAAGAATTCAGGCACTACTTCCCATGGGCAGGCAGGTGTTCAGCCATCTCAAGGAAATCTGGGCTTCATTGCACCTTATGTTTACTTAGGAAGACAAACACCATCACTTGTTCCATCCTTTCTCTGTCTTCTCCAGCTTTATATGCTGAGCATGACTACCTGGTGTCATCATACGGTGCGGGATGTTTGCTTCAGCTGGGAACACCAGTCCCAGCTCCAGACCCTCACCAGTTTCTCAACAACATAAACCTGGGGAAAGAAGGAAGGGTGTTCAGAGTGGTGGTGTTTGTCTGCCCAAGAGAACACTAGGCATGATGGAATATTGCTTTCTGGAGGATGTCCACAGGAAGCGGTGAATTAAATACTCATTTTTCTTTGCTTGTATGCAAAACTTTTACTTTTCCTATTAAAATGTCTGTATATCAACCTATATTATTTGTTACTTTTACCCTTAGGGTTTTCTCACCCATTATGCAGGACAGAGTGAGAAAGTGGCTGTGTGGGGCTTAGTTGCCAGATAGGGTTAAACCATGATGGAAGTGCCAAGTAAGGGACATCTCTAAAAAGTAGAAGCACCTTTTCTGCACATGAACCTCCACCAGAAATTCTGTAGTTTAAAGAAAGGAAATACTGGCTCCAAGGACCAGTAGAATCCAGGGTTTGCAAAGTCTCTTTCAATTAGTGGATTGACCAGAAGCTCTTTTTATGGAGGGTTTGGTTTACTGAGTCAAGGAGGATGGAATTACCAGTGTGACATAGATGTTGCACTTGTGATCATGCTGGGGATTGTATTTTATCTCAGAAGGCACAGGTGAGATTCTTGATGATTATTCCACCTCAGATCCTTGCTCTCTGCTATGCCAGATAAGGAGAGATGGCTGGAGGAAAGATCTGCTTATCAGTCTCAGTGTTTCCATAAAAGGTTTAAGGTCACAGTAATCTGTCTCTCATGCAGGCTTTTCATGCTTGTGCCTGAGTGCACTCCATCTTGCAATCACATTATGCACAGCTGACACAGACAAGTTATATATGAAGTGGAAGGAGTTCAGTGTTCACTTAAACTCTTTAGTCTTCAAAAGCTGGCCTATGATTTTTCAGACAGGACATTTGACCCAAGAGACCAAAGAATATACATCAGCTAGGACACGGATAGGTATCTTCAAGCCAGGTGATGTGGGAGTAATACAAGTACCAAATACCAATGACAGAGGCTTGAATGCTTATTAGATATTTTGAGGCCTTTGTAGTGTTCTTGCTTACAAACAAAACTATCCTGGTGACATAAGAACAATTTACTATCATGGTAGTACATTGCTGAGTGATCCACACTTTTCTATCTGATATAAATATTTATTAATTACCTCAGCTGCTATTTTTATCTTCTCTTCTCTGTGGGTCTAGGAAAGTCAGGTCCTGCCTGATTGATCCGACTTCCTTTTACAATCAGATTACATGCTGGGTGGATGAGGAGAAGGATGTGGATGTTGTCTACCTGGACTGCAGTAAAGCCTTTGACACTGTCTCACATACAAAATCTGTCAGCCAATGGCTTGGACAGATGCACTCTTTGCTGTGTTTGTGGCCAAAATGCAGGGCTCAGCTCTTGGACTTACTAAACTTTATCCTATTGGGCTGAATCTACCACTAGCAAATTCATGAATAACACCAAGCTGGGTGGAGTTTGCATCAAGCTGTGTGGAGGGCGAGAAGGCTCTGCAGAGGGACACGGGTAGGCAAGACAGATGTGCTGAGACAGACCATCAGCATGAAGTTCAACAAGGCCAGGTGCCAGGTCCTTCACCTGGGTCACACTAAGCCCATATGGTAATACAGGCTGGGGGCAGAGTGACTGGAAAGCTACCCAGTGGAAAAGGGCCTGAGTGTGCTGGTCTACAGCTGGCTGAACAGGAGTCGGGAGTGTGCTCAGGTGGCCAAGAATGCCAGTGGCAGCTTTCCCTGTGTCAATACTCAACCCAGTAGGGCTAGGGAAGTGAATGTTGCCCTGCAGTCACCACTGGTGAGACCACACCTGGCTTCAGTTCTGGGCCCCTAACTTTAAAAAGGACATGGAGATACTGGAGTATGTCCAGTGAAGGGCAGCAAGTGAAAGGCCTACAGAACATGCCTTATGAGGGAGCTATGGTTAGTCTCAAGAAAAGGAGGCTCAGAGGGGGACCTCATTGCTCTCTACAGCTGTGTCTCTGAAGACGGTGCTCTATCAGTTTAACACCAAGGTTCTGGGTTCAATCCCCATATGTACCATACACTCGAAAGTTGGACTTGCAGAGCTGGACCTGTTGAGGTGGAACCTTTTCAATTAAGAATATTAGTGGCTTACCTGAAACGAGGTTGTAGTAAGGTGGTGACTGGTCATTTACCGTGCTTGCAGTAAGAGGACAAGAGGAAATGGCCTTAAACTGACACAGGGGAGATTCAGATTAGATATTAAATTTTTTTTTCTGTCAAGGTAGTCAGACATTGGAATAGGTTGCACAGGGGGGTGGTGGATTCCCCATCCCTGGATCTGGCACTACGTGATGTGGTTGAGTGATTTAGGGATTATAGCAGCTGTGCTGGGTGAATGGTTGGACTGGAAGATCTCAAAGATCTCTTCCAGTATTGATGGTTCTGTGATTCTATGAATCTTACAGAAAAGCTGTTCTCTGTTCTCCACGTTTGCCTACATACATAACCTAGTTTGTATTCCTCAGTATCAAATTAATGAACATAACTGCATGAAACACAGTTATAACTGTGATAATTGTGTGAATATAGATGATACATCTTTTGGAGTCTAATGCAGCCCCAAAATTATCTATGTATAAAAGCTAACAGGAAAAAAAACCTTTAAAAATGTCTCCCACTGCCTTTCTGAAAGACAGCAGCATATACATTTCTTGGTTTGGTCTCCCAATTTATTACAGTCAGTCCAAGTCAACTGCTCTTTTCCAGAATACATTACCTCTTGTAGCACATGCCAGAAAAGAGGACTTAATAAGAGTGATGTGGTGATGCCTCTATGCTGTATTAAACAAAGGATGTCACTCTAATATAAAAGTCATTGCACGTATCAGAATCTTTGTATTCTGACAGAATTTATAATGTGCAAAGTAAAACAAGAACAAGTAATTCTACAAATGCTTTTTAGCTGCTCAAATGAGAAGCTAAAAAATACATAGCAGTTTATATTTCAAGGGCAGTAGAAGAAAAAACTCTCTTTACTTGTCCATGTCTTCCTCTTGTACTCTGTATTTCTTTTTCTTCTTATTGCTACCATGGCCTTTCCTGCAGAGCTTTCACAGGTATTGATTTCATTTTGGCTGTCTACACTCCTAACCTGTCATTACCTGTATTTACCCAGAGTCTCCTGTTCCTCAAATTAACATGGCCTGCTACAATTTTAATGTGGTTGTAGATTTACAATATAAATGACAGCATCATTAGTGGTTAGGATCACACCATCTCCCTTCTTCCACTGACTTCTTCCTCACTGTTGCCTCTCTTTTAACACTTCTACCACATCACTCAGTTATGGTAGTTAACCATTCAGCTGTACTAATAAGTTGCATATCACCTTGCACAAAAAAAAAAAAAAACAAAAAAAAAAACAAAAAACCAACAACAACAATAAAAAATGAACAAAAAAGGAAAAATAGAAAGAAAAAGAAAAAAACAGAGGGGAGGCAGTGCTCCAGCAGGTGTAAAATTGTAAGCAAACAGAAAAATCAGGGTTTTTGCTGTCTGTGTGTTTCTCCCCGAGTCTGTGGTTGGTTTCTGTGCTGTAAATAGGTTTAAGAAGTCACAGACCATCTTTCCCTATTACTTCCCCAGAGCCACTACATATTGAATTGATTATTGAATAAACTTATCATGCCACAGCCAAAACTTTTGTGTGAGCACAAAACATGAACTATTGCAGTGGTCAAGTAAGTTAGAAGGGAGAAGTAAGGACAGACCATCTCTGCAATCAAAAGGTCATTTGTAAAACAGCACTTAAAGAATTAATCTTTCTAATTTTGAGGTCAGTATAAGTCTGGCAGAAATGGTAAGCTATTCCATCTGCTGGCTAGAAATGCTTCTGTACTCAAAATAATTGCAAATTAAGAAAATAACTGGGCTTCACCTGAACTTGCGCCAGGTTTTGAACCAAAGTCCATCTGTACCAAAATCATAAACTTTCTTCTATGAATTTTTTGCTATTGGCCTGTAACATTAGTCTTCTGGACAGCAAAAGGATTTGGATGGGAAAAGACACTCCAGAGTAAGGTTTTACTCTACCTTCCCAACACTTACTGACAGATTGCAAGAACAAACTGTTACAGCAACTCAGGCATCCACTCTGATTTTACACACTTATAAAATCAACAAGACCATTACTTTTGCCAAAAGCTGCCAAAACAATCTGCCTGATTTGGCTTCTGCATATGAAACCATGGAAAGTCATGGTGTTGATTTTGAAACTGTGCTCTCTGCCTCCCTGTTTCTTCCTTTTATCCATTTATACCTGTGACAGTGAAGCTGAACAAGATATCCTTGGTGTAAAAAGAGGAGGTGACCATATCGATAGTATACTTGAGAATTTCCATTCAGATTTAAGAATTTAATTCCTTTGCATTTTAAAATCAATCAATTTGGGTTTGGTGTTATCATATTAGTATCACTGCAATCATTTTTTCTTAACATGTTTGATATAGTTTCCAGTAGATTTCAGGAAATATCTTGTTAGTTTTCACTTGTTTTGTCAGAATTTTATTTAGTTATTAAAAGTTCAAGATTTCTTATTTATTTTTTAATTATTTTTATCTTCCTTCAGATTTGTGTTACCAGAAGTTCTGCTTTATCTTTTCCTTCATAATAGTTTTTCCTTTACCTTTTATAATGATAATTTTAGCTTCATGATTTCAAGGTTATTTGATTCATTGCCTTCCTGAGAGTATTTTTGTATGGTTCATTCATCAGGATATCTTTCGTATACATTCTTTTCTTTTAATATTCCCTGTCAGGTCTTGTTCTGTTAATATTTCTCCCTTCCTTATCAGTTAAATGCTAATTCTTTCCCCATTGTGATGGTTTTGCTGGTATGTCATTAAACCACGATCACACTTATTGCAGAAATAAAAATATTTGCCCATTTCTTCTCCTAATAATAAATACATTCTCCTCCCCTTTGCCTTTCTCTTCCCATTCCCCTTCCACTTCCCCTTTCCTTCTCTTCCCTTCCCCCACACACCTCTTCTTAGCACAGTTCTCTTTGTAAGCAAAATTTATCCAGTGCTGAAAGGTACCACCCTTCTCTTTCTCCAAGGTTAGCTAATGAACCAGCATCTGTGTTTTTTGGAGACAAGCAGATTCTACCTTGAATTCTTGCTCAGAGCTCTGTTCTGGGACTACTAAAAAAGTACTGCATATATTGGAATGACGTACAAAAAATGCTGTGCACTAGAGCAGGAAAGACAGAAAAACACAGTTCTACACTTTTGTGGTCATGTTTCCTGCACCTTAATATCACAATAACCCCACCTGCAGTTTTCACAATGTTCTTTGTCTTTCTCTAATCTCTGGACCAGAAATTGACTCTAATGACTTGCCAAGGTCTTATGAAGAGATTGCAACCTTGTTTGAAATTCCCTTTAGCAGACTCTTGTTGATTGTCAGTTTGTTCATCATGTTGAATACTCTGTCTTTCCACTACTGTGTGGCTGGGGAAGGTAGGCACGCCAAGAACTGAGCCTGTCTCCTGTGATGAGCTTTGGAAAACAGGTTGCTAATTGCCATGGCTGTGATTATGTTTGACTGATAGATCTAGGAGGTAAAGCACTGTATCTGAAGTCCACCAAGATTTACAAATGAGCCCTCTGGCTTTCAAGTCACCATGCCAACCACTAGTAACATTTCTCACTAAATGGATAATATGGTCTACCAGCTTTTCACTCTTCAGCACATGTGGCTGTAAATGGTTTACAATGCATTAATTTTAGTTTGCCATAGAATACAGTTCTCCCCCTCCTGTTGTTCAGGCTAGGCACATATACATGAATTAGATGTGTACACAGCAATCACACTGTAGAACAGTGTCACTTATACATTGTAATTCTTCACGTGATTGCCTGCATTATTTTTTGTTGTTTTACCAACATATAGCCATTCAGTTAAATCATCTTTGTAACTGTATACATTTTAATTAAAAACTCATCATGTTTTGTTTTCAGAATGTACCCTATATGACACTCAAATGTGGTTTTTTTAAGGGTCTCAAGATTGGAACTGTTTCTTTAACACAAAATACCATGAGAGTGTCAAATAATAAGAAAGTGAAGAGTTCGTATGGAAAAGATGGACATGCATATAATGATAAGTAACTGTTTACAGTTTTGCAAAGCTTGTGGGATTCTTCTATTAACATTTTTGTCAGAAAATTAGTAAGTCTCTCAGTATGTCTGAAGTATTAGCACTCATGCAAGTGCACATGTATTGTGTTGGCGTGCTTGGTCTCTACATAAACCACGGATTTCTTATAGTACAGACATTATTGAACAGAAATTTTTCTCTGAAAAGCCTCATGCTATTGTCTTCTTGCAAATAGGCTACTAGTAAAAAAATAAGATGGAAACCAGACTTCACAAACATCTACAAGGTCTCTGTGCTTAATAAAAAAAACAGTTTAAGGAAAAGAAGAACCAGAAGCAGACGTAGATGGGTTCAAAGATTACTTACACAAACTCAGTCCCTGCGACCTTGGCAGTGGACCTGAGATGTCTGGGTGGTCTTGTAAGAGCACCGTCAAATAGCTTTGAATGTCTGTGGAGATTAGGGCAGATTGTCAACAGTATGAGAAAGGTCATGCCCAGTTTCAAAAAGGACAAAATATGTGGTGCAAGAAACAGCCAACCAGTCAGTTTGATCCCTAAAAGAGTAATGAAGCGGATTCTCTTTTAGAATATTTCTAGGCACGTAGGGTGAAGCAGGTGATGGGAACAGTCACTGTGGCTTGAGCAGAAGCTGATGCTCAACCAACCTTGCAGTGATAAAATGGCTGGATTTGTGGATAAGGGAGAAACGAGATGTTAGCAGAGCTTCCAAAAATCTCCTAAAATGTCCATGCAACCAAACTGGAAATGGAGTTCTCTGGATGGCTTTCCTATCAGGTGGTCAGGCATTTCAGCTCAGAGGTAGTGGGAACCATGCATGCTGCGTGTGCCAGGAGGCTGGTATCTCATGGGGTCTCATCAAGCACCTCCTGGGGTGTGGCCTGTTAATGATCTCTATCTCCTACCTGGGGAGGTCACAAAGTGCACTCTGTCAAGATTCCAAGGGCAAAGACCAGTTGATGACCACATATTTTCAAATCCCTCTCTGATCAAGAATTGGAGAAAATCAGTTTATTTATTTATTTTTGCAAAATATATGTTAGTAGCTACAAGCAACCTTTTCCTATTGGCAGTGCTCCAGATACTAAGAAAATCAGCATCATAAGTCTTAAAAATTAATTAGAAAAACCGTTCAGATGATGAGGAGTCCTTGTTCTAACTCCTCATTAGTTCAAGGTTCCTTTTTTGGCGGAGTCTGATCTATCATTTTACTTTTCTCTGGTTTCCTTTAGATGCAATATTCTATGCTTTAGAATGACACATCATGTGCAGTGATGGTTACATTACTTCAAGTGTTTTTAAAACTAGTTTAATAACTTTTCATGGCTACTGTTTTCAGAACTTTTACCTAGATAAAAACTATTTTTTCTTTTTTTTTTATTAAAATGTTAATTCAGTGGAAAATTTAATAACAAAGAAAAATGCCTTAGTACAAAGAGGTATTTATCTACTTGCCTGTTCAAGAGTAATGTCAAGGGAAAATGAAAGCAGTCAACAATTTTTTTCTCTAGGAGAAAAATCGTAGTTCTACACAAAGTACCAGGGGTTTGAACAGTGTTATTTTTAAAATTGTGAGTTTAACAGTGTTCAAATTAAGCAGATATTAAATTGAAGCTGAAAATCATTCTCTGTGTTTAGAAAAGGACTTTTTTGTCACAGTTAAATTGCTTGAATGTTAGGCCCTCAGAGTAACAGAACAATCTTAGCAATAGAATGCTAAGAAATTCTAATAAATTTTGCTGACTCTCACCCATATTCATTTAGGATCCACCTTGGCACCTTGTACATGTACTTGGCACCTCTTCTATGCTACTTGGCATGATCTTAATTCTACAAGTGGAGATAACTAATTAGCTTATTGTTGGATTCCCCCTCTTTCTGTCCATGGCCATAAGGCAGTTATCCAAATAATTAGATTCTCTGACCTCTTAAATTAGATTTGGCATCATTTTTCCATCTTTATTGACCCTCCTCTTCACCTTAGCCTAAAACAAAACTAGAGACAGAAAATTTAAATTAACATAATATTTATTTGAAAAGTACTGTGTCTAAGGCAGATCTGTCTAATGCAGCTATTGTAGTGCCTAACCCCTGCCTTCCAGAGATCCCAAGAGTATTTTATACCTGTGTTTTAAATAATTTATTCTCAGCCCAGATTTAACAAATGCCTAAACTACAGCACTTTTCACTTTTATTTTGAATTAACATTCAGCTATGAATAATATCTTGTAGGTAGAGCCCTGTGTTATGATCTGATTAGGGAGAGATTCCTCTGCATGAACTAAGATGAGATATGAAGTCTCTCATTAGATGATATGATGAAGTCAATAACACAGATTTTATTCAGCAGTAAATGTGAGGTAGAGATATAGAAATAAATAGAAAAGGGGAGGGGAATTGTGAATAGAGAAAGAGATCCAGTCACCCCTCATGGATCCAGCAACTTCCCATTGATCCTTCTTCACCCTGGGCATCTCAGTGATGGGGGTCCTGGAGTCATTCTTCTGAGGGTACCACCTTCGTGCAGTTCAAGTTCCAGGTATCCATGGGATGGATGTTCCCATGGGGTAGATGTTCCCATAACTTGGAGTGGCATGTGTCTGAGCAGTTGCTTCCTTTTGCACAGTTTGCCACAGTGAGAATTTTTTGTCCAGATGCATTGACTAGGGTGTGCTAACCAGATCTCACATCTGTCAGCAAATTCATTGTCACATTTCATTTAAAAAGGATCTTAAATTTTTCATGACCTCAGATCTTCAAAAGGAATTGATCAAACTTGCATGAAGCTATTGGCATAATCAATAGACCTTGTCTCAAAAGATCTCATTTATGAGGAAGAGAAGAAAAGGATTTATTAGAAACAAAACTCTTTGGATCCTCGTGGACCCATGATTTTCTATATATGTGGTGATCAATGTCCAAAACCTTACATTTATTTCTTAAAAGAAAAAAATGACAAATTGACAGTTTTATACTGGGTATTAATACCTTAGCACTAGAACTTAGGGGAAGAAGTTTTTCAAAGGTGAATGAAGACCAACATCAAAAGTCTTGTATTCCCTTGCCCAAAGAGTGACACAATCAACTGGTCTGTTACACTGCAGGCACATACCTACCCTGCAAGTGAAGGGATTTTCAAAATCAAAGGTGTTGCAGCAGAAGTCCTTCCCATAAAACAGAAGCCTCTAGATAATTTGCACAAAGTTGTAAGATATTAATAAAGGAGATTACAGACAAAAGGGTTTTAAACAAAGGGACAAAATAGTTGAAGCTGAACCCGTCAGAACTCATTTGATGTGCCTGTAAGCAAGAATGTTTTGCTTAGTTCAAAGGCCAAAAGAAAACAATGTTATTTAAATCAAGCACTGACTAGAAAGTCCTGTGGCTCTTATTCCATTCAAAATATAGCTAGAGGTCAAGTCCCCCCAGTAAGACAATTATCTTTTTCACTGGGCAGTTTTGGTTCATAAATAGTTCTTTGCCTTTAATGTGATTAAGTAGAGAATAAAGTAATTTGCTTTCTTGTAAGAAAAAGAATTACTACACTATCTCTTTTGTGAGGTACAACAGAATAGAAATGAGCTGTTTCATCATAAAATGACCAGTTCCTAACTACTAGTAAATTCAAAAGAAACTTCACTATTTATTCATTGTTTCACCAAGTCTTTTTCTGAGATCTTTGTTCACTGGACCTCAATCCTACCTCAACTCAATCTCTCTCAGTAGTGGATGGACACTAAATCCCCCTGTGTGTTAATCAATTGTGGTTTAACTATGGTGGAGAGACTTTATAGAGTAAAAGTGAGAAAACCCATGGGTAAGATGAGTCTGATAGTAAAAAACCACCACCACAACAATAAAAACAAGAAACTCAAACCAAACTAACCAACTAAACAAAAAAGCCCAAACCAAAAGTAACCCCATATTAAAAAAAAAAAAAGCTAAAGGGGGAAAAGAATAGAGAAGAAATGCCCTTTAATGCCAACTGGTGCCTAGCAATAACAGTCCTGACACATGTTCTCTCCCCCAAGTTTTTATGATTGAGTAGGATACCATAATGTATGGGGTATCCCTGTGGACAGTTGGGGTCAGGTGCCCTTCCCAGTTTATGCCCCAGCCTTCCCACTAGTGGGGTGGGGTGCGGAGCAGAAAAGGCCTTAGCTCTGTGTACGCCCTGTTTGGCTGTAATGAAAGCATTGTGGTATCAAGACTGTTTTCATCACAAATCCAAAGACAGCCCCATAAGAGGGCTACAAGAAAAATTAATTTTATCTCAGACAAAACCAGTATGGAATTTAGAAAACTCCCACCTGCCAGAAACAAGTACAATAGTATCAAAAGGCTTACTTTTTTGCTTATTTATTTATCTGACAAAGTGTACAATCAGATGACTGTGATTTTACCTTTTCCCACTTCTCTCCATAGAGGAAGTGTGACCTCCTCTAGAACCCTTATGTGAAGAACCAATTTAATTTTGTTATTTTTCTCAGCATTGTTTGAGCAGAGATATGTGGGGAAGGGCCTGCATACATGCTATGTACAAGAAGCAGCCAGAAGTTGGAAAGAAGCTCTGTCTCCAGGGAGACTTTGCCTGACAGTCGTTTCATTTTACACATGGCAGTCAGTACCCTTGAGGAGGAGGAGACTGCCAAGGCCACTGTGCCCTCTAGAAAAGTTCTCCAGTTGGGTGGCAAAAAATCTCCAGAATGGACTTCAGTCAAACGCTTGACTGGCCAATGGCCTCTGGCCAATGAGCAGACTTTTGGAGGAGCCAGGGCATACAAAAGAAACTGCATTACAAGCTGTGGGGCTGGATGCCTGTGGGGGGTGCTTGGTTGAGTGCTTGGCTCTGCTTTTGGTTTGGCTTGCTGACTTTACTGACCAAGCACCTGAGGCCACCTCCTAGTTTCTTGTGTAGCCTGTGTCCTGCCCTACTACTTCTTCTCCAGCCTTTGCTTGTCCCACCTCCCTGCGCTCCTGTCTGACACCCTGCCTACTTTGTTCCTGCCTGCCACACTCCTGCCTGAGCCACCTGATTCCAACCCTGCTTTGCCAATCCAGCCCACCACTGCAGTCCCTGCTGCAACCCTGTCCAGGGCTCTGCACCTCCTGCCTGTGTGCCCAGTCATCCACCTCATGTCCAGCTGCCCATCACCGTGGGAGCTGTGCTGGCTCCTCAGCAGGCAGTGAGCACACACCCCCTGCCTCTTGGATGTTGATAGCACTCCCTGATTTTCTGGTGGTGGTGCCCACTTTTTCTCCCATCTCTGTCTCTCTCTCTCCCCCCCGCCTCTATTCTTTCTCCTTTTCCTTCCTCGTTTTCTGCCTTTTTCTATTCTTTCTGAGTAGGGTAACACACTTTTTGTTACCAATAAACGGTTTTCAGATTTAATATTTGCCTCCTTTGTCTTAATTCCGTCCAAGAACATGTGTTTTAAATGAACTCCCCATGGTTCCCCACAGCAGAACGTGGCACCTTGTCCATGTGTTGCTTCCAGACCAATGTGAACAGTTTCGACAGTAATCTGAACTTTTTACAGAAACTCAAGATTGGCAGGATCTGGCTGCTGTAAAGTCAGGATGCTGAAATATTTGTGTGTAACATACAGAGGAAGACTGTATCTCTTATACACAGGCATTAGAGTTGTCAGTTATTCCAATTTAGGCTAGAAAGATTATTTTCCTTTTCTTTGCATCCTCATCCTCTCAAATTCTCTTTACTTTCCAGTTTTTCAGGCCCACCTTCTGAAATGATAACTTTAACAATTTTCCAGTCTTGAGATCTTTTTTTACCTTCAACAGACTCAGTGCATTGATTGCATATTACCCTAACAGACCTTCCCACCCTGCATGCTTCTTTGCTATACATTGCCATTTACATGAGTAAGATCAGCAGTTGAGATAATTCACCAGTTTGCTGTCTCCAATAGCAGTGTGCCATGCACAGCTGCTAGGAAACACGGTCCTTCAGTCCAGAAGAAGGCAACAGCCAGCATAGCATTTACAATAAGTCCCATCTAAGCAGACTGAGATACAATTTTCTGTAAAAAAACCCCAAAACCCAAAGAAAACAACAATACAAAATAAAGAAAACACCACCAACAACCAACCAGCCAACCAAAAAACCAAAGCAACAACAAAACAGACAAACAAACAACCCAACCATTCTCCCCCAAGCCTTTGGAGATATAGAGTGTAACATCACTGTTTAATTACTGAGACCAACCCTCTAATTGCAGGGCAGACCATGTAATATTTATTGCTCTGATGTTTTTGTCTCAAAACAGCTTTATTCATCTGTTGATACAATGACAGAGAACAAATACATGAACTTTTATTTCCAGTTTAGCAGCTCTTGTAAAACAAATTATGTCTTACTTTCAAGATAACGTCTCCAAAATTTTTATTATTCCTCTCTCATTAAAAAATGTACTCGGTATTCTAAAAGAAATTAAATCTTTACAAAACATGTGGTATATACTTTCCTTAAGACAAGTAAAGTGAGTTTTACAGAAGAATAAAAAAATTAAAGTTATCTTGCTGCACAAAAATACCACTTAGAACTTATTTTATCCTGTGTTTTTAAACAGTTACTTATAATCAGTACTAATCAAACTCACTCTGTCTCTTTGAGAACATAATTTCCTTCTTCTTTCAGCTCTTTTGTTTACTAGAGAATCTTTGTGTAGTTGCTCCTACTCCTTCTACTTTTGAACTGCAAAGAAGGCAGCTCTTGATTTATCTGGTTTAGTGAGGTTCAGCCTCTGGGTGTGGACTCTGGTCCAACTATTTCACACAATTCCAAGTTAAATGAACCTTCCCCTAAAAGGAAGAGAAACAGATGACCTACTAAGTAGCATGTTGGAAGCCATATCAGTAAAGCCCCTTAGATCTCCTTTTGCATGGCAATCATTTGGCTTGAAATGCAACCACATTTAACATGGAAGTAGCAGAAACAAATCTGTTTGCTTGATATGAAACAACGTATGCATATTTCCAACACTGAAACCATATAATAATGTGGTAGGTAAGAGGAACTGATCTCTATAATATATGGTATGATTAATCTTTAGTATTTTTCTTTTCATTTCTTTTTTGCTCCTGTTGTTTTGTTGTAAAGGTTGGGTTTTTGTTTTTATCACAGGAGTAAATGTAGAAGAATTAGAGCACATTCAATAACAACTCTCTCTGAGACAAAAAGTTAAAAGGCAATACTCAAGTTTCCCACAAACAGTACTTGCCAGAGGAAGGTTTTCACTGTTAATTGCAAAAATACACATAAAATCATTTTAATCAAAGGCTTTTAGTAATATGCACAAAGGCAGAAGCAAGCAAAAACATGTTAGTGATTTATAATTAAGGTTCATAGATTGATATATTTTTAGCTCACACAGCTAAAAATACAGCTACATTACACAGGTAATGAAATTAAACAGAAAATTTTGCTATGTATTTCTAATATCTTTCCAGGACATACATACATACATACATACATATATATATGATAAAAAGACACCCTTTTGATGTCAGAGGATCTGAATGTATCAGTCAGACTTTGCCCCTAGCACTGACATTCATAAAAGCTTTGTCTGTAAGGAATAGGATCTGTTTAGATGGGCACAAAACAATTAAAGGCCTAAGCCACCTTCTAAACAAGAGAAGCTATGATAAATGTCTTCTATAGAGAATCACTCCATAATGCTTGAGGTCCAAGATATGCCTTACATACATCAACTTGATTTGATAGCTATCAGTAATTTCCCACTTCCAATAAGCCTACATCCAAATATCCTGCCACTGCCTAGGGTATTTGCATTGATGGTACATCAGATTTAACGGATGCCTCTCAGTATTTCTATTTATTTTTCTATATATCAAACTGCAACATGATGTTTCTGAAATTACATGATATAAAGCTATTATGCACTGAGTTTCTCATATACTAAAAATTTCTGTAGCTGTCTATTAGGTCACCCCCCCCACCCCCCCAAAACCCACAAACCAAAAACCACAAACCAAACTCAAATGCGTCGTGGGTTCAGTTTTCAAACAGGGCAGAAACACCAATTTCGTGTAGTGGTTTGGTTCAAAATATCCATTACGTACTTATTTGCCTTCTGTGAGATAAGAATTAGGAGAAAGCAAAGCAGGTACAAAATTTAATAGAATATAAAGAAGTTTATTAAAAGAACTAAAAGAGGGGGAAAAAAGTCAGAATCAGACTGAACATTTAGGACACTAGACTGAACACTTCTTTTTCCCCCACCATTTCTCCCTCCTCCCAATGACAATGTGATAAAAAGACACCCTTTTGATGTCAGAGGATCTGAATGTATCAGTCAGACTTTGCCCCTAGCACTGACATTCATAAAAGCTTTGTCTGTAAGGAATAGGATCTGTTTAGATGGGCACAAAACAATTAAAGGCCTAAGCCACCTTCTAAACAAGAGAAGCTATGATAAATGTCTTCTATAGAGAATCACTCCATAATGCTTGAGGTCCAAGATATGCCTTACATACATCAACTTGATTTGATAGCTATCAGTAATTTCCCACTTCCAATAAGCCTACATCCAAATATCCTGCCACTGCCTAGGGTATTTGCATTGATGGTACATCAGATTTAACGGATGCCTCTCAGTATTTCTATTTATTTTTCTATATATCAAACTGCAACATGATGTTTCTGAAATTACATGATATAAAGCTATTATGCACTGAGTTTCTCATATACTAAAAATTTCTGTAGCTGTCTATTAGGTCACCCCCCCCACCCCCCCAAAACCCACAAACCAAAAACCACAAACCAAACTCAAATGCGTCGTGGGTTCAGTTTTCAAACAGGGCAGAAACACCAATTTCGTGTAGTGGTTTGGTTCAAAATATCCATTACGTACTTATTTGCCTTCTGTGAGATAAGAATTAGGAGAAAGCAAAGCAGGTACAAAATTTAATAGAATATAAAGAAGTTTATTAAAAGAACTAAAAGAGGGGGAAAAAAGTCAGAATCAGACTGAACATTTAGGACACTAGACTGAACACTTCTTTTTCCCCCACCATTTCTCCCTCCTCCCAATGACAATGTGAAAAAAAGACAACCCTTGAGATTCTCAGGCAGTTTACCACCTCTACAATAATCTTTGTCTCAGTTCATTTAGGGAGAGGAGTCTCTCTTGTTCGTGCTATGGAGACATTCTCCACAAGAAACAGTTCTCGTGGCTTCAGTATCACAGCAAGACAGCCGCCTGGGATGGTTCTCTGCTTGCATATAAGAAGCCCCTTCCCTCAACTTGCAGCTTTCCCCACACCTCCTCTCAAGGTTCCATCTTTAGCTAATGGGGTACCGTTTTAAGGATGAGCTGTTCAGAAACAAAAGTTTCCTCCCCCATCTCTGGGAATATCTTCACCTCTAGGAATAGAGGTCTTCTTCCCTGCGAGGAAGGGTTTTCATCACTTGAATGTCTCTGTTCAAGTTGTTCATCAAATCACAGCTACTTCACCATTTGCTTATTGCAGCACAGGTACTTATGACTGTGGTTTGAACACTCCACACCACACCCCCTCCCCCCCCCTTCCCCATGCTTTCATGAAATTACAACAGGTGTTTTCTGATATATCATAGTTCATCACCACAGTCTTAAAACAGAATTTCAGCTTCTGGGTATTGAAGCATCTCCTCTTCTCCTGTCTCAGGGTTTCAGCTTTTTCCCCCTTCACTGACTTTGGTGTCTCCGTAGTGTTTTCTTCACATGCCTTTCCCTCTCCTTTGGCTTGGGAGAGGATTGACATCTGCAGGCTTCATCTGCTTCTGAAGGAATCTTACAGCACTAAGAGAGTTAATCTCACCCGGCCCTTGCAGCTGGAATTCACCCCACGCTGGTGTTCACAGGATCTGTGCCGGGCGGCAGCCTCAGATGAATTTCGGCCACATGGGGGGAAGTGGCGGGGCCTGGCTGGGTCGAGCCACACGAAGCAGGGCTGCGGGTGGAGCAGGGCTGGGGCTGGAACAGGGCCGGGGCTCCAGGGAGGAACAGGGTCTGTCCAGCAGGGTCCGGCCCAGCCCCACAGAGCTGTGCGCAGCCTCCCCCACAATTACCTGTCCGAAGGCTGGAAGCAAGAGAGAGGTTCCCGGCATTTTTTTGTTCTTAAATGTGGATCACAGAGGCATGTCAANCATTTGCTTATTGCAGCACAGGTACTTATGACTGTGGTTTGAACACTCCACACCACACCCCCTCCCCCCCCCTTCCCCATGCTTTCATGAAATTACAACGGGTGTTTTCTGATATATCATAGTTCATCACCACAGTCTTAAAACAGAATTTCAGCTTCTGGGTATTGAAGCATCTCCTCTTCTCCTGTCTCAGGGTTTCAGCTTTTTCCCCCTTCACTGACTTTGGTGTCTCCGTAGTGTTTTCTTCACATGCCTTTCCCTCTCCTTTGGCTTGGGAGAGGATTGACATCTGCAGGCTTCATCTGCTTCTGAAGGAATCTTACAGCACTAAGAGAGTTAATCTCACCCGGCCCTTGCAGCTGGAATTCACCCCACGCTGGTGTTCACAGGATCTGTGCCGGGCGGCAGCCTCAGATGAATTTCGGCCACATGGGGGGAAGTGGCGGGGCCTGGCTGGGTCGAGCCACACGAAGCAGGGCTGCGGGTGGAGCAGGGCTGGGGCTGGAACAGGGCCGGGGCTCCAGGGAGGAACAGGGTCTGTCCAGCAGGGTCCGGCCCAGCCCCACAGAGCTGTGCGCAGCCTCCCCCACAATTACCTGTCCGAAGGCTGGAAGCAAGAGAGAGGTTCCCGGCATTTTTTTGTTCTTAAATGTGGATCACAGAGGCATGTCAAGCTTCTTAAGTGGCTTAAAAAGGTGACAACATTCAAACTAACCAGTTGATTGGTTCTAAGGGGTCTAGGGGAAGCTCCAAGCACCTCCATGCAAAGGGGTCAGTTCCCTGGCTAAAAGCCCAAATTATGCCAAACTACAACACATATATATAGTTTAGAGCCAACTTCTGTTAATTTCAGGTAAAATCCCTCCAGTCAGACCAGGAATTCTGAGGTTCCTTCACATTGCAGAGATGAAGTTCTAGCAGACAACCAATAGAAATTAAGACAAGACTGCACTCCTCCTAACACTGTCCCACTGTTGGCTGACCCTGACTGACTGCCCACCAAAGCCACTTTATCACTCTCTTTCAGCAACAGGATCAGAGATAGAAAATGTTAAAAAAAGGCTTATGAGTTGAGATGAGGACAGGGAGAGATCTCTCACCAATTACCATCACGGGCAAAACCGACTCGACCTGGGTAATTATTTTAATTTTTTGCCAATCAAATTACAGTAGTAATGAGGGTAGTGAGAGATAAACCCAAATTTTAAAACCCTTTTCCCTAACCCCTCTCTTCTTCCTGGGCACAACTTCAGTCATGATCTCTCTAGCTGCTCCCCACCAGTGCCACAGAAGGACAGGGACCAGGGGTTGCAGTCCATTCATTCCACATTGTATCTTTTTTCTTGTTTCTCATGCTCTCTCCCTGCTCTAAGGTGGACCACCCACAGAAGACATTCCTTTATGAAATTCTCCAACTTGGGTTCTTCTACAGGCTGCAGTTCTTCACAAATTGCTCCAATGTGGGTCCTCTACTAGGCCACAGGTTGTGAGAGAAAACCTTCTGCATAGGCTTCCCTCCATAGGGTTGTGATTTCCATCAGAAACCTGCTCCAGTGTGTACTCTTTGTGGACTGCAGCTTCTTTTAGGCAGCCTTCTCTGTGTAGGGTCCTCCATGGGTTTCACGGTGGGTATCTGCTTCACCATGGACCTCCACAGGCTCTAGGAGAATCTCTGCTTTGGCACCTAGAATACCTCCTCCCTTTCCTTCCTCAATGACCTTGGTGTCTGCAAAATGGTTTCATCACATTCTCTCACACCTCTCTCCATCCGCTGCTGTACAGAGGTTATTTATCCTTTCTTAATTGTGTTATCCCAAAGGTGGTGCCACTGCACTGATGGGGTAAGGGTTTGGTGAGCAGTGAATCTATATTGGAGCCTCATTGGCTCCACTGGATATAGAGCCAGCTTCTGGTGTCTTCTAACAGAAACCGCCATTGCAGTCAATGCCCTTCTCCTTTCCACAGCCCCAGCCACATTTACACTACCAAAACCTTGCCACACATAACTCAATAGAACAATGTCATAAGGCCCAGGAGTTAATTTACACTCAGAAGAAATCATTGTAGATATTTCTCGGATATTTCTCAGCACANCTTTATCTTCATCTTTATTCTTTTTTGGCTGGAAACATAGTCCAAGTGCCGACTGAGAGTGTATTGGGAAATTATGTATCTTACTTGTGTAAGGTATTTTAATCCACAGGAGGCAAGCATGAGAAAAAGCTGCTACTCAGTCAAAATTAAATAATTTACTCTCTTTTTTTTCTCCTTCTCTCTCTCTCTCTTTTTTTTTTTTTTTTTTTAATAATAACCCTGCTGATCACACTGAAAAGTACAGAAGCACAGCATTATGAGACACCTACCAGACATGACTGGAAATAGGGATTGGTTAAATGGGAGCCTCGTTTGAATTAAAATCTAAGCATTATTTATAACTAAAGTAATGCTGGCAGGTGGTGGTGTAGAGTGGACTCTGTAAGTCTGACATGACTGCACTGAAATATCCAGTCAGTAACATGAAACTTAATAGACTGAAACTATATTTCCCATTATATACTCAATGACCTCTGTTTTTTCAAGATATATGGTGCTTGAGTAATTGTAAAATCACCAATCATGATAGCTATCTTTAACAAGCAGAAATCATCTCATTAAACTACTGAGAACAGTTCTATAGCTGTACCAGAGAAGCTTATATAATATCAAGACAGGCTGGTGCTCACACACCCTAGTATGTGGATATGCCAGTGGATATGCCTCTGCTTTCTCCCTGGTCTTTTTCCACAGAAGCACCCTTCTGCATCTTTCTGGCTGGCAGGGAATTGGCTGTCTGGGAAAAATTTTTCTAATACAAGCAACAATAAGCATTCACCAACCTTCACCTCGGATGGAGCTGAACCCTTATTCTGACTCTGCCCAGGGTAATTCCCACCTGGGAAAAATTAGTGCCTAGCAGGACTAAACGGGGTTTTTTTGCATGGGCTGCGGTGAGACAGTTTGACTAGAGACAGATGTCAGTTTGTTAGTAGTGCCAGGGCAAAGAATCAGTCACCGAGAGCTGCTCAGCAGGCACTTGGCTCACCCTTTGCAGAATTTAGAACTTTCATACTGACAGAATGGCTGAGAATTCATTCTTTTTAATTTGTTTTTATATATATGTATATATAGTTATTTGAGAAAACAAGAGTTCAGAAAACATATCTGTTTCTATAACTTTTGATTAAATAAATCTATTTCTAGATTCCTTGGAGGATACTGTAAGTGCTATTTCTTCCAGGGTCCATTGCATCTTAAACTGCAAAAGCTGGATTCCAGTTTTGCTCTGCTTTGTTATCTCACCTGCAGATGAAGTCTCCCCTGAAAAAAATTCAAAAGTTCCTTATGCTTAGAGACTTCTTTCACCATGGAAGAAGAACTACAGCACTTCTTTCTTACTTCTAAGTTTATACCTGAAACCCAAATATCTCTAACAGGATTAATTTCTCCACATGACTGTTGGTTTGCTATGTGTATACTGTATGTGTATATTTGCATGTGTGTAATGACACAACTGGTTTAAAAACATTTAAATTCTCATGGCTGTAGCAATTTATTTTTCTCCCTAAAGAAATTAATTTGTGCTATAAATCTGACAGCACACTCAGCTGATACTGGTATCTTTTTCAAGACTGGAACTTTTGTGCATTGTTCCTATAGAATCAATCTTCTTTCCATATTTATTTTTTAGAAGAAGTTAAGAGCAGAAGTGTCAACATAACATATAGAGAGGATGAAGGCTATATAGTCTCTATTTTCTATATATTCTAGAATGCTTCATCACATACCAAAGGAAAGGAAATTAATCCTCTGTTGGAAGACAAACACTGGGGTCTTTTACTGTGACTTTTTTTTATTTATAAGATATTGGAAAATATTTATTTAGCATTAAGGAAAGCACTAATTTTATTACTTCATGGATATCTTAAGCTCAAGTAAACTTTTTTCAAAATTTATAATTTATGTTGTTGTTTAGGGTTTAGTTTGGTTTCTTATGTGATGGAAATTGAGGAAGTTTGCTGCCTTTTGCTTCCTGTATAAACATCTAAGGCTGGCTTCAAGTATTTACAAAAAACATGAAATCAAAATATGATAATGGATTTTTTTTTTTTTTTTTTGTTATTGTATGTGTTCTAAATGCAGTCAGACATGTCTTTGCATGTCTTGGGATAAAACTGGGAATAAAGTTTATGCTGCTGTTCTGGGTTGCTTTGCAAATTCTGATGACAGTTTTATTGCGAGCAGAATTCTGTGGGGAAAATAAAAAAGAAACAACCTAGCACCATCCTGCCATATCTTTCACTGACGAAAATCAATCAAGCAAACCATGTTATCTCCCTGAAGATGGCACCATAGTAACTCTGCAGTTCTCAATGGATAAAGAGATCCAGCCCACATCATGCCAGTTCCTGCTCTGTACTTTCCCACCTTGATGGGTTTCTAGATTCCAGAGTACACTTGTGTATAACTGTATATATAATATTTATAAAAATATATTTAAGGATTAATATTATTAATATATTTATTAGAACTAATCAATATAAATATAATTTATATTGATTTTACAGGAGCCTTCCTGTTTTTGTACTGGGAGAAACCAGCCCAGAGAAGGATCTGTCATTATGACTGGGTCTGCACTGGCAGAGGCTTGTTCTGAAGTGGCAGCCTCATGGGAACAGAGGGTGTATTTCTGATGATGTTTACTGTATTTGCTTTCAGTGCAGTACTTGGCTGCAAGACGAGTCCTACCTACAAGCTGGTGTTTTCTGCAGATTGGAAGTTCAAATTATTTTCTCAAATACTTGAGCATATACCTGGCAATATCCCAAAAATATATGGCTGCACTGAAATTCAACCCAGATTATTCAAGGTTCAAAATTTAGTTTTACATCTTTGTTTCTTTTTTGTGGATTTCAGGATTCCCAGGGGAATTTTCTTGTCAATTCCTAAGGTTTCTGAAGTAAAACTATTGCATCAGTTATAAAAGCTGCAGATGAACTATAAAAAACCTCCAAAATAAAACCAATGTAAGTTTCTGTTGCAACTATTTTTTCCTTAAGAGAAGATATAAACTTAAATATGACTGATTTAAGTTTTATGCATGATAGAAAGTGGTCATACCATTTTATTTTCTTTTAGATTCCTTCATGTTTCTCTATTTTGATAAGGTTTATCAGCTGAAGTGTACTGCTGAGTTTTAAACGTCTCATGTTTAAGCAATTTTTTTAAAAAAACAGTTTACCTTCATAGATTTTTATGTTTTTACCTTCTCTGTTTCTTTATCCCACTGGAAATTAAAATTTAGTTATTTTACTTATTGCTGTTTCACAATTATGAGGAGCATGGTTTTAAGATTACATCTTCCCCATTTGGTTTTCCTGATACCATGTTTGAAACTTGCTATTATGTCTGGTATTGAAGTGGGATTGCGTCACAGAATCAAACAATCATCAAACCCTTTGAGACCTTTAAAGATCATTTAGTTCCAATCCTACAGTAACACTTTCAAGCAGATCAAGTTCTGTCTAATCTGGCCTGGAATGTTTCTTTATCCATCACCTCTCCAGGTAAGGTTTCACCACAACCACTCCTTAATTGGAAAAAATATCTACCTCATGTCTAGTCTGAATCAACCCTCTTCTAGTTTAAAACAAATTAACCCTTGTCCTATCACAGTAGGCCCTGACAAAAACTCTGTCCTCATCCTTCTTACAAATCCCCTTTTAGCACTGGAAGGTCTCTACCATAAAGTCTCTCCAGACCCTGACCTGCTCCACATGGAACAATCTCAACTCTCTCAGCCCATCTTCATAGGAGAGGTGCTCCTGACCTCAGGTTATTTTTGTGGCCCTCCTTTGGACCCACTCAAGAGGTCCTTGTGTCCCTTATACTGAGAAGTCCAGAACTGGACACAGTGCTCCAGGTAGAGATACATGATCACTGCATCCAGATTTCCTCCAATCCTGATGTATCTGACTTGCTAACCTGTGTTGGTAACCAACATCCCCTTTGACAGGGCTCTCTATCACCTGGATTAAGAAGTTACCCTCAGTGCAGTCCAGGAGTCTTCTGGATTGTCTGCTGTGACTACTCTGAGTGAATATTCTTGCTTACATATTACATGCCCTACAGGTTTGTTTGAGGCAGGATATACTAAGTACAGTTCATATTTGAAGACTATGGTTAATGCAGAGAGAGCAGAGCAAGAAAGGATCAGAAGTAAATGCATTTACATTGAATTCTACTAGTTTTAAAAATTACCTCATTTGAAACCAGCCACCTTGGGTGTTTTTATAAACCATGATAGCTTCAATTGCTTCAGCATGCCTTTGTTTAGGTTGAGTTACCTACTGCTTCCTTTTTGGTAATTAAAAGATGTCATAATTAGAGCGTCAGATTCTGAAAACTTAGCTATTTTCAATGAAAAGCATTGAAATCCCCAAGCCTCATTTTGCTTAGAAAAAGACTATTCTTCATGTTTCCCTTCAGCATAAGTGACTAGCTGTTTTCTAAAATACTTTCTCTGTAAAAATGTTTTTGTAGCACTGAAGAATGGTCTGCATTATTTTATATAAACCTGTATATTTCAGCTTGCTAAAATACACATATAGTCAAGAGCTTAGGGATGTTCTGATGCTGATACATCTCTGCTTTCTCTTCATTTGTTAAGGAAGGAACTGGCTTGTACATTTTTTGAAGGAAGAAAAGACTGCTTGGCCCTTCAGTGACCATCTCAGAAATAAGAACCTATTATCCCCTAGCTGAAAATGTACAAAGAACCCCAAGCACTAAAGGAGGAGGTGCCTGTCCTTCCAAAAGACACAATGCTCTTTGGAAGGGGTGCTCACCTGTTAAAAACTCCAAAGAGAAGCTTTACTGCTTTACCTGTAACATACAGAAGTGGTGGCCTTCTTTTCTTTTTTAACACCTTTGAGTTTGATCTGAATTGGATTCCAAGTAATTTGAAGTTAGCAAATAACTACAATGAGGACAGACTGAAGGGTCAGGGAAATATTTTCAGGACAAAAGCAAGCCCTTCAGAAATCAATAAGCCTTGAGAATAACAGCAAATTTTTCCACATATCTGACTTAGGGGATGAACATAATATTTCTAGATCAGAGCAACAAAGCAGATGAACTGAAGTGCAAGGACTGGCAACAAGCAAAATGTTGATACTCTGACACAGAAAAAGAACCAAAACAGTACGGTGTTCTGCTCTATTTCTGACCAGCAACATGGTGGGTGATAAGAGAGACTATACCCAGTAAATTAATTAAATAGTCCATAATTTTCTACTGATGTTGCAGGCAGAGACCATCAAGACCCCAGCTGTGTAAACAAGTAATTTTTTCATCTGGAAAACCAGCAGACTTTCATAGGGTCAGTCAAATGAAAAGGCATCTGTAGGTAAATAATATTAACGACCTAAGCACAGACTTAACAATTGCATTTCTAGCTCTCCTGAAATGTTTTGGGTAATAAGTTTCTTAAAACCTAAGCTTCATCTTTAGAGTTCATTGACATCTCATCTTCATCAATTGTTAGATGTCATATCTCTGTTACTGTTGCACTGTGGTAAATGCTTGGGGGTGATGGTTTACTCCATACAGAGAATGATTAGTGTGCAAACCCCCCAAATTTCTTATCTATACCATATTAAAGTAGTCCATAAACAAAGAAGAACTCATTAAATCAGGGACAGCTAAGGTTAGAGATTCCCTGTCAGTTCTGGGCTCCGAATACAAATTAGCTTCTGGCCATGATAGCTGAGAGCTGGATTCAGGAGAACAGAATTTCTGTTGTAGTCCTCTCCTTTGTGCTCTGGATAAATCTGGCATTCTGTCAGGAACAACTAAGAAAAGAAATGAACCATCTGCTGATAGACCTTGTAGCTGTGCTCATCTGATGTGTACTTGTGCAAGAGATCGGAAGAAATCAGGCATGATGATTTACTGAGAAAATGGAGAAATATGGTAATGAAGGTGATGGATGTCATTCTAAACCATACTGCTAGTAATCCAGGAGCCCTGGACAAAGCTAAAAATTTATGACTGACTAACAGAATTTGTCAATGAACCCATGGTTGTTCTTTTGTTTATCTGTGCCAAAATTCAACAGTGTTATTCATTCAAAAACTGGATGAAAATGTAGACAGTTAAAAATCCTAAATATCCGCTTCCTGCCTTAGACAAGCATAGAAGGATATGAATGTCTATGGAAAGATGAATTTTGAGGAAATAATGACTCATGGTAAAGTACTGGCATAGACTTAGAATACTGCTATTGGTTGTGGTGAAATATTTTAATTTACAGCAGGATAGCAGAGGACATTCCTAAAGGAATATCTTTCCTACAAATCATCAGGGAAAAGGCAGCTCTTGTTTATTTATATTTATATCAAGTATAAATATTATTACTAATCTTCTCCACTTCTGTAAGGTACTAAGCATTTTAATATTCTTCTGAACTTAATAGCAGAGGTTTTCAATCTTATCTTCTCAACACTGGCCCCTTATACTATTTCAGAAACTCTAAAGAATGGTACCTGTTTTATTAATAGCCCTTCAAGTATTTAAATATTTAAATTTTCAAGTGGCTTTTTTCTTTGGCTCCCCAAGGCAGTCCATGACTGTTAGAACTTGCTAATAATCGGACTTTTTAAAATTTTTCCATGGATATACAGCAAGTTTGAGGAATGCACTGCTCAACTCTCCTCCTGTGTCTGACCTAAGAGTGCCTCTTGGGGGGATGATGAGAGTATTGAATACAGTATCAGGGGATTATAATAGGAAAATCAACAACTGCAGTGACACATATGTCCACGTGAGTATTTTTGTCACAGAAACCTATCAACTGCATGACCTTTAGGACAGTGGAGCTGTGAAGGTTGCAGTTTTTTAACAAACAAACAAATAAATTTGTTTTTTAACAAACAAATAAACAATTCCCATAGAAACACTAAGATAAAATGAAGGAAATCTGTTGGGTTAAACAAAAACATTAATTTTCTGATGAATGTCTACAGAACAGATTGGTGTCTTTCATTATCCCTACTGTTATTTGACCCAAGTTGCTTTCCCATAGCAAGAATGAATCCTGTTACTATTTGTTTCCCAGAATTTTTTCTTTATCTTGCAGCTGAAGTTAGGAGAGATCAGTTTCATAGTATTTCATCAAAGCCCGCTAGTGAAAAAGGCTTTCTGGAAATTTGACCATACCTTAGAAGCAGCCTGCAGTTCCAAGGTCTGATGTATTCTGAGATGCCTCTACCTATTTACACTGTTCAGCAATCAAACCATTAAATATTGTATTACAATAAACAAGTTGCAAAGTAAAGATGCGGTAGAGCAATTCATAATGCATCAGCTGTTGTGTCTTCTAGTCTCCAGCCACTGTTTCATCCTGGTGTAAATCTCAAGAAGACTTCCTGTGAAAAAAAATCCTACATGTATACTTGAACATGTTAAAAGAATTAATTATATACTAAGTTTCAAAAAGATGGTGTAGATTCCTTTCATACTTTTTCCATATTCAGTATTGCCAAGCTTGTCATAAATGCAAAAAGCAGAAAATGAAAAATGAGAAATTGATTTGTGAACTTATTGTAATGAAAAAACCCAACTTGTTCCTGTGTTTGATAGGAAGGGGGTAAAAGGCATCATAGTGAGATTGTCCAATGGCAATGAGTATGAGTCTATCAGGTTTATAATCTTTAAAAAGATATAAAAATATATGAATAATAAAAAATGATTAAAGGTTAAAGTGAGTCTTTAAGTACTTAAAATTCTATAGGGTGGTCTTTTTCTTGCCCTATACACTCCCAGTCTTGGATAAGACAGAGTACATTTGAGGCAAAAAATAATTGTTGCCTAATATAATGACTGTCTTTTAAAGAGGATTTCATGGTGATGGTAAGTTAAGTGGGTCCCCTGCTTCTTATAATTTTCTATAATAGTATAGAGACCCTTCCTTTGCTTTTCAAACCCTTAGTACTGGGTGTCCCATGAAAACCCATTATGAACAGAAAATTTAAATGTTGGAAAAACAGTTTTAAATTGTGAAAAACAGTGAGTTACGTGTCACAAAATAGAGACATCTTCCTTAAAAAGTGACTCAAATGCTGATATCTGTGTATTTTTTTACTAATAGAGTTACAAATGAAAATACATAATTTCCACCATCCAAGAAGACGTTTGAATCTTTGCATCTCAGCCTAAACATAGAAAAAAATGTTGTAAATATGACAAATGTAATTTCCTGTTTAAAGAAAGCATTAAGAGAAGACACTAAATCACAGTTTTAAGCACAGCCTTTGAAGTGAGGGTTGAATTTATAAATATTATTGTTCAAGTTCTGTTAATTAAGTGGGGATGCACAGTAGAAAAATTTTAAATGTATAATTGAAACAGAAAATATTGCTTTCTCATTAGCTGTAAACAAACATTCATTACCTCTGATAAGGGGAGGTGAGACATTATTCAATTAACCTATCAGTAGAGAATGAGAAATTTCACATACCTATGCTGAGAATGACCATTCCATATTTCCTTGTACTGTCAAGAACCTTTTGATCTCATGTGGGAACAAAGACTATTTTTTAAGTCTTTCCTGTGGTGCCAGACAGCACATGATAACCTCATCTTCACATTTCTTTTCATTTTGTATAAAAATGGTATTTCATCCAAAATAGTGCCAGCGCAGACAAAAGACAAGTCCTGGCTTTGCCTCATTTCCAGACAGGTCTTTGATAAATATTTCAGGTTTGTGAGCACAGTATCTTCCTGAAAAACTGAGTTTTTGCCAAGTACCCTTAGAATTCATTAAGTTCAAATACCTTTTTAAATTATGCATGCTTTAAGAACATATATATATTTAGCTATCTGGATAGCTGGGTAGATTACAGGTCACTGGGAATCCAGTTTTTCTGGCAAAAAGTGATCTTTCAAAATGCTGGATGATTAATAAATTTTTTGATTCCTCAGAATTATGTTGATTTTCTTAGCAGGATATTAAGTACACTAAAAACCATTTTAAACGCATTGTATGGTGGTACCTCACTATAGGTGAGAACAGTTTTGTGTAATTTCTAGAGTCAAAATAAAATTTCAAATACAAACCAGACAATGTTGCTGTTAGAAACAACTTTCTTTGTCTTTTCTAACATTTTCCAAGGTTTCTTATCTGAACTTTAAATTTTTTTCCAAGTTCCATAATTAAGACTTGTGTTGGTTGTACAAACATAAATAGAAAATACTGGACATGTAGTATTTTGCAGGTGTTCTTATGTATTTTCCCTGTAGGTTTAATTTTTATCTCTCTCTCTAATTGTGCATGGTTACTAAAACTGTCTGAGCATTTCAATGTAGTGTCCTTGTGCTTCAGTGGGCTTGTTCTGTGTAAGAAAAGCCATGCTTGATTCACCATTGCACAAGAATATTTCTCTGTTCCTTGGCAGCCTGGGATATTCTGAATTTAAAGGTAATAAAGATGAGACGTGTTCTCTGAGTATCCTGTGGCAGAGGTTATGAGGTAAATATCCTCATATCCTTAGCTAAATCGTCTCTGCTGGAAATAAGAAACCAGTGGAAAAAAGTGTGCCTCCTCAAACTCTGCTTTGTTTGGAAGCATTGAAATATTCATCTTCCTTGACACTGTGTCCATGTGAATTTAAGCAGGGTGGCTTCTTGGTAGCTCAGAACAACATATTTAATATTCTTTAATATATAGTGAGTGTGGATACCTGCAGACTGCATTATGGATTTTTGAAAAGCAGCAATAAACTCCCTTGCATATTTCAAGTCCAGAGAAACTAAATCACGGGATCATCCCACAATCAGAGAATCTTCTGATTTGGAGGGGACCCTCAAGGATCATTGAGTCCAACTCCTGGCTCTGCACAGGACATTCCCAAGAGTCACACCATGTACCTGAGAGTATTGTCCAAGAAATTCTTGAATTCTGTCAGGCTTGGTGCTGTGACCAATTCCCTGGGGACCCTGTTCCAGTGCCCAAACACCCTCTGGGTGAGGAACTTTTCTCTTATAATCTTGAAAGGGTTTCACAATTTTCTGTGTCAGATACTTCTCAT
The DNA here is from genome assembly GCA_013399225.1 of Rhipidura dahli. Taxonomy (NCBI): domain Eukaryota; kingdom Metazoa; phylum Chordata; class Aves; order Passeriformes; family Rhipiduridae; genus Rhipidura; species Rhipidura dahli. The sequence goes on from VXAC01004346.1 coordinate 124,773, forward strand.
TATAGAATACAATGCACTTTGAACACGAAATATTATTGCAATCTCTGCAACAATAGCTGTTGACAAACATCCATCCATATTTTTCTTGATAATGCACTTTATAGGAGGATATATTGTATTTTCAAAGTTGTTTGTAAGGATGTGCTCCAGCAAACTGCACTATTGGGTTTAATTGTAAGTCCAGATATTTCTGTTATTTCTTGCATTCTTAGTACTAATTGATGAATTATTTTGCTTAGCCTGGATACAAGATGATCAGTTATTAATCTGCTCACTGCACTGACCAGTTAACAACAACCTTAATAACTTCCCTAGTTATATCTTTCAGAGCTTGTCCAAATATTTGCAGGGTTCTTTGCCAGTCTAATGACTACAGTAAAATGAGGTCTCTGTTGCTTGTTGTTACTTAAAGTACTTTTCCTACACTGAAAATGTTCAAATGTTGTATAATTTAGCAGTGTGTGAATGAATATTGCAAGTAAGAAAAACTTCCTATATTTCTTTGCCTAAAATTTCTCCATAACTTTCTGCATCAAAATCCTCCAGTGTTTTTCTTTCAAATATTCTTACCAACACTTTAATAGTTTTTGGGAGATTTGTTTTGTTTGGGTGGGTTGTTCTGAGTTTTTTGTTGTGGCAATATTAGAGAAAGAAGAATAAATTATTTTGGATTTTGGTTGTTCACCATTGTGTAAGCTAACCCTGGTTCAAAACAGCAGTCCACATTAGATATTCAGACAGAACAAAGGTTTAGACTGAAAGCAAAATTAGTTCAGTGGCAGATTGGGCTGTTCAAACAAGAAAAAACAACCAGCCAAAATTTACAGATACTAATAACTCCTGAATCCAATGGAAGGAAGCAAAAAGCTATCAGACTCCCTTAATTAAGAAAATCTGTCTCTGTTTAACAAGGATATTTGAAAAGTTATTTTTAAGCTGTGTGCCACTGAGCGCTTGCTCAAGGATAGCAAAGGATAACCACTCAGTTGCATCCTAATTGGACATACAAAAGGTGTTATGAGGAAGTGAACAAGCAAAATAGCTTGCACAGGCTGGGCAGGCATGGGGATTGTGAGCAAGGAAACTTAGGTAATGGGTGGCTTTCAGAGCAGGCTTTTCCTATAGAGGAGCTACCAAAAAAAAAAAATTCTGAATACTAGTCATCCACTCAGACCAGCATGCTCACATTTTTTTTATACCAGAAATACTGAAATAATGCTAAAATTTATACATTTATGTCTTCCAGCTAAAAACTTTATAGAACAAGGCAGATATTGAAATCACATATTCCATCGAGTACCTTCTAAGATGCAGTAATCATATTCTAAAAACTAATGCCATTTCAAAAGTATGGTATAAAGGAGCTCTATCACATTACAAATTTAATTCAGAATCAGTTTTCCTATGGCAATGTAAGTTTGTCATAAACTACAACTCAGACCTGAAACAAAAAGGAAATACTCAGGAACAAAATTTAATACAGCATGTCTACAGGCTGTTGTAATCATAAAAGCAATTGCATACCTTCAATAATGTCAACAGGACATGAAACATCCTTGTTATTAGGAAAGATTCTGGAGGACCATCCAGCAAGAAACAATCATCTGCACATAAGTTTGGATCTGTGTAAGTGCTTCCTTCAGATTCTTCCTGCCTGGATAACTGCTTTTTTTGGTTTAAGTGTCAATAGTAATGCATGACTGGATCAGAAGTCTGAAACTGTGTTGTGGGTTTGACATAATAGCAGGCTGCCCTGAGACTGCTTACCTCCGGTGAGAGCACAAATTGCTGCAAAACTGCCCCGGATCCCTAAGTGTGCAAAGACCACACTGTCAAGGAACACATCGCTCCCTCTCCTGCCTTTCTGTCGAGCAGGCAGATAGTGTGGGCCAGGTGGTTGTCCTGAGTGTCATTGCACCTCCCGCAGGTCTCCACAATGACTGGATTTATTCTTTCCTTTGTTCTGTACAAAGTCAATAATTCTAAATGACGTGGCAGTAAGCAGACTGCATGAATTCATTCAATTATTTTGATTCAGTTAGTTTCTCTCCGCGTCAGGCTTTTCTGTCTGCTAGCATGGTAATATTGGTGAGCTAGGACCAGTAAAACTATGTAGGAGTTTGAAGGAAAATCTTAATAACTTTATGGATTTTTGAATCCTATCCACAAAACACTACATATTTTTCCACCTTATTAAGTAACAGAGTAATAAAAGGATTTTCAGTAACATTTCACTGGTAGTTGGTTTTTAAAAGTGAGTTGAATTAGATACCAAAAGCATCCAAAATCATTTTCTTCTTTGGAGATGGAGACCTATGCAATGGGAAAATCTCAATAATGAGGCATTATCTGTACAAACAAATTTTTTATTTTTCTGAGCAAATTCACCTATGAAATGGTAATGTAGAATATACAGCAAACCCCAATAGCCTTTTTATTAATATTACTACAAACCTCATTCTTCTGAATATAATTATTTGAAAGCAATGTACAATTTATCAGATTTATTCTTTAAAGATTTCTAGGTACATGAAGTATCAGTGAGGTGCTTTTGTTTGTCATATTTCCCATTGCATATACAGGACTTTAAAAACATCATGATTTCCATGCAGCAAAAATCATTATAAATGCTGCTGCACTTAACAGAATGTGCATTAAGAGACACAGATTTCTAATTAATGAATAAAAGGTCCTGGAGTTATTTTCTTTTCATATGAGAGGGGAGGAGGGAGAAGGAAAGATTACTTTTCATACATCTCAAGAAAGCAGTAAAACATTTTTAGAAAGAAAATTTGTTGTTCAAAGCTTTCAGTACAAAGATAAGCGGATTATTACTATAATAATAAGAGAAGAGAGAAAGAGGATAATATTTTATGGGTGGAGAGAAGTGTATTTCAGCTCTAAAATGTTGTGTATTACAAGTGCAGGATAGACTGGCCTTGAAGAAACTTGTCACACTTTTTGCAGCATATCATATCAGAAACCATTGGCTCATGGGCCATGCACCTGAAGTCACAGCAATCATTGCTGTGCTTTATGCTGCTACCACAGCCTATTCTAGGTATGACAGCTTTTTACCTTCATGAACAATCTGTCACCTCAGTGAACGAAATCAAGCTTGTGAAGAAAACGTTTGGATTTTTCCTTCTTTTTTTTTTTCCCCCTTGTGACAGCAAGCAATCTGCCGTCAGTGCAATTTCACCAGTACAATCCTTGGCACTCTGGGGAAAACAGCTGTTGCCTTGAAATATATCTTTGGCATTCCTAAGTTTTATCTCAACATCTGTACCATATATATTAGAGAGGTTTTATTGCCTATTCAGAAAAGTATGTTTTCCGAAATGAAGTTAAAAGTAACAAACCTGCAGTTTTGTAAGCATGCTGCACTTTGAACAAATTAATTTATTAAATGGTTAAAAATGCACAGGTTCTAGAGGGTAGGTACAGACTAATTAAATTACAGTTAAAAAAAAATAAAAGAGAAGAGGAGGCGGCAAAAATTTATAACATTTCAATAGCAAAACCACATCCCATGCAAGCTGGTGAAGCACCTGAATTTGAATTACAAGCCTAAATGAAATTATGTGCAAAAGAAATATCGAAGTTTCTTCTTTTGTCTTAATCAGCAAATCTACAAAAGGTTGGAAATTTTTAGCTTTCCATCCCTATTTGATTGTAGTTTTGCATAAACTGATTGTAATCATGAAAATTATGTAATTTATACATACAGTGAGTAGACATGTTGTGGAAATAAATCAGAATGTTTTCATTTTGCCTTTCCATTACTTTTTTTCCACCAAAACAGAAAACAATAAATTATAAAAATCTTCTCTGACTTTGATTGGTGCCAGTTGTCATAGGATTACAGAATGTCATCAGGTTAATATATTCTAATTAATCAAAAGTCACGTTTGAGAAGACATATTGGTATGTATGATTTATTCTCAGGATGGACAAACACGCCTGAAAATCAGCTCAACGTAGAAATTGTCATATGCTATGTCTTTCGTCAGGGTATTTGAACATTTCTTCTCTTCCTAATTCTCCAGATGACCAATTTTGACTTTCATCTTTTTTACAGAAGTGTAGGACTGCTCCACTTGTCAACAAAAGTGGGAGAGTTTTTAGCAGACTAGATAGTTTGTTGACCTTTGGGGAAAAGTTTACACTCTGTCCTGGTGAGGGTTTCCCTTTGCACAGATGTGTGAGTGATTGTGCCTGTTACACCTCTGCTCTCTGTGGTCATACTCTGGTTACTTTTCCATCCGCTGCTCCCTGTGCTGGTTTGAGTTCATTCTGCTGTGAATATATTTGGACAGTTCGAAGAAACTGGAATCTGTGATAGGGGTGAGGAAAGTCCATCTACCTCCTTTCTGCTGTGTTCAGAGCAACAGAAAGTTGCTACCAGGGGAATGCTGATAGTGTATGAATGAGAAATATTTCTCCTTCCTACATGAAATACTGTGTCAATGAAAGTCTTGACTAATTCCCTTAAGAAACAGGGAAAAAAATTGTAAGGAGGAGAAAAGGACCGAAGACACAGCTAGAGACACCAGTGGTGACAGTCCTTCCTAGTACTTTGGAAATACTGCAAGAAGAGTTATTCTGGCTGCGATTAAGGAACCATTGAGTTTTCCCTATGATGAGGATAGAGAATTGCATCCAGGTTAGGCAGTCACAATTTTTATGGTCTTTAGTCCATGTAAATGAACCCTTGGGATGAAGTAGGCAACTCAGAGCCCTGCAGGTAATTTGGTAGCATATGATCACAGCACCGATAGTTCAGGAGAAACCCAAGATGTCTGAAAGAGAGCCAAATCCAAGTTAAAAAAACCCAAACTGTTTACCGTATCCTATTTTTGGCTTAATAAATTTTAAATATTAACTTTTTGGGGTTTTTTTCTTTGTTTCTTTTGTTTTGTTTTGGTCTTTTCCTTTGAATAAGAGATTTTTTGGGGGGTTTATCATATTATTAACTTAAATTCTGGAACATTTCCAAAAAGTTATGAAGGCTTTATCAGAAGATGTTTTCAGCTTTTATAATTAAGTTGTAGATAAAAATCTGGATTATTCTGTTTTTCAGACAATCATATAGACTTACAGTGGTATAATAAGTCTAATAATGACATAATATAAATACACTCAGTGGCTTTTTTTTCCTGAGTAGGTAACTGCTCAGCAAGATAGTGTGTTGGTGCACAAAACGTGTGTATAAGCTGAAAGGCAATAGGCAAGAAGTGCTGCATTTGAATAGCAGTTCTCTAGGTTAGTCTTGAAAATGTCCCATGAGAGCCTGTGCTGTCCCCACTAACACAGACTCTTAGAATTACCCTGGGATTTTACATTACTCAGATATGTGCAGTGATGTGAATCAAATTTGTTTCTGTTGATATGAAGCCTAAATGGCTTTCTACAACCTCTCTCTTCATATATTACTGAATGTCCCCATTATATTGTACATGCAGTTGGTTTTAATGCTTTCCAGAAATGAAATTGCAGAATTTTTGTGAGCACTTGCATTATTCTGTTACTGAAATGTCACTGATGCATGAAGCAGATGCCAGCAGCAATGGCAGCAGCAGCAGATGCTGTGTGCTGGGGGGCATGTGAGACTTGTGAGGTCCATAGGGAGTATCTGAGGGGATTTCTGAGTTCCCATCTCCCTTCATTTGTGTGTCTGTAGGGACAAATTGGCAGCTGAAAGCTCTCACAAGAGAGGCAGGTGACAGATGGGCGGTGTCCCCATTATCAGTTCAAACTGTGGGAAGCTGCATGTAACTTGCCCAGATGGATCACCAGCAAATAGGGCAGGCACAGGAAATGGGAGTGTCATGGCAGTCATTATGGCAGTTCTTGTAGAAAGCTGTGCAGAAAGGGCTGTGTGCTCTGCCAGTTATTGTGTTGCCACGTGCTCTCCTCACCCTCTGGTTTAGGCTGCAAACTCAGCAGTCAACTCACCAAACTGTGACTGTGCAGGCCTATCCAGCAGTCTGAAGTCTTCAGAGAATAAAGGGCTTGTTAGTCTGTGTTTCTATGTTAAAAACATGGTGGTAGGGATGACCTATTGGTATCTGCAGCTGACAGGAACCAGCTACCTAGCCAGGTTAGCTTGCAATGGGTGGAGGTGTCCCCTGGACAGAATTACTGGAAGCTGCTGTTTCGGTGAGGGGCAGTAAAAACTGTGTTGTTGCTCAATGGGTAGAGGAAGGGGGAAGATCCACCTGCACAAAGTGTGGTATGGCGAAGATACTCAAGCAGTGGGAGGGGGAATTGCAGAAGGAAGTAATCAGATTACACTACATAAAGGAGAAAGGACCAGAAACAGAAAATTGTATGGAACAGGAAAAAATAATAATGACCCATGGTACTGACTCCCAAGGAAAACCAAATGATGTCAACAGTGAACAAACAACACCTTAGAGGAGGAGGGGCCATGGTCCTTGGTGACTCATGGGAACAGGATTATCACTTCACTGTCTCCTTATATGTAGCAACTAGCAAAAGGTATGAAACCTTTACAGTTGCCAAGATCAATGGGCAAGATTTACAGGGAGAAACCATACCTTCAGCTCATAATCAAAACTGCAGAAGAAAGTGATGAGTGCTGGTGGTGGGTGACTTTTGACAGGAACAGAGACACTCATCTGCAGACCTGATATACATTAATTATACATTTTGCCAGGAGACAGAATCCAGTTTGCTGTAGAGACACTTCCACAACGGGTTAAAAGCACAGACTACTATCCACTACAACTTTCCCATGTGGACACAAATGCTAGCAAAACTTACAGCAAATCATCAGGACTTCAGAGCACTCAATGCCCAAGTGAAGGGACAGATGTCCAAGTGATCTGCCTTATCTTGCAGTCAAGAACCAGGGTACAGTTTATGCATTATGCAGACCCATACCTGGCTTTCTGGCTGATGTTGTTGTCAGGTCTTTGGTTCTCTGAAGAATAGAGACCATTGGCTAGAGATGGGATCATCTTATTTAGAAGAGGCATGAAAATCCTCATTAGCAGATTGGCTGAGTAAATTGTATTTTAAACTAAGAAACTTGGGGTTATGGCCCACAGCTGCGACACCTGTATATCCATTACCCATGTGTATGAGGTTGTTGAGTGTACCTTTTGGCTCCTTCTTCACTGCCAGAGTACTGAAGAATGTTCACCAAGTCTTTCCACAGGCAAAAGCCATATGTGCAGACAGCTTAAGTGCAGGGATACCACAACATATAGTCTGGGCAACAGTCAGCAGAAACTGGAACCCTGTGCCCAGTCTGAGAGTTCAGACATCATATGAATAACAGAAACATGGTGGGAAAAGGCACATGTTTGGATGTCTATGATGTATGGCTATAAAATCTTTTGGAAAGAGAAGAATGGAAGAAGAGGAGTTGGAGTTGTGCTTTATGTAGAAGACTCTCCATGTGTGTAGAGGTACAGAGGTGTGGAGGCCATGAAAGTTTTTGGGATCAAGACTGAAATGGCTGTGACCATGCGGGAGTCTTTTGTTAGGTATCTGTTACTGGCCTCCCAGTCTGAGTGATAAGGCCAACAAAACCTTTCTTTGACTGTTTAAAGATGACTTGGGTCAGCATAATCTTGTCCTCATGACTGATTTCAGTTACTGTGACATTGTTTGGTAAAAGCACATAGCTCTTCCAATCACAAGATATTCTCAAGATTAATGGAATTCATTGAACTGCTTCCTGATACAGATACTGGAAATGCAGTTTAGGGATGGGGTATTGCTGGATTTACTGCTCATTAACTGAGCAGATTTAACTTGACAGCATAACTACAAATGATAACACTGGATAGAGCAACCACAACATTGTGGATTTCAAAATCCTATGGAGCACACTGAAAATCTGTAGTAGAGCAAACACCCTGGGTTTTAGAAGAGACAACTTCAATATACTAAGACACCAGCTGTGAAGAAGACCAAGGGAGGCAACCGTGGAGGGCAGAGAAGCTTGTATGCTGAGAGTTATTCAAGAGCAGGCTCCTGAAAGCACAAAGGGCAGCTGCAAGGAGGTTGAAGGTTCTCTCTTCACAAGGAACCAGATGGAGAAGACCAGGGGAATTGGGTATAAGTTGCACTGGAAGAGATTTCGTCTCAGCATAAGAAAGACATTTTTTACAGTAAGATCATTCAGTGGAACAGCTTCTCCAAGGGACATAAAAAATTCTCCATTGCTGAGTGCTGTCAAAATGTGACTGGACAGAGATGATGGATAGATAGATAAATAGATGATAGATAGATAGATAGATAGATAGATAGATAGATAGATAGATAGATAGCTAATGTGATCCAAGCTCCCTTTCCCATGAAAAATTGGACTAGATGATTTTTTGAGGCCACTTCCAACCAGGTCTGTTATATATTTCTATCTAGTGACATCCCATTCCTCTATTCTCAAGGGAAAGAAATATAGTACTGAACGTCTGCTGTTTTCCAAGATACATTCAAAAATGTATAAATTTTATTATTCCAACATACAGATCTCTATTTTTTATATCTTCAAATAACATATCAATTTGCCAGACTAGATCTACTTTTGTATTATATTTAAGTCTGATTTGGATACTTTCTTGGAATCTGAGCATGTGAGAAAGTGAAAGCAATCACTGTAAACAAATATAATTTGTTTATTTATTCCTTGAGTAGGGTTGTCTATGTCTCAGTCAGTTAAGTAGATGTTCAATAGAATGGATACGGAGGAATCAATACAAGAATCCATATTAATGGAGTCCGTTCTCATTAGTTTGGTGAGTATTTTAGGAGGTGGAAACATCTGTGTTTGTCTCAATGATTAAACTTCTGAAGATTTGATAAAACAGAATTTAACACTTATTTCCATTTGTGTTCTTTCACAACAAAAATAGTCATGAACAGAAATAACCAGACTTATCCCAGCATATCAAATAATGCTTCTCCCATCTTACAGAGAAAAATTCTGTCTCATTGGGAAATGGAGTAATCTATACTTATGCTTTGCATCTATGCTCACTACTTAGCTAATCTAAATACACCTATTCCTAGGAAGCAATACAAATGTCTTTTAGGCATACATTCATCACCATCTACTAATGACTCTAATATATTTTTCTTCTACTCCAGATATTCTTGCTCAATATCCACCTGTATATTTCTGAATACATATGAACATAACAATTTCTCATACACTTGAACATTTACAACATAATTTGTTAAAAATATATATATGCAACAAATAAGCAGTACTGAAAAAATTCACTTGGAAAATAAAATGTTATATGCATAGGAATCTACTGTGGATATTGCTGCAATTAGCATTTTCCTGTAAACCTTATAAGCCAGGGAAGTTAATTGGAAATTATGCATATTCATCCTTATAAATATTTAAAGAAAGCAAGATTATGGAAAGGTTTCATGGCTTTCAGAAAAATTAATTTTTATATCTATAAACAACAAATGCATATAGCAGCAGTTTCAATACCAGCAAAACTCTTATATTTAGTACTTTCCCACTGGTTTGCTGGTTTTTTGATGATGATCCCTTGCCAGACATAAGAAATTTTAGATTTCAGGCACATCTGTATCAAAACATCAACATAAGAGACTCCACACTTGTTTCTTCATAAGCTCAATTATTATTTTTTATGTTCATACTTAATAATTAAGGTTATGAATCAAAGCACTCAGAATTTTTTAAATGAATGATTTGGAAGCTGAGAAACAGTGCCATATATCTTACTTGTGAAGATTATCATGTTGTCTTTAAATACACAGTCCAGCAATCAATGGGCCCCTTTCCCCTTTAATGTATCCAGCCTGCCCTGGCTTAAAAATACATCAGAATTGCTGAATCCAGAAGGATTGCCTATATGCTTCAGGTTAGCTTGTTGAACAACCCAGAGTTTATGAATGAATGTGCCAAACACTGCTTCAGTCAGGTGGGAGAAGCAAGAAGAAAGAATGATGCTTCAGTCGAAGCAGCTGAGCAATTTTTGGTGGCAGTTCTGCTGCAGGGCTTCTATGGGATCCTTGACAAATGATTAAAACTGGGCTTTGCAGCATATATCACATGTAGTTTGTTCTGCTCCAGGAGATGATTTGTAAAAGTGTTTACTAAGGAAAGCCACAACGTGGCTAAAAATATAAGTAATCTGAAAATTCAAAGCACAGATCTTCAAAAGATGAAAGGTATATTGAACCATACTGAGATTTTCATAGTTGAGGAGAGACCATTACTAACATTCTAACATTCACATGTCTGCAATTTAGATATGCACCTGTCTGTCAGCATTCTGTGCATTTTTAGTTTGGAAGCCAAATGAATTTTTTTCACTCTGAGAACAAAAAATTGAATTTAGGTGCTCAACAGGAGACTTTTGTTGTTTTGAGCAGTAGGTAAATCAAAGCAGAATAATTTTTGAAGACTTGGTTCATGAAGTCGTGGAAGCTGAAAATGACCACCGAATTCTTACTGGTATCAGTCTCTGTTGTACAGAGTTCCATATTTCTATCTTCATTCCCTCAAAGTTCAAGTGAGTCCAAATAATGACTAACATCATAAGAATTAAATATGGATTTCCCCTCATCAGATTTACAAATGGAAGTATTGTTCAAAGTTTCATGCCTGGGCGCACTTACACAGCAGTTTTATATCATCTAAAATACATGACTGGACTTGTATCTAAATTGGGTAGATTGTCCTATTCTGTTGCAAAGACAGCAATATGCATCTTTAACATCTCAGAACAACCAACTTGCTACACTGGAGTAGCAATTTGTGTATTTATTTAAAACACCGAAAGCCGGAAGATACTGTTTCTATGAGGATACCATCCTCTAACAGAAGTAAGATGACTGTCCCTTGAAAGAACAGTCACTGTATAACCTCACAATATCTCTGAGTTCAATCACCTTCCCATTCCAAACCTATCTCTTCCAGAGCTCAATTTCTCGTTGCTCTGTGTGGAAGAAACATTGATCTTGCATTTCTGTAAGACCAATCCAATTTTGACCAATCCAATTTTAACCTCTCTTTGCATTCAGTCTCAGTTGAAACCAGGGTGTTCAACTGTGCCATAGCTCATGCGTGACAAGCCCTTAACTAACTGCATTAGTTCCAGTCATTTGTGATTTGGACATCACTCTTGATCTGTTCTGACGTTTCATGCACAGCAGCCAGCAGGGAATTGGGAAGGCCATTTCAGTGTTGTTGCTGAGATTCTAGGTAGCAGAGTTTATATTCAGTGTTACTTCAATACCACAGTGAAGTTCATTACACTGTGTTGAAACATGCTATTTCTAAATTCACCAAAGCTGCACATTGCAGTAAATAATAGTGTATCCTTGAGTAGAAAAAAAAGATAAAAATTAAGCTCTCAGGTGGGTGTATTCCCTTAATAAATGACAACACTAATTTGTCAAATATAACAGTAAGATCAATACTTAATATGGACAATCAGATCACAAATGAAATAAAAATGAAAGGGAATTAAAAAAAAAATATCACCATGGTGCTATCTCATACTTGTTCAAGTCTTGAAAAGAATGTGAAAAGAATGTGTTCTGATCATGTACTACACCTTGAAAGTAGTTAGGTATCCACTAAATGCTTTATTTTTTTTATGCTCTAATAACTTGTGATATACCTTCATCTCTCAATGTTGCACTACAAAGCAATTGTGAAGCTTATCTAATGAATGACAATGGCTTTCTTACTGAAAAAAATAGTAACTCTCTATGTCATCAATTAAGCTAAGGTAACTTAATCCACAATTAATTTAATTAACTTTATCAATTAAGACAGAATTTGAAATCATATAAGTTGAAAATCTCATGTTATAAATACATGGTGCAATCATAATGAACAATTAGTATATGATACAGTTTGATTAGGGTGATTAAAATCAATCTATAGTCACTGCACAAAAGTTTAATTGAGGATGAAGGTAGTTGAAGACAGAATAATCAACACACCATTACAAAGGTTTGCCAGTTATCTTCAATCTATCTGTACCAGAAAATATGTAATCATCAATAAATGTGCGGCACTTCTCATCTGTGAATTTCTTAATTCTAGGAATGTAGGGCATACTGAAAGCTTTGAAATGAAATCCTAAAAGCAGTCCAGGTGTAGCTTGTTGATTCAGTTAACAGAAAATTAAATTGTGAGTGGGAACAAATTATTTCAACACATACCTATGCTTTTGGCTTACTCAGATGCATGCTAGAGAAACTGAAAATTAACCTTTTTCAAGTGGATCAGGTGACTGATACAGAAACTAAAATGGAAGGTATTCTGCATCCTATATTACATCTGAGTGTTTTAATGTTTCTGTTATTTCCTAACAAGAAAAACACAACTCATACACCATTTTTTTCCACATGAAAACCTATCTTCCATATTGATAGATACATTTGGATAGGGAAATCAATAGTCATGAGATCTCTTATTCAGTGCCATTCAAAACAGTATATTTGATGGGTTGTAAACAAAAAAACTTACTACAATGGTGACAAAAAGGTAAACACACAGGCCATAGTTAGAGTACAAATATGCTCACTTTATGTCACTGAAGTTTATTTTGACATCCTAAAACTTGGCCGTGAATATAATAAGAATTGTGCATCCATCTTTGGCTTGGGGTGTGCAGGTGTCTCACTTTTCACCTTTCCCAGGATGGAAAGAATTACACCATTTTGACTCCTGCTCAGCCAGACATTTCAGCCTGTGCTTCGCCGCCAAGAAGATTAAACTGGAAGAGTAAAAGAATTCTACTTTGAAGTTCTTTTTCCCAAGAACTGGTTAAGAGCCAGATCCAAAGTCCTTTGATAATTAAAATGCTTCCTTCAGTCTCATGGCTCAATGTTTTTTTTACTGACCTCTACTACTCTTTCAGCTTTCTGCTTGAACCTAGCTGGTTTCCAACAAAAGAGTTTACCATCTCCTTTCATCCATCCTCTTTCTTTTTTATTTTCTTCTTTCATCATAGTTTATTGCTCCCTGCCATTTGTTGTAGGAATTTATAGTGAAGGCTGGACTTGGGTGTGCAGTATTTTAGTTGAAATAGAAGAGCTGCAGCTGCCAGCTCCATGTTTGAATAATTTGTGCTCCTGAGTTTCCCAGAGCCACGTGGGAGGCAAGGCAGAACTGAAGCTGAATCCCAGTGACAATAACAATTGTGTGATGTCTTTACCACAACCAGCCCCCTAGTACTACATAGTTATACTATGCTTTCCAGGAAGCTAAAGAGTTGGGAAAATGGGAATTAATTCAGTCTTTTTTCCTGTCTTGTTTGAGTAGTTTCCTGCATTTTCCCTTGTCTTTATCCACTCTTTCCCTTCCCACAGATCACCTGTGCACAGCTTTTTCTGTTGTGATGCCTGCTTCAAGAAGGAATAACTCTACTGTGGAAAGGCAGAGCTTCAGGGAAGAGTTTGGACTAAGTCTAATAAACACCCACGGATTTAAAAAAAAACAGAAAAAATCTTTTAAAACAAGTCTTAGGCATGGTCTACTACAATAATGATAAGAGTAGTAGTAGTAGTAGTAGTAGTAGTAGTAGTAATAGCAGTAGTAGTACTAGTACCATTGCCACTACCTGAAAGAAAAATTTTAGTTGTTTTTTTTTTTCTTTGCCATTTCACAACTGATATTTTGCATGGTTTTTAATTCTCCTGAGTGGCCCTAGGTGAGGGCAGAGAAACCCCCTTCTTCTTACTCTGCAATAACTTTGTGTTCACAAAACCTGCCTTGTTTTCGGAATAGCTGGATGTACATGTGCTTTTTTGTCTTGACCTACATGCTGCTATATTAGTATAATATCAGTATATGAGGCACAAGAACATCTGCTGAGTCACAGCCATACAAACTGGATTGTCACTTGCAATCTGGGTCCACAGATCTGCCTAACCACGAGACGCATCATTTGAGATTATTACATTTCAATCTGATAAACAGTCTTCCTGACATATTAATGTACCATAAAATTTGTTTTAAGAATTGACAGTGTGACAGCAGAAGTTTTTTTAAACGTTTTATGTTTTTCCTAGGATTGTATCTGTCACAAGACATTAGGAAACTATTTTAGTGGTACCTTTCATTTTAAATGACGTATGCTAATGATACAATATTTGTGTATGCCATGGCATTTTGATAGATTGAAAGGCCTTGAGATTCCAAGGCTTGAAAGTTTATGCAAAGAGCAGCCATTAATTTTCATTTATTTTTCAAAGGTAGAAGTGATCAAATCATATGGTGAAGTCTTTTGCTTGCACATCATACATAAAGAAATAAATAAGAAAAAAGAAAGCAGCTCTGAAGTGCTGCTGTGTTTGTTTTTTTAATTATCCCACAAAAATATCTGAAGTTTAGGGTTCTTTCAGATACTGAGAGTGATTAAAATATGACCTTGAATTCTCAAATTTTTGCTTTACTACTTAAATTTTTAAAATAAAATCTTCCACTTGGTAATCCACCATTAAAGAAGGCACAAGAGTTATGAGAATTTTTGAGCTCTCTGACTTGCAGTTATAATTTCTCTCCAGAAAAAGTAGTAAATCTCAGAAATCAAGGTGACATTTAGAAAAGATTAGGGATTGCTCAAACTTGGATGTCATATTAGCTGCTGTTAAAGATTAGTTATTTGATACTTAGGGATTTAATGATAAAAAGAAAATACTCTTTCAGTACTGGTCTAAGAACACAAGCTTTCTCCTATTTTATGCTGCATTTTTCTCCCATGACAACCTGTCTAAATCATCCTTATCAACATACACCAATTTACCAGAATTTACATGTTCAAAAAGATGGATTATTCTTTGTAGTGTAACCCTTGGTTTGATGGCTAAATAAAACCTATATCAATGTTAATATTTATTTTGGTGACAGCAAGCAATTCTTCAATGACTAAATACTTTTCATAGACTCTTTCTAATAGCAAGCTTTCAAAATATTTTCTAATTGATTTAGTTCTCATGCTTCACTTTTTAAAAATTATTGTGTTTGTATTATTATTTGAGTTCTAATATTTCTCTGAAAGGTATCTTAAAAAAATCCTAAATAAAAAGAAATAAGGGGCAATGCATTTATTAACAGGGACAGTTGTACTCCTAAGCTGTACAACAAAGTTGTATTTAAAGGTACATAGGACATTTAACGTGGATCAGTGCTTGGTTTAGTCTTTCAACAGGTAGTGTTTTGATTTCACAATATGCTGGTACATTCCACCATTCCAATACTTAGAGGTCTGTTGCAAACAGAATGGAGACTCTCTCTTTAGAAGGAGTCACATGAAGAAAACAAGGGGAAATGGGTACATGTTGTACTGGAAGAGGTTTTATCTCAACATATGAAAGAACTTTTCACATTAAGAGCAATTATTCACTGGAATACTGTCCCCAAAGAGTGTCATAAAGTCCCCACTCTTGGAGGTTCTCAAAATGGAACTTGTCAGAATGCTAGATAAATCTCATCTAGGATTCCTTGCCCATGAAAGGCTCGATCAGATGATCTTTCAAGCTCTCTTCCAACCTAGAGTTTTCTACTGTTCTATGAGATGACTCTATGACTTATTATTTAAATGAAGCAAAGTTTTGCAGGTCTAGACCTGAAATATAGGTGAGGATGCATGCAACCAATACCATCTGTTTCCTGATAACTAAATACACAGTTTGGTACAGAATGTATATGTCCTGCTCTACTGTTCGTCTTTGTTGGGTCCTTCACTCTTTCCCCTTCATCTTCATACCTGTACCTAATTCAGCATACTGAACCTGTAAGATCTGGGTGTTTTTCTTCAACACCCAGCATTGTTTTATTTATAAGAATATTCTTTAGAAATATGATGTCATACAAAATCATTATGATAATACCTTCTGAAAGCATTGTCTGTGACAATTTTCAGAGAAGGAAAGAGCTGAGCACATTTGTCCTCTTAAAAGTATTTTTTTCTCCAACCTTTTCAAGAAGAATAGCATTTTCTTATGTTTTAAGGTGGCCTTTTGTCAAGTTCTATTCACAGCCTTTCTATTAACCTTTGTGATCAGATGAGCATAATCTGAATTAACCATCATTGTTATAGACATTCTAATGCTTGGGTATGTATGCATCCATCTCCTAGCATCAGCAAATGTGTGATTATGCTGTCAGTTTAGCTACATTTTTGTGGCATAATGTCAGAAATTATCTGTGCTTTTATAGGGAAGAAAATCACAACGAACTCTGAAGCCTAATAGGACTGCTTTCCACTTTGACCCCTCCCTCCTGTTTTTGGGTAAGTTTTGTACCTGAGCAGAACTTAGCATGTCACCACATCAGAATACCACAGTTGTATCCAGCACAGAAGCAAGCAGTAGGTCAAAGTTGCACAGAAGTAGCCACTCCAGGCCACATAATGTGAAACATGAGAAAAAGTTTCTGTGTAAAGCTGCTTTGATCAACTCTGGATATGACAAAAAGATAAAGGAAAGATGGTTGTGAAAGGTCATTTTTGCTGCTCAGTTCGATCTGCTTCCATTATCCAAGAAGAGAAAAATCAAATGAAATCTGTTGTCATCGATCACAGTTTCCAGTAAACAGTAAATATTATGCCATGATCAGACTAAAATAAGGATTTATGTCTTTGTACCCTTTTTATTCTTTTATTTCCATTCTTGCAAATTAAGACAGCAAAGTCAGAAATAAAATACTTTTTCAAAGATCTTGATCTTTTATTAAAAAAAAAAAAA
>VXAC01004346.1:141538-231646 GCA_013399225.1 Rhipidura dahli
AAAACAAACAGCATTAAGGCCAGAGTGTTAAAAGAAATCTTTAAGAACAGCATTCAGTCTCTAGAAAAAAAATAGCATTTCAGTGCAGAAGTGCAAGTACGGAAGATGTGCTTTAGAAAAGGAAAAACTGTTGCCACAAAGCCGGAAAAAGGGATTGTGAAGGATTTTTTTGATACAATTACTGGTCATAGACATCTAAAAATATGATCATTAAAAAAATATGCTCTAAATTCTGCCCATCTCACACCCCTTCTCCAAACTGAGTAACTCACGGTAAAATAAAACTTTCGCAGGGAGTCTGGTTTACATCTAGTTGAATTTATAGATTTGACAAAATAAATATAAGTGAAATAATATTGGGGGGGGGGAAAGATTTTTCTCTTTTCTCGTTCAAGTGCTATGGGGAAACAGTGATTCCCTACTACAGGTTTTCCCTCTGGGGCACACACATGTGAATGCAATCTGCTGGATTCCCCTCTTCCCATCGTATTCTCCTTGTCCTTTTTGCAGAATTTAAATATTAATTATAACTAGGAGTAACACTGAGTTTTAGTATTCAGCAAGCAAGGCACTTGCTCACAGCTTTGGTACTAATTCTAGCTGGTAAGGATAAATCGTGAGGGATGCTTACCTTAAGTTGCTTAAGCAATTTTAAGTGTTAGTGTAAACTCTTCTAAAACCCACCTGGTTCACGTTGCAAAGAGTTTGGAGGAGAAAGGAGAGGGAAGAAAGAGGAGAGGGTTTCACAGTAATGGCAGCTAACATTCCCTTAATGCCCAAGTTGTTGGCAAATACAAACGTTCCCATTCCCACTTCTACCCCTACTCTCATGCGTGATAAGACTTCAGACACCCTTTGGAAGAAGTCTGCACTACCAACACATTAGAAGAGACACTCACTGTAGAACAGGTCATACTTCAAATGGATGTGCTACATTGCTATTTCAGAGTGCTGTTGAACCCTGCATACCCTGAGTAATGCATGCTGTAATTGAGGGTAGAGGAATAAACAGAGGGAAAAAAGGAATTATTAATTGGTAGCTGTAATTTATTAATTAAATATGTCCCTTTAAAGGTCCTTATGTAAGAAGATTGAAATCTCACATATTATGGGTCATAGCTGCTATCTCCACTTCAGTGTAAAGCTTTTACCCTTCTGCTTTATTTACTGTACTGAAACTGGTCCACAACTGGTTTGAAGGTACGTCCCACACAATAGCTATAAAAACAAGAGTCATAATCAGCTATGAATGGTCTGTTTTTGGAAAGAATTATTAATTTTCCAGTACTAAATGTTAGAACGTCAGTGACTTCCAGGGACTGTAACAGTTCTAACATCCGGGTCTATAAGCAGCAGAGGCTCCCTTTACTCCCCTCTTTTTTATGCTTTCTGTCTTCTTACAAGAAACTGAACATATGTCTAGCTAGCATCTCACTCAATTTAGACTGTAATGAACAAATTAGTAGCAGAGCCTTCATTTTAGTGCATGCACATTTTAATTTTCTGTTACAAATCTTCACTAATGGATCATTCAACTCCTAAGCTCTAGGAATGTGTTAATGAATATCATAACAAACTAATGTGAACTAAAGAGAAATAAAAAATAATCAAGTCTCTGAAATGAAATAGAAATAAGCTGTTTTTTCCTCAATAATGTATTTGTACAAGCTGCAGTCTATGTATAAATGATTAAAATCTAATAAGCAATCATAGGACACTTTGATTTTCAATATAAAACTTTACAGACTAAATTAGAGTTGGAGCATAAATTATTTCTGTGAAATAAGCAGCACCTACATAGAAATCCTCCTTTTGTCAAACTGCAAGATGCACTGCATTTGTGCATGCAGCAATCAGGTAACATAAAGTGATATAATTTTCAGGATGACTGCAAACTTTACAAAATTACCACTTTTTAGCCAGGGTCTGGGACTTGGCTTGTCCTGGATACAACACATATTATGCTCCTTAGTATCCCTCAGCTTTATAAGAATAGATGTAGTTCATAACATCTAGCTGTTAAAGTGCTCCCTTTACTGGCATTTTGGATGTACAGATCAATGGTTCTGTGTATCCATTTGCTAAAAGCATGAGTATGATTCTACCACTAATGACCTCTGAGTTCCAGATGGTTCTTTAAAAAAAAAAAAAGTTGTCATGTGTGTTTACTACCACAGTTGTAAAAAGTTCTAATTTTTCTTTTTTTTTTAATCACAAGCGTACCAAATCTGATAGGAAGCCAGTGAATGAGATGATTTCCAGAGAATGAAAATGAATAAGATGATTTCATGTGAAATGATTTCCAGACCACTAGATTGCCCATAAATTAATTCTGGTTGTATGTGTGCTGAGATTAAATTGAAAATTCTGAACTATTAAAGCTGTCCATATCACTGAAGATGGTAGATAAGGAGTGCAGGTTCATATCTTATTTGCAAGTCAGCAAACACACAAGGTGAGGAGTGTCTGACCTCATTATTGTCTGGCAGGTCCATTTCTTTCCTTTCTAACAGCAGTAATGAAAGAAAAAAAAAAAAAAAGAGGGACATTCATCTTTTGACAGAGAATCATCTGGTTATACACTAAAATATGCCGTGTTTTAAAACCTAGTTTCTGCCCTTGCCAAGAACCTTCACACTGTCATAGAAATTAACATGAAAGTTACAGCTCTCACTGAGTCATCAAATCTTTTTCATTTGTTCTCTAGTCTCTAGAGCCTCTCTATCTCTTTCTACAACCTTCTGCCAAGTGATTTTACATCAGAGAAAACATAAAATTGTACTGTGGAAGTGAAATGTTGTATTGCAGGCTGTCATTGCTTCAAGGTAGACAAACTTTATTGCAGTGAGTTCAGGTGGCAGGATTGGGTTTTCTACTTCTGCTTTCTTCAGTGCTGTTGACCAGAAATTCGTAACATTTTGCTTTTCTTTGTGTTATGTTTTCTGTTTGTTTGTTTGTTTGTTTTCTTGATTCCTTGTCTGTTCTACTTAGTGCCCTGCATTTTTTTCACAGATAATTTCTGCTCACTTGTAACTTTTGAATAATTGAAAAAAGATTTCCTAATATTTTCCAAATATTTTTAGAGTTATTTTACAGCAGAGATTTCCTATTACTCAACAGTTTCATTCACAAGGGCATTCCTGTATAAGGAAGTTACTTTTGAATGCTTGGAAACGTACAAATAATATAATATACATAACTCATATAAAATACAAATAAATATTTTAAGATAAAATATTTTAACATAAACATTTTACATTTAATGTTTAAAATCATATATTTCTATAAAAATAATTACTTAATATTTTCTATATTTTTTATGCTATATTTTGTTGCTCTCTGGTAAGTTTGAGACAATCTGAAGCACTTGACAGATGAGTTAATGACAGCGACCAAAGACATATGTCACTCTGAAAAAAGTAAGTCACAACAAAAAGTAAATTCTGTTTCTATGAATTAAAAAATTTAGTTAATCAGCAAATAGAAATGGGTCACAGTTTTTTGCACTTTCCAAGTAATTTGAAAAGTAATCTATGGTGATAACTAAGCCAGTGGTCCGAATGAAAGTACCTCCAGAATGAATAAATAATTCTGCATTAATTTCATATGCAATTATGCTACAGCCTGACCTGAAACCATTGATGAACACTGGCACTACTTAAAGTAAGCTACATTTTTTATCCTACCATAAAGATGAGAGAGGACAGTTAAATTGAATAAGTGCCATCCACAACTTCTGAGCAAGTCACAAGTCATAAAAGCAAACAAAATGTTACTGTGGTTCCAGCTCTGGGATAACAAAGCTGTCCAACTAGTGCTTGCAGAAAATAGGTCTCTGCAGGTCTTCCTGTCATGAATGTAAAATCAAGAAACCTTTGCAAATATTTCTGCAAACTTGTGCATTGCACTGAGTGTAGGCCCCCAGATGGACAAACTGGGGCTTTAGGTGCCTAAAGCTTTGCAACGAGGTCTTTTACCGTCGAAGATATTACTGAGGAGAGCAACTGGGACTGTGGCATCTGTTTCAACAGTGCTCCCATCTGGTCACCTGCAGACCAGCCTTACTGTCAGGTTTCCAAGTTTGGTAAGTCACTCCGCCTACTACTAAGCAGACTTACTGCTGCTGAAAATGGCACCTCAGATGATAAAAACCAGCCATCTGGAACAATCAGATGCCTTCTTTTTTTGTTATTTTACACTGAATAAAAACCAGCAAACAACACAATGACAACAAAGCACAATGGATCAATGGATTATACAGCACATTTGGAATCCTATGCATACATTTGGATTAGAGTGGATTTGTTCAGAAACCTCCATGCTTGAATTTATCTTCAGAAACCTTTGTAACAATCTGACTTCCCATTTTAAGAAATAAAATCTGTTCTGAGATTTGACACTAGGGAGTAATCTAGTCCTGCAAAGACTTGTGGGCAGTTAAACATGTGATGCTAAGTGGGAACATACAGTTCCACTGCATTGTGGAGATCAGCAATTCATGCATGCTGAAGAACTTACTGCTGGTGAATGACATGAGGATTGGATTGAACTTGTATTTTACATTTTATACTTTGAAAATACTTCCAGCAAATAGTACTCAGATACACAGAGTTACACATACACAGGTGTGCATCTCTACACACAATTATACACACTCACAAAATGGTAACATTCAGTTTGGGGTGTGTTTAAAGGCAGGATTTTCATAACTGTTTGGATGTAATGAAATGGTTCTCTGTTCTCTGTGCATCTCAGGAGGCAACCAGCTGAGTATTTTTAATTAATGTGGAAAATTTTTGTGATGGTCAGACTTTGTCTGTTTTAACATCAGCAAAATTGCTTGTTTAAACACTGAGATTTTTCTCATGTTCTAAGGACGTTTTAAAGAAATTTTTAACAGAAAAGTAGTTATTAAAGATACCTTTAAAAGGCATCAAGGCATGCTAATAAAAGTAAATAGGTTTTTCTTTGTCTATCTGAGACAGTTAGAAAAAGCAGATCAGCTCTGAGAACAACATAAGGGATATTTCTTTAACTAAAAGAAAATGTAGCTGAATTTATGAACTGATCTTTTGGCCAGGCTCATGAAATAACAAAACAGCTAATGTTGGTGACTGCAGTTATCATTAATGAAATTGTTCATTGTTTCCTGCTCTTAAGAGAAACAGTGATAACATGAAACCTACTGTTTTCTTTGATTAATGCTGACTGCTTCCTCCCTTTGCACAGAAGTGTTCTTCTGAAAAATATGGAGAAACTGTTTGCATGCTATAAGAAATATTAGAATATAAATTTGGGGTTTTATATGTTAGGCAAAAATCCCCCAATTTTTTACATCTCTTGCTGCATCTATTTTCAAAATATTTTGAGTTCTAAGGAAGGATTAAATGGACTAGGGAAATTATGGCCTAAATTTATACACAGAAGAAGGAAGGATAGTATAGTTATCAAGTATGGATTCTTTTGGCCTAAGATAAAGGTCTGTATTTTCAAAACTTCCAACAGACATTTTTAAGAAATATGCCGAATTTTTTTTTTAGGTTGCAATATTCCATAAATGTTTTTTTGTCTAGCTCTTTGCTTGTTCTTTTTAAAACTCCTTAAATAGTCTTCTGCTTGTGTCAATAAAGTAAGACATCAACCACTTTGCTCTGTGTAGATGAGCATGGTGGAAAGGATGGTCTCTTTACCTCTTTTAACATGTGTTTTCAGTTGTTCTCTAGGCGCCAAAATAGCTCTTCCTCATAAGGGGTCTCACATTCTAGAAATTAGGAAGAAAAAACCTTCTGTTACATTAATGGATGATTTGTGCTCAATTCAAAACAGCATTAGCATACACTGGAGTGAGGTATTTTGAACATGTGGAAAAAAAAGAAGGGAAGAACACACTGAAGGTGAAAATGGCAGTCAAACACACATGAATTGGGAAACAGAGGTGAGCAATTTAGTGAAAAAGGAAATTGATTTTGGAAAAAAAATTATTTCTGTCTTACAGCTAGGGCAACAAACAGGAGGAGTTGGAAGCCACTGTACTGCTGGGAGGTTATGATCTTGTTGTCTTCCCTGAAACTCGGTGGGATGGATCCCACGGCTGGAGTGTGACTAACGATGGTCACAGGCTGTTCAGAAGGGACATGGGAGGAAGCAGAGGCAGAGGGATTGCCCTTGGCACCAAGGGTTGGACTGAGTGTGAAGAGGCTCTGAAGAGCAGCCATGGGCAAGCTGAAGGCTGGTGGGTAACGGAGAGAGACCGAGAGCAAAGGGAGCTTTGGGTCGGCGTCTGTGACGCCCCAGGCAGGAGGAACCCAGTGGGAGCCTTCCTGCTCCAGCTGCAGGAGGCATCGCGGGCTCTTGTGCTGCTGGGGGACTTCAACCACCCCTGCACATGCTGGAAGAAGGGCTGCAGGCAGTCCTTGAGATTCCTGGAATGCATGGAGGATAAATGCCTGACCCAGGTAATAGACAGCCTTACAACAGGGGAGGTGTCAGCGGATCTCTTGGTCACCGACACAAGGGGACTAAAGAGGGACATCAGGATAGGAGGCAGCCTGGGAGGCAGTGATCAGGCTCTGGTGGAGTTCATAGTCCTGAGGAATATGGGTCAGGAAAGGAGTCAGGAGAGGCCCCTGAACTTTAGGAAAGCAGATCTTCAACTCTTCAGGGAGACTGTAGTTAGACGCAAAGGAAAGGAAGAGAGCTGGTAGATCTATAAGAAAGCCTTCCTTTGAGAAAAAACTACCAATCTTCCAGAGCAAGAAATCAGGCAAAGTCACAGCTGGGAGAAGGGAATGGCTGAGACCTGCTGATAGAACTAGGGACAAAGGCAGTGCTCAGACAAGGGAGGCAAGAACAGGTGACTGGGGAAAAATATAGAGGTGAAGTCTGGCTGTGTAGGGATGGGGTGAAGAAGGCCAAGGTGAAGCCGGAACTGAACCTGGAAAGGGACGCAAAGTACAACAGACTGCTACAGAAGTTAACCAGGAAAGGAAGGTATAAGACAGTGTGTCTCCAATGAACAAAGCTTGAATAGTGACCCCAAGGGAATCTCATGAGGTTTAACAAGACCAAGTCCAAGGTGCTGCACCTGGGTCAGGACACTCCCCAGTATCAGCACAGGCTGGGCATGAACAGATGCAGAGCAGCCCTGTGAGAAGGAATTGGGAGTGCTGGGGATGAGAGGCTGGACATGACCCAGCCATGAGCACTCCCAGCTCAGAGGGCAGGGAGGGGATTCTGCCCCTCTGCTCTGCTCTGGTGAGAACCCACCTGGAACCCTGCACCCAGCTCTGGGGTCCCAGCACAGGAGGGACAGGGACCAGTTGGAGTGAGTCCAGAGGAGGGACACCAGTACAATTCAGGGGAGGGAGGACCTCTCCTTGAGGAAAGGCTAAGAAGGCTGTGTTTGTTCAACATGAAAAAGAGATGTCTTAGGGGTAACCTAATTCTGGCCTTCCAGTAGACAAATGAAAACCTACAAGACAGAGGGGGAAGGACTTTGTTACAAGAACATGTAGTGGCAAGACAAGCATGAATGGCTTCAAACTAAGAGAGTAGGGTTAGATTTGATGTTAGGAAGGCTTTCTTTACTGTGAGGGTGATGAGACTGGAACTGGCGGCACAGAGAAGCTGCGTAGGTGCCGTTCCTGGAAGTATACTAACCCAGGCTGGATGGGGCCCTGAGAAACCTAGTCTAGTTGAAGGTGTCTCTGGCCATGTCAGGGGATTAGAACCAGATGATCTTAAGGCCCTTTTCAGCCCAAACCATTCTATGATTCTATGAGACTGCTAACGACTTGCCATTGAAGATGTCTCAGGATGAAGCGTACTGCACAGCATGGCTGTACAGTTTAAACTGATGAGATTATTAGATTAATAGAGCAATATTTGGCTGTTTAATATCACTGCTGTTAATGTCACAAGTGCTATAATGTATCTGAGAAAACAGACCTGAGAGCCTATAAGAGCCACTAGGGGCCTTGGAAAAATCCAGAGAGTTTGGATAGGACTCTACAACTAGTGGAGACACTGGTGATTTTTTCTGATTATCTAGTTTAAAAAGCTGTACAAAGGGAAAATAGTAGTCCATTGAAAGGAGGCCTGTCAGTCTGACTTCAGTGCCAGGGAAGGCTGTGGAGCAGGACATCTTGCATGCCATCATGGGCACATACAGGATAATCAAGGGAATAGGCCCAGTCAGCATAGGTTTAGGAAAGGCAGACCCTGCTTGATGAAGCTGATCTCCTTTTATGAGTAGGTGACCTGTCTGGTGGATGAGGGAGAGAAACTGAGGGGGCTGGGGAGAGAAGGAGGCTCAAGGGTGACCTTATCACTCTCTGCAACCACCTGAAAGGAGGTTCTCCCAGGCAACTGGTGACACAACAAAAATGGCCTCAAGCTCCACCAGGAGAGTTTCAGATTGGACAACAAAAAGAATTTCTTCACAGAAAGAGTGGTCAAGCATTGGAATGGGCTGCCCAGGGAAGTGGTGGAGTCACCATTGGTGGAAGTGTTCAAGAAATGACTGGACATGACACTTAATGCTATGGTGTAGTTATCATGGTGGGGATTGGTCAGAGGGTGGACTTGATGATCTTAGAGATGTTTTCCAACCTTACTGATTCTATGTTTCTGTGTAAACCTTCAACAGCGTGTAGAGGGTTGTGCATGAGAAGGAGTTGCTAGGGTCACAAGGCAGGGACTGGATTGGTGGGAGCAAGCATCCTGCTCCTCTGAGCTTTTGGTTTGCTTAGATACATCCTTTGGATGCTTTTCAGGATAGAAATTTCTGTCTACATGCTTGTTCTCACTCAAGGCGTAAATAGAAGGTTCATGTGTATTACTGCTTATTCTGGTTGTGGCCTTGTGGCTCTGTACCAACCAGTTCCATTCTCTGAAAATTTAAGGACAGGAGAGTGAAGAAGAAAACGAAAAACCAGGAGAAGGATGACCCTGAGCTAACTATGTCAAGAAGCAGTACAAAATCCTAAAAAAGAAGCAGGGGCCCAAACTTCTTTTCAAATAAGATCTGATCACTCTCTCTTAATTCCAATGTTCTTAATGTGTAGTGTCTGTAAGTGTATTTAGCTTACCCTGTAATATTTGGTAGTAAAGGCACACGCAGTACCAAAGGGTGATGGGTGATGTGATGTCTCACTTTGTTTTGCATTAAACATGAGCATCCATTTGCCATCAGCATGAGGCTTCCTCTCTTGCCACCTTCACAAGATGGTGGCACCTCCATGATGGCAGCTCCACTAGCTGGCGGGTGGCAGCTGTCCTCACGTGGCATCCCATCATATGCTGGAACCCAGCACCCATGCACAAGTGAAGGGCAGCCAGTGGTCTCATTTCTGCTGAAGCAGACAGCACATTGTTCTAACTAAATGAACTAATTACCATAAATAAATCACATTGCATTCTTATTGGAAAGCTTATCAGACAGTGCTATTGTGGCCTTTCTGTTTGGGCCTGAGAACCTTATCTTTATAGACCATGTTTCTGAAGTATAATGTACATTTTTGGGTGGAAAGAAACTCATTCCAGGGTTTGAATGAGAATTAGATTCACAGGAGTAATACTAATATTGTGTAACTCTTGAATAAGAAAAATGGTTTTATTATTTCATGACTCATGGTACAGAGAGTAAAAACACCACACATACCAGTAAAAAAAATCTCCTTTGCTCTACTTCAATATAAAGTATTTGAAAATAAAATATATACCTCCTGAAAGCTGCCTGCAAATTTTCTGTCATTAGGCTAGAATGCAAATATTCCTGTGCAGGCAGGAGTCTTAAAATTAGAGTGCTATTTCAGAGAAAAGCATGAACATTATTGTTCATTAAGGATCCATACATTAATCAGTAAAACATTGCCCTATGTTGCAAAAATAATGCATCTCAGGGTTCACAAAATGTTTAATCTTATCACTGTTCAAATATTATATTTATGAAAATAATTTTATTTTTCCTGGGATATTTTCTGTGTAGATAATAAAAAAATAATGATGATCCATACATTATCCTTAAAAAGCACAAAATGCTGTTTCAAGAGGTTCACTTTCTCCTTACTACTGATACGTTGGCCAAATGTTCTGCCTGTGCCTATGGACACATTAAGAAGTAGAGAGCAGTATAATATAATGCTACAAATTTAGCTCATTGCTTTCTGATTATGGTATGTGTTACATTTAATTTTTTTTAGAAATAATGGGATTAGTATTAATTCATACAGAACTGTCCTGTTCTCTAGGATTTATTTCCTACTTATCTGTAGACTGCAGCCTTTTACCAAACAATATTCTTTATGTGATAGAAGTGGTGTGGTAAAGGGAATTGTCTTCTTCATCATAAAAGATGCAGTGCCTTCCAATTAAACAACTTGTAATTTATAGAAACCATATTCTCAGTCTCTATAAATCAGCCTAACTTTACTTAAAATGGGGATATAGTAGTTTGTTTTCACTCAGGAATTTGCTAGCCACCTATCTAAATAACCCATAAAGTCTTGATTACAGAAATATTACCATTTAAATAATACTAGCAGAATTAACTTAACATTTTCATTCTCCATATTCAAACTAAAACAAGGATAGACAGGGTCACTAGAGCATTTCTGTTGCATATCTGAAACTTATAAAATCTTTACCAAAGCAATCATGCTTTGAAATGAAATATCTTAGTAGAGATATGTTCAGTCCTGGTATTCCTCTAAATCTTTGCAATCTTGAAGGTGATTAATAGGCAGCTGGGTCATGAATAACCCTGTTTACCTACTATGTGCATAATAATCTTGTTCATACAATTATTGGGCATTCACCTGATACAAAGCAATTTCAATGGGTTGTCCTTATGGTGAAGAATTGATGTACCTGTTGGCAGAGTAAATCCAAGGACAAAGTAAACATATGTTGTGTATTTGGACAAAATATTCAGGATGCTGAAGAAAGATAAGGCCAAGAAAAATGAAAAGCCTCATTTTTTTTTTCTGTCTTTAGAGAAATAATGAGGTCAGTCCTGCTTTTTAAGCTTAAGTCCTGGTGACAAAGAACAGATAAAATGCTAAGGTGCACAATGCTGCCTTCACTGCAGCTGTTGCTCTGGTCCTTAGAAATATTAAGGCTACTGAGAGCATATGGAAAATCTGAAGCAAGGAAGATTAACTGTTAGTGGAAGAGGATCACGTTTTAAAAAAACTGGAGCTACACTAGTCTGTGGGCTGTGTTGGGATGCACCCACAAGTGCTAAGGAATCTGTCCCTTGTCACTGTGAGGCTCCTCTCATAATTGAAAGGTAATGGTGTTTGGAGAGGTCTTTAAGGACTGGAAGAGAATAAGTGTCACTGCTGTCTTCAAGTAGGGCAACAAGGAGAATCCAAACAGCTACAGTCCAATAAGCCTCACTTTAGTTACGGGGAGCTGGTGGAGCAACTTATTCTAGAAAATACTTTTCCAAATATATTTTAAGATTAGGTGGTGACTGGGAGTACTCAGCATGGATTTCTGAAGGAGAATTCATTCTTGACCAAACTGATAGACCTTTACAATGACATGATCAACTTAGAGGATAACAGGAGAGCAGCAGATGCTCTTTCACTTCAGAAAGGTGTTTGACTGTGTTCCACAAAATCCCCATAAACAAAGTACAGCTTAGATAAAGAACAGTGAGGTAGATTGAAAACTTTGAGTTGCCAGGCTCGAAGGACAGTGATCAAGAGCACAATGTCCAGCTGAAGACCTGGATACTTTTAAATGAATGACCTGGATGGATTGGTTAGAGAGCATCCTGAGAAACTGGAAGATGTTTGATTTACCAACCCAAAATTTGGTAGTCTCCAGAGGTACCTTCCCAACTCAGTTATTTCATTATTGTTGCTTAAAGATACATTGCTATAGGAGAAAGCTCTCTAAAGAAAATGCAAATCTAACACACACCACTGTCACATAAAAAAGGTCTTGAATAGCTACAGATCAGAATTTAAAAAGAAACATTTATAGCAATATGAGAGAAATTCCCAATTATCTCTTTCATGAAAGAATTAGAATGATAACAACACGGCTACAAAAATATACTTCATATGGATGTTTCAGTTAAATTAAGGCAATAGCACGATTACTGGGAGAAGCCTGGGACACTAATAAAACCACAGAAATTCTTTTCACTTGAATACTTCTAGCACTATAGCAGTTTCACTTCTTAAGTACTGTGGTTTGCAAATCTTATTTTCCTCACAGATTTTTGTTTTTCCATCTATGCATCCATTAGTGTTCAAATGAGCAAGTAGTACTAATTCTGATGTTTTGTCTGGTGCAATTGTAAAACATGTCTTAGAGAACTCCTCATTCTGTTACTTTACTGTTTACTCAGACCATTACTGTTGTTTGATTACACAAATCTTATATGATTATAGGCAAGTCAGTCAATTGGTATCACATTTCCTATGCAGTTACTCCTATATCAACCCCTTCACTTTAAAAAGTGACAAATCACATCTGAAAAGGAGTTTGTCTCTTCATATGTACAGAATCAAGAGGGTAAATAAGAAAAGTTGCGGTGCAAAATTGTTTGAGATAAAAACAAAAACCTATGACTTCAGAACAGGAAAGGGCTTGATACTCTAGAGTCTTACTACTAATTTTTAAATCTGAAAACAAGTATTTTTATCAGATGTTCCTTTTACAGTGTAAGATCTCACCAGAAACTCCTGCATTTTCATGCATATTAGTCGCTCTTTAAATTGTATTATAAGTTAGCAAATGGATGACTGGTTTGGAGGTCACCAAGTAATCAGATTTACAATGTTAATTAAAAATCTAACATGTTGCCATGAAAACAATCTTGTATGATTATCAACCAGAGGCTTGTGAAAGATGTACACAGATGAATCTGGTATTTTCTTTTAATATGCTCTGAACTGTGGAACCTGTTTTACATAGCAATATTAGATGGAAGGAGTTTAATTAAATCTAATGATCTGCCCAAAAGTCAATGCGTGTGGAAATGGAATTAACAAAATTCCTAGGCCATTTTCTCTGATTATAATCGATTAATACATAGAAGTGAATATCAGAAATAACTCATCTGAGAACAAGAATATTATGTACAGAATACTTTTACCTCTGTCTGGCATTGATTAATTTCTCACTTGACTCAAAACTGCAAACAAAATAAAAAAACCTGTAAATTACAAGACAAGTTGTGATGTGCCATTTTTGTTTTGTTTCTAGCTATAATGTTTGTTTTCCATAATAAGGCAGTATTTTAAAGCATAGTGGCTTTTCTTGTAATCTAAGAAGTAACTCTAGTAAACATGATATGGGCTTCCATACACTCTTACTATTTACACACCTGTAAGAGGATATGTATCTGCTTTATAAGTGAGAAAACGAGATTTTTTTCTTTTTGGTCCTCCTCCTTCTTCTTACAGCAGTCAAACCCTACTGCAGCTATCCTGTATAGAAGAAGTAACTATTCCAGAATAAGCTGTAAGGATGTAATGGTGGCTTGGATGTTTTTGTTCTGTGGAGTGCTCCTGAAGCCACTAGGAACACATTATGCTTCCACAGTGGTGTTTCTGCTGGTCCACTGTCTGCACTTTTTCCCAGAACACCTCATATTTTGGAAGACCCCTTGATAAAAATCACATTATCCAAAAGCCACTCAGCAGCACCCCAATATGAAAGTTAAATTTTACATGCTTCTAAGTAGGATGTTATCTTTGTCCATGCTTATTCGTTATCAATTAAGAGGAAAAAAAGTGTCTTAGGGATGTTAAATGATGACTAAGACCTCACAGTGTACCACAGGTCTAATTTGGATACGATGGGAAAACAAATGAACACTTTAAAGGCAGTTGTAACAAAAGCAGTACTATATTTTGCTTTCCTTTACACCATACACCTAGCACCTCACTTGCTTTGTTTTTTGGGGTTTTTTTTGGCAGTTCTTTTCTTTTTCTTCTTTATTTCAGTTCACAACATATAATGATGTCCCAGATTTTTCCTTTTAGCTCCTTCTATTAGTTTGAAATCTGCCGATGTAAAGCAGGTAACAAACCTTTTAGGGCATGATTTACCATCTGTGCATTTTTCCTGTTTTGTTTAACAGATCCAATTTGACTAATGCTTCCTCAGCTGTGATTCTGATAATTTTTAAAAATTGTCCAACAGAAATTTAGAAATTTTCTACACTCAAAAGCACTCAAAACCTTCTTATCAAAAGCACAAATGAGAGAAGCTCTTCTGCATATTTCTTTTGTCTTTGAGATTGTGTTCATCAGCATACAAGCACAGTCTGGTACTCCTGGACAAATAGAAAGTCTATATAACATGTGTTTTTTGGTATTGTTACCAGTTAGAACCAGCAAGCTGTTTTGAGGCAGATACAGTTACAATGCTCACACGGTCACTGGAGGTAAAGTTCTGTCTTTGTATTTACAGCATTATTCCTGAGAAAGGGAGCAGGAATGAATATCTGAAAATTTTGACATGCTAAATATAAAATTTACAAAGTGAGTGGTAAGATCTGATTAGCAAGAAATGCCTCTGTTGGAATTAAGATGCAAATGAGACCATGTGTCAAAGTCAGAAACACAGATTTTATTTAACAATGAATGTGATGTGGAGAAATAGAAAGACATAGAAGAGAGAGGAGAGAAAGTGAGAGGGAGATCAAGAGGAAGATAGTCACCACCCATGGATTCAGCGATTACTGTTGGTCTTTCCCTAGGGTTCTTGGTGATGGGGGTCTACAGGTTGTTCAAAATTCTTCACTATTTATACAACTTAGAGAATAAAGGAATTAATGCTCATTGGCCTCACAGTTTTCTTATCTTATTTGTTAAATGACTCTCTTTTTTCTTATGCTAATTCTTTCCATGCTCAGTCTTCTTTTGAGTTGGTGCATTTCTTGGGTTGGTGGGCCATCAGTAAGTGGTGTCAATCTCCCCCTTCCAGAATTTCCCAGACGGAGCTGATTTCAACAGTTTGTGAATTGGCTTTCCTTGTGGTCTGTGTTCTGTATACTATGTGTCCATTATTAGTGATGCATTCTTCTCCCCCAGCTTTGTCAACCTCCCCCTAGGTCTGAGAGAACACCTGGACAATACTACCACTTCTGTCTTCTCTCAAGTTCTCATCACTGTGGTTTAACTTACAGTTCAAGTTCCAGGTATCCAGGTATCCAATATATCCAGAGATATGTTCAGGGGGCCTCTGGTGGTCAGTGGTGGTCACAGATGTCACCTGTACGATAACTTGGAGAGATCTTCATTAGATCACTGGTATGTCTATGACCAGTTTCTTCTTTACACAGTTTACCACAGTGGGAATTTTTGCCTGGATGCATCACCCAGGATCTATTAACCAGGTCTCACCTCCAACAGGCCTGGAGTTAGCACCATCCCATCCTGTCACTCCTTTCTGTGCTTATCTTGTGGCAAAGTCCTTCTGTGGCTTTTAACAGTGTGTGAGACAGGCAACTGTGCTCTTTAAGTCCTTGTAATGACCTATTATAGTCATAAGGGTCCAAATGGAATTATTTTTTAAAGTAATATTGTGTGTTTCAGGTAGAGTTAATCCACAAAATTTTATCTGAAGGAGTTGAAAGGCGAGATTAATCTAACCTGTTTAAAGTGACTGACTCCTTTCCTGATTATCAACTGCCTGCCCTAAGCAGTCCCCTCTCTTTCTGCAGTCAACAGTTTTTTCAAGACACCACAAATGCTTAAAATGGGTAGGACTCATTCTTTGTGAAGGATGCCTTTTTATAGTGGAATAATTTATGATCTGAAGTGGTAACCACTTCTGAAAAGAAAATGGTAATGTTTTTAGAGCTAACATCCAAGAATTTCAGAAAGAAATACTGCTGGGAAGGAACCAGAAAAGGCATGCTTTTTCTGATCCAAAATCCTGAATAAGGTAATTTCTGTCACAAGACAAGGCAAGCTGTGTTCCTAGATAAAAGATCTCTTATGTTTGGTATTCTAAGAACTAAAATAATTTGACAGTATTTTTTGGTGTATCTTTACCTTTTGTTAACCATAAATTATTTCTTTATGACACAATTCCAATCTTGCTATGTAAAGCTATAAAGCAGTCCCAATAGAATGGTGATTTTATGTGCTACATAAACATGTTGGACAATATGCCTTTCCAGAAATTTAGGGGATTTCTTAATCTTTTTGTAATTCTAGTCTTTTTGAAGTGGAGAAATCATTTATAATAGTCACAGATAGTGATTAGCTCATCAGAGATGGATGAGAACCCTTCTGCAACAAATGAAGAGAATTACCTAACAAATAAATGACTGATTTCAAAGAGATTATTATTTGCATATAATACATGTTCAGTATTGCGTTTAGTCCTTGAGATTAGTCTTTTTTGCTTCATGTTTGACAGAACTGAAAAAGAAGGTAATTTATGTAAGTGCAATATTGAACATTCTGTGGAAGTAACAAGATCTTCTGGAAAGATTGTCATTTAGTCTATCTCATGCTACAGAGGGACTCCTTGCCATGGAAGAATCAGAAGCTGTTAAACAAGCTGCATCAAACAGGTTAACTAACTATGAAAAGAAGGAATATTGCTTGACTTCTTTTGAAGGAAAACCTGGAAGTACGCAAAATTGTGCAATACATTTATACATAGGAATGAAATGAAAGACATTAAGCATAATTGATCTGTGCTAAATTTTCAACATGTTAGGAGTTGTTGCTTCCAGAGTAATGAACACATCACCTTTAGTGATGCATCATGCACTCTCTAAACAAGACTGCTATATACAGTGCCTTCCAGCTAACAGAGAAAGTTTATTTTACCACTGTGAAATGCCACTTTTTTGTTGCTGTCATACTTTTTGTTTCTTTCTTCCCTAGCCCCTAAAGCCCTAAAAACCTATCCAGCAGATTCCTAAGCCATAGTCAACCCTTCAAACCTATGTTTCTGCAGTTTGAAGATAAGGATGTCTTGTTGGGACCATGTCAAAAGCCTACAGAAGTCTAGGTATGATGTAGATGGCATCAATTGGTCTTTTCTTGTTGACTGTTGCAGTCACTCCATCATAGAAAGCCACAAGGTGGGTCAGGTATGGTTTGCCCTTTGTAAAGCCATGATGGCTGTCTTGAATCACCTCCTTGTCTTGTGTGTGCCTTAACATTGTCTCCATGCGATTCTGCTCCATGATCTTCTCCAGTTATAGAGGTGAGTTTCAATGGTCTGTAGTTCCCCCCTTTATCCCCTTTTCTAACAACAGGAGTGGTATTTCCCTTTTTCCACTCACCAGGGGTTTCTCCTGACCACCATGACTTTTCAAATGTAATGGAGATTGTCTCTTACCTTGATCCCAGAAAGGCAGAAGGCCTTCCTATAGGCTATGTTGAGTCAGCATATGGGGCCCTCTATTCCCATCAGAGAGGAGTCACTGATGGCAGCTACCCTTATTTCAACTCTGAGGCAGTTGTTCCTGTGGGGTGGTAGACTGACTCACCCTAGGCAATTCTTCCAACCTAGGTGTACCTTTGTTCATGTTATCTCATGCCTGGTCCTCAGGTTCTAATACTCAAACTAATTGTTTAAGAACATCTGGGAAGGTGAGATAGGTCATGAGAGGATTTGCCTGCTGCCACAAACAAAAAAAATTTCTTCTATTCCCTCCACCTCCCCCTCACCCCCCACCATGATCACCTCCTTCCGCCTGTTGGTAAATATTACAGAATACTATGTTATGTAGTACTTTGTGTAGTCTATGTGATATATGCATATTTATGCTTAAAACTATGTGCATATAAAATCCTGAAAAAACAAATTTTTCCTTCAGAATTGTTATCTAAGTGTAGTTCTCCTTTTCACTCCACTTGCAGTGTGAGTCATGTTGTTCTATATTTTTCCAACAGGAGAGTGTTTAATACTGATTAATAGTCATACTTCCTTGTGATTTGTTAAGACATTCCACATTTGGCTATTGGTGTTATATTAACTTTGCTGGAAGCTTTATTAAAACTAGTACATTTTGGGGGTTGCCAGTTTCACAGTAGATCCCCAGATGAGTCGTGGGAATAGAAGAAATCCAAGTGTGGGGGAAAATGAGAAGATGTGCAGTTCTTCCCAATGCAGAGAGAGGGTTGAAGGTGTTGGATGGGTCCAAGGGTTACTTTGGGTCACAACACTGAACATATCTCTCCCTTGCTGTCATGGAAATGGCTCTGGGGCAATTGCTAATATTTTATCTACCCAATTCTGAAGAGCTGTGTCTATCCCCAGAAGCTGTAGACTTCTACTGTGTGCTGTGACAACTTAATATCTGTGAATTTTATTCCTCCTCTGTATCTCAATCTTCTTTGAGGCAGTAGAATTTTTTACAGCCATAAAAAGAGTAACTGCAAAGTGCCACCACAGAACCAGAAAAATAATCAATTTTTAGTATGATGTCACAGTAGAATAGCAACCCACTCTATACTGATTGTCCATTTATCTTTAACAGGGAAAGTCTACATAAATAAATTCATTACATTGATATAATAACTCTCTATCATAATACTTGACACTTCAGTAACAGAAAAATACCACTTTCCCCAGGAGAAAGGTAAATGTTTCAGAGTCTTACTGTAGAAAGACCTTCCTTTCTGCCAACAGTACAATGACTTAATATCTTTAATTTGGGCCATAATTCAAAGCAACCCAGGAAAAGAACTTACACAAACTCAGCAAAATAAGTAACAGTACTATTATCTATTTAGTTCTGCAATATTTCTAATATTACAATTTTGTTTTTCTTATTGATGAGATAGTGCTCTGCACAATAGCTATGAAATGCTTTTTCCCATCAAGGGAAAGACAAGTCTTCACAGATATATAATTAATCCACTTCAGGCTTTCATAGCCACAGGTTATGAAACACAAAGGCACACCTCCAGTTCTGTGTTCAGTTCTGGGCCCCTCATGACAATGAAGACATTGAGGTGCTGGAGTTAGTCCAGAGAATGGCAACAAAGCTGAGAAAACCTCTAGAGAGCAGCTCTGTGAGAAGCAGCTGAGACAACTGGGTTTGCTTAGCCTGGAGAGAAGGAGGCTCAGGAGTGACTTCATCACTCTCTATAACCCCCTGAAAGCAGGGTGTAGCCAGGTGCTGGTTGGCCTCTTCTCCCAGGCAACCAATGAAAGGACAGGGGAACATGGCCTCAAGCTGAACTGGGGAAATCCAGGAATGACATGGAAAGGGTTGTCAAGCATTGTAATGAGCTGCCCTGGGAATAGTGGAGTCAGCAGACCTGGAGGTGTTCCAGAAATGACAGGACACAGCAGTTAGTGCTATGGGCTAGTTGCCATGGTGGTGATCAGTCAAGGGTTGGACTTACTGATGAAGGTCTTTTCCAACCGAAATGATTTTATGATTCTGTTAAATAAGATTTTTCAGGCAATGGTAACTATAGTAAATCAAATAAAATTGTGTCAACTCTGTTTACTGGAAAGAGGCAGTACTTTAGCAAAATTTAAAGACAAATATTTAAGGATGAGTCTTCATTAATGCGTACAAGAAAATTAATTCTAACAGAGCCATCCTGTAAAGGCTGGAATGCATGTTTTCATCACTTCTCCTTTTGTTAGTTGCCTCTGATGTTGCTATGTTGCTTCAAGAAGCTGCTATGAAAAACAGCATGTCTAGAAGTGTGTCTGGTAGGCTAATACAGACATTCTGTCATCGTGCTCTGTCTCCCATATACCTTTTTCTGGTTTTCTGTCATATTAAAAAGTAAACATAACTATGACCTCTAGCACATATCTACACCCTTACAGCTGTGTAAAGAAAAACACACAGTCAGCCTTGAGATTTACTAACCAAGAAGTGTATTCAATCCCATTCTGTCTTTCAGCATAATTCAGATTTGCTCTTCTACAAGGAAATGAAGTGGGGAATGAAAGAAAAAGCTTTACTGTAGGGGATTTTTCTTCTCCTTGTGTACAAAGTATGTTGAGGAGCCCTGGGGTGATATATTTTTCCTTCACTTCCCAATGAGATAAACTACTTTAACTGTGAGAAAAAAAAGTAATAATAGCTCCTTCTACAAAAAAATTTCCCATTCAAATCAATCAAGAAAACTAATAAACAAAGAAACTGACCAAACAAAGGAAACATGACTGAAAAACAACAAGAGAAAAAGTTACTACTTTTCGCACTTTGAAATTTCAGTATCTAAGTCCTGGTGACCATTTTAATCTGCATGTAAGCCTAGTTTGGCAGGCACTGGGTCTATTCAGAAAACTCTGCAATTTAAGCTGCCTCAAAGCTCCATGAAATGACTAACAACTAGAGGAAATTTGTTTAGTTGATATTGTTTTGTACTTGATTTTCAATAAATGGATTTGGAAACTTCAAGGTCTCTGGTTTGAGCTAAATGATCTAAAAATGGTACTAGAAGACTGAAAGTCAAAGTAGAAATGTTCAGAAATCCCTCAAGTTGCTAAGGGACAATTTAAGAGTAACAGAGGCACAGATGGTCTGTATACCACGGAGGAAACAAAACCCAAAAAGTAAACCATCATGAAGAATTAAATAGATCTAAACCAGTTTATCTTTAAAAAAGGTGAGCTCTGGCCAAGTCTGATGAAAATATGGCATGGTAGAAATGATATGCATACCAAGTAATCAGCTAGGACATATAGTTACTTACAAATTCTGATACATGTTGTAGTTAGGATTTGATAGATTGATGCAGACCTCCTATGAGGTCCTGAGAGGATAAAAAAGAAATCAAACAAAATAATGAGTGATCTGCTAAGGTATGCTGGTTCCATCCTGCTTTGTGGACACAATATAGTAGCCCACCATGGTTTCCCTCACCATGCCCTCAAGGTTAAAATGAAGTAGTTCAAAAGTGTTTTCCTTGCATAATGGTTCACATTAGTCCTTCAATAGATATAATTCATATAAGTTTTCCTTTGACTTGCAGTCATAATTAGTTTCTATAACTGGAAACTATTTCTCATAGCATTCTGTGATACTATTCACAGACAATTTAAATTTCAAAGAACCCAAAGCCATTGGACTTTCCTACCCCACTGTTACAGATTTATTGTACCAAAGTACTTTTCTCAGCAGGTTACTACTACAGAATTACTGTATTTAGATGCTTAATATATTCTATAAATCATAATGTTTAATTAAAATGGTGGCTACTTGGAATATTTTTATAATATATGAAATTAAAAATCTAAGTACTCTACAGCCTGATAATGAATAATCAAGTAACTGTCAAACTGAATGTATCATCTAAGACTGCTCCAAATATTTCCTCTTGAAAAGAGCTTTCTGAGTCTGTACTTTACTGGTATAATTAGGATTTGGAAATGCACACCTGTTTA
The DNA here is from genome assembly GCA_013399225.1 of Rhipidura dahli. NCBI lineage: Eukaryota > Metazoa > Chordata > Aves > Passeriformes > Rhipiduridae > Rhipidura > Rhipidura dahli. The sequence goes on from VXAC01004346.1 coordinate 162,893, forward strand.
AACTACATGGGTGTACAAAGAGGTCTACATTAGTATTTTGTTTTCCAAATGATTCAAAGTAGAACTTAGAAACTGACATAGGTAAACACCTGCTTACTATCAGGTTTTTTTGTTGGGAGATATTTTTGGTTGATTTTTTTTTTGTTTGGTTTAATGGGGAGTTTGTTTGTGGGGATTATTTTCTGCAATTGAGTTTTCTCATGGTACAAAACCTAAAGTCCAAAAAAAGACATGGAAATGCTAAGATTTATCTGATATGCCCACACTATGATATCAAGCTCTATCATTTTGGTATGATTACTTTGGTGAGTAGCTGAGCTACAGATTTACAGTTTTTAAAATCAGATTTAAAGTTAAGCAAAGATGCTGGCATATGGAAGGAAAAGCAAGATTATAACTTGCTTAATAAGGACATGATTTGTCATAATTCAAGCATAGGTACATGGAATGTTTATATATATATATTTATATAGAATATAAATATTTAAATTTCTGGGTTTTATATATATATTATATTTTTGAATGTTTATACACAAGGACTTTAAAGAAAAACTTGTAATCAGGCATCATAAGGCTAGAAGTAATTATTGTTGTAATGTAGATGGTAAACACTGAATATGCACAAATGCTTTTCTGACATCCAATTACCTCATATAACTTCATGTCTTCTTTCCATCAAGTCACTTATAGCTCAAACATCTGGATGTTTTATTCTGTCAGTTGTCTACTGTCACTGATAGTAGTTGTTTCTTAAATGTGATGTAACTCCCCACACAGATTTCTCTCACTGTAATTGATAAAGAAACTCTCTGGAAGGAACAAAAATAGTGTAGGTCTTCTTGTGTAATATTTATAGGACAACAAAATCATGATTCCTTATCCTTCCTTCTTCTCTCCTGTTTGTGTCTTCAATATGAAAATTGCTTTTATGCTTCTTGCGAAAAGATGTCAAAACCAGAAACACTGGAATACGTTGCAGCAGATTAGCTTCCTGGTGTTTTAATCCTTTTCTTTCCTACCATTGTAACATTTTATGATAGGATTTGGGGTTGCTTTTGCCTAATATTGACTTGTAAGTTTATCTTTGCTATAAGAAATTTCATTGCAAATGTCTGGGATTTTCTAGCGGTCTTATGAGACAGATGAGAGCTTTTTATGAAAGTTTCTGCACTGGTGGGATCTATTTATGTAGTAGAAGTTGTAAGCTAATTTTTATAAGAGGGTATGGAAAGGATACTGGCCTGTTACACAGGTCTGAGGAGAGCCTTTGCTACATATTCTCAGAACTGTAAAGTTTGAATAAGATACATGTGTATTGAAGCTGTATACACAATTATTTTTTACTCATTTTGAAAAGGTAGAAGGTGAGTATTGAAATGGAATTGTATATTGGTTATCTTCATGTGTATTACAAATAAATTCAATTCTAGTGGCTTCATCTGTGGTTTTGAATACTGAAGTCAAATGTAAAATGTAAAATATTAAAGGAAACCTGCATATTCTAAACTCTTTAGTGACACAATTTACAATTCTGTGCCTATAAATTTAAAATAATGTAATTTAGAAACGCCTATGCACAGTCAGCTGATGATCATGTATTTGCAAAGGACATAATATACAGGGTGAAAATTTCCTCTGAGACGTGCAATGGGGAAATAATTTTTCTTTCAGCCACATTGCCAAGTGGCTACTAGAAAACAGTGTGACATACTCAAATTTGTTTTTCAGCTCTAGAAAATAAACCCCAAACTCCTAGAAGGAAGTCACACATAAAATTTCTTTGGTTATGTCATGTCATCTGATAAAATGGCAGACATAAGTAGGTAAGTAAATGTAAACAATCTAAAAAGGCTCCGTAAGTCTTCAGCTCTGCATAAAAAATTGCAAAGCTTTTGTTTTCTGTTTTGTTTAATTTTCTATTACTTGTAAAACAAGTAAAACATTTGAGTCAATTGTCAGCTAAGCACACCAAAGTTCAGACAACTGAAATTGAAATTTTGTTGATTATTGAATAAATTAGGGATACTGAGACTTTGGTAAGTTGTTGGAACTGAAAATAAGGGAAAAAAGCCTTTGATTCTATAGGAAAAATTATAATGAAGTAAATAACTGTATCATCCTGTCCATGTCCTTTTTATTCTGGGGGTCCCAGAGCTGGGTGCAGTACTCCAAGTAGGGCTTCATGAAAATGGAATAGAGGGGCAGAATCATCTCTCTTGTCCTGTTGGCCACACTTCTTTTGATGTGTTCCAGGATACACTGCCAGCTTAAGTTCAGCTTGTCCTCCATCAACACTCTCAAGTCTTTCTCAGCATTGCTCTCATTCCATTCTCTGCCCAGCCTATATTTGTGCTTGGGATTGCCCTTATCCATGTGTAGGAACTTGCACTTGGCCTTCTTGGACTTCACCAAGTTTGCATGTACCCACCTCTCAAGCCTGTCCAGGTCCCTGTGGATGGCATTCCTTCCCTCCAGTGTGTTGATTGCACCATACAGCTTGATGTCATCAGAAAACTTGATGGGAATGCACTCCATCCCACTGTACACGTTGCTGGCAAAAATGTTAAACAGCACCTGTCCCAACACTGAACCATGAGGAGCACCACTCATTGCTCTTCACTTGGGCATCAAGTCATTGACTCACTGAGTGTGATTGTCAATACCTTGTCCACAAGGCCCATCCATCAGTCCATGTCTTTCCAGTTTAGAGACAAGGATATTGAGCAGCACAGTGTGAAATGCTTTGTATAATTCCAGGTAGATGATGACAGTTGCTCTTTCATTATTCACCCAAGCTGAAACCCCATCATACAAGGCCACCTAACTTGACACTCATTGTTTGCCCTTAGTGAAGCCATGTTGGCTGTCATCAATCAGCTTCTTATTTTCTGCTGTGCCTTAGCAATGTTTCCAAGAGTGATCTTGCCAGGTACTGAGGTGGGACTAACTGGTCTTTAGTTCCCTGAGTTTTCCTTATTTTCTTTTTTAAAAATGGGGGCTATATCTCCCCTTTGCTAGTCAGTGGGAACTTCACCATGATACCATGGCATCTCAAATACAATGTTTAGCTACCTCCTCTGACCGTTTCCTCAAGACTCACTGATGCATCTCATCAGGTCCCTTGGACTTGTGCATCTTCAGGTTCCTTAGATGTTCTCAGTCCTGATCGTCTTCTAGAGCAGGCAGTTCTACAATCTCCTTATCTTTTCCCTCTGTGACTTGAGGAATGTGACTGAAGCACTTGTGGGTAAAGACCAAGGCAAGAAATCCATTGAGGATCATAGCCTTCTCCATATGTTGGTAACCAGATCATCTGCTTCCAGAAGACACACGTTTGACAGAAAATATTTTTGACTGTATCAGATGTAAGACAAGTATCTCTTGTACAAGCTATTTCAAAGCAACAAAATACCCTTCTACCACATGACATAATGCAACAATCACAAAATATCTTCACGCATGGACCTGCATGGATATTGGTAGGTACATTGAAGTGATAACTACCAATTAGTGCTTGGTAAATCAGACATTTGTTTGTCCATGTCATGACTCATAAACTTACTCTGATTCAATTCTTCTGTGTGAAAGAATGTTGGGTGATTGTTATCCCCACTCAAAGTCTAAAAAAATACTTTCTTACCCAAAATTAAAGCAAGATGAAACCAATTGCAAACACCTCCTGATGCTAAAAATTACTGTCGTTGACCGTTCATGTTGGTTAGAAATCCTAATGGCTGAGACTCCTATAAAAAAGCTCAAACAAGATGTCACATATAAGTTTGAGAACACATCCCTATTTATTGGATGAACTGGTTATTCTTACTTAGAATGCTAATCTTTCATGTACACAATGTTTTAAATATTTGTAGGCTGTATATCTCTTGAGAGAAAAAAGTAACATATTTAGGAAGTAGAAGCAAGAGACTGGGTTTTTTTATGTATAAGAAATATTTAAATTCAATTACAAAAATGTATTTTATCAAGGAAAAAAAATAACTCCAAGTGAATAATTTGTGATAAAAGGCACTACTGTAGTGCCAGTTTTTGTTTTTCAAATGAGGATATTTGGGTAAGAAAGAAAGAAAAAATACCAATAACGACACTAAAAAATGTTGACATCTCTCAGCAGTAGAATAAACCCATACTGCTAGTGGAAGATGTTTCACGTTTATATAGAAGTCTTATTTGGAGAGTGCAAATCATACAGAGTTGATACACAGCAAAACTGGTGAAGGGTCTGGAGCAATAGTCTTACGAGAAGGGGCTGAAGGGGCTGGAGGTGTTTAGCCTGGGGAAAAGGAGGCTGCAAGGACCTCTTATTCCTCTTCAGCTACCTGAAAGGAGCTTGTAGCAGGGTGGGTGTTGGTTCTTTTTCCCAAGTAACAAATTTAAGGACAAGCAGAAATGGCCTCAAGTTTCATCTGGTAAAGTTTAGTTTCGATATTAGGAAAATTTCTGCACTGAAAGGCTGGTTAGGCATTTGAACAAGATGACCAGGACAGTAGTTTTAAATACCTGGAGATATTTAAAAAAAACATGTAGATGGGGAGCATGGTTTAGTGGTATACTTGGGACTGTTAGATTAATGCTTGGACACTCAGGGTCTTTTCCAACAAAAAATAATTCTATGAATAATAGCTTTTTGTTCCTTAATGGTAAAAAAAAATAGCTGAACTGCCTCAATGTCACAGGAATAGTTGAATTACTACAATGACTTCTGTCCATTAGATAAAATTATATAGCAGGAAGTGAACACTGGAAAGAAAGTCAGGTTTGTCAGACGTTTGTGTCTTTTGTCCTGCACTAAATGGAAAAACAATACAGCAGCTGACAGCATGCAGTCAGGAAGGTGGGAGTTAGGAACTGAAGAAATGAAGAAAATAAGATATGAGTTAGAGGGAGCACATATTTTCCTGTAGCAGCTTAATAAATAGCTTTTATTAAAAAATGGCTGTTTTTTCCACCCCTGCATTTATCTTAATTATATTAAATACCACTTTAAATTCTTGTTTATAGGAACATTAATTTGATTAGAGTCTCTAATTTTAAAATACCTGTTCTTATATTGCAGATGCCGTAATGGTTTTCTGCATACTTTTTCAATCTGTTGTTTGAAGAGGTCTTGTTTAGTTCCACTTATGGCAAGTAATTAAAATTCCTGAGGCATTTCAGTTTAGGCTGACATAATAGCCAAAGATGCTGTGCTTGGGGGCTGGATTGTATAAAACAATTGCTTGGAGGCTGTAATAGTGGTCATTGGGATGTGTTTACAACAGTGTAGGAGAGCTATTTTACCTTGGTCTTCCATCCTGCTTTTTTTAATACCGTTTATTACATGGTTCACTGCAAGATATTTCTGATGCTAGTCTTCCTGAGGATGTACTGAGGAGACAGGATATGCTTAAATTGTTCAAACTACCTGATATAGACAGAAAATGGAGTGTTCTGGGGTGCTTCCTTTCTATACTCTCCTCTTCAGTACTAGACGGGAAAGGATTTTTTTCCAACGTCACCTGTGACGGTATTAACCAGGCTTGAAATTGCTGTGGCTGATTCAACAGAGTCAAAAGATAACTCATTTGTAGGCCATTGGCAGCTGGGCACTTGATGGAACATGAGTTGTTCATGGAAACTGATTTCTAAAGTTTTGGATAGCAAGAAATTGGTGTACTTTCTCAGTTAAAAGCATGTGAAGTTTGCTGAAGATGGCAAATAGAAAGATTGCCCGCTTATCTGCTTGCTGCTTGAAAAATTATACTGAAAAGATTGCATTTCTCATGAAGAGTTCCATCTTCATCTTACAAAGAGAGAAATAGGCTTTATAATCTTCATGTAAAGCCAGGCAAGGAATAAAAAAAAATCCCACTATCTCAAACAAACCGGAAATTTGTATCTACCAGGCTTTTTGAAGAACTGAATTCTTTCTCTGACCTGTAGATTTTGAGAAGCCTGTTGTTTTCTGAAAATCAGTTTGCCTCTCTTCTCCTACCTTTTAATTTTGTGAGGTATCAGTCAGGAAACAGAACATAGTGACTGAAACTACAGAAAGAAAAACAAGATTGTTCTTTCTTTTCCTCTGGGAACTGAATTTGGATTTTCTTTTTCTGGGCACACAAGGTGACCGCTAGCTTATCCAAGTCACTGTCACAAAATTACATTTTCTAGACTTGTGCCTTTGATTTTGTAAAGAACTCTCTGTAGTGTATGTATATGTATTTGCCACTAATGTTATTAGACATCTTTGATACTTATGTTCTTATTATTTTCGTTTTCTGGTTCTGTCTGTGGGATTATAAAGTTTTCTTTTTGGAACCTGACAAATATTTTCTGACATAATATTTTCTTATTGAACAACATTAATACTGAAACAATGTACAAAGCATAATATAATTTTTTAAATTTCTCTTTTTATTATAGAGGTAAGGAAGTCAGGTAGGTGTGATTATTTTAGGTCATCTAGCCAGCCATTTTCAACAGTTCAGAATAGCAGTCAGCGGCCAGAGAATTTTTTTTTTTATTGGATAAGTACGTTAGGTAGTGCGTAGATACTTTATTTGTATTTTCATTTAAAAATGTCCATTCTACCCTTTGAGTCAAAGTCATGTCTTAGGGCTTGTAACAAGATATGTACATTTCAATTTTAAGTATCTTTTAACTTTGTCCAATACATTTGCAGGAACTCAATAATGTGGATAATAAAATCAAGCACAAGAAAAGTAAACTAGAATTGGAGGACCGGAAATAAAGTAGCTTACAGCCCAAGGATGACAAGTTTTAGGTCAACATGTCTGGGTTTCTATCTCCATAACTATAAAGGTAAAGGCCTTGGAATTTTAGTCAATTTCCTTTCAGATTAAATGTTGTTTGAATGGCGATTACTTTTGCTCAGTCAAGAATAGGATACAAGAGATGCAGGATACAGCAGAATGAAGCAAAGTGTTGTAATTTTCTGATTATACCTGTTTTCATTTAAAATTCACAAAAAATGGTAGATGCCAGAAACAATACTTGGACTTTAGAAGTCTATTGAGGCCTAGAAATGAAATTATATTTATACACACAAAATTAAATTCTTTCTTTATTCTCTGTGCAGAATCACAGCTATAATTGTGGAATCTTGGCTGTAATAAATTCCTCAGAGCACATATAATCCCCCAATGTGATGTATATTCCACATTGTACAGTCACAGGATCCAATTTCCATTTTTTCCTTCTGGAATGCACTTACTCATTAATTTTTATATTATCTCAGCACTAACTGTAATATATAATAATATTCCACTCCCCACATCTAGTTACAGTCAGTTACACTTTCTAAAGCAATTACCTTCGGGGTTGAAATACTCTTCTTGTATGTGTAAAACCGCATTCTTTAAACTTCTTGTAAAATTTTAGATGAAAATAAAATTTGGAGGAGGAATAAAGAAGAAAAAAATGTTTTCATTTTAAATAAATACAAAAGACAATACTGAAAGGACGAGCTGCCCTGCCAATCTACTTCTTTCTTAAAATGTATTGTTTTCTGACTTTCCTGTCACTTGGAGTTTGTTTATCGTAAGTGAACATTCATCTTTTCCAAGTCAATTTTGGTTTTGTGGAAACATTGTTTCCCAGGTTAATAAGGTAAATGGGAGCAGTGACTATGGAGGGTAAGCTGTGCTGAATCAATTGACAATTTTTCCCAAAAGATCTTCATAGACGATCAGATGAAATTTGAGATAGTAAAATGAACTGGAAACTGGCTGAACTGACAGGTGTAAAGGTTTGTAACAAGTGTCAAGGGGTCCAGTTTAAGAATGTCCAATAGTGATGGAACCATGGGGTGGATCTTTGAAGCTCTTGAAGCTCTTCATTACTCACTTGGACGATGGATCAGAGTGCACCCATGGTAATTGGTACATGACAGAAAGCTGGGAGGAGAGGCTGATACACCAGGTGGGTGTGTCACCATTCAGAGGGGCCTGGACAGTCTGGAGACACAGGTTAATTGGAACAGTAAGAAGTTCAGTAAAGAGAAATGCAAACTCATACACCTATTGAGGAGCAGCCACAGGCACCAGAGTAGGCTGAGGTTTCTTCAGCAGGAAAGTAGCCTAATGGAAAAGGACCTGGGCATCCTGTGCATGAGGAAAAGATTAATAAAAGGTACTATTTATTGTGTCATGGAGAGTGGCTAGTCATGGGCTGTTGCTCCAGTACATTTCATCCTTTTTATTTAATTCTCCATTTTCCTAATCCTGTACTTTTCGTTCCTGCTCAGTTGTTTTGGTTGTGCACTATTTCTGATTTATCAGAAATTCACTGTTTTCCCTCTAAGCCTTATCCATAATAGAACACAAGGCTAAAATGACAAAAGGGAAAAAATCCTATATCTACATTGTTCTTGGGTCTTCCCTTGACCTTTTCTAGCCAGCGAGTGTCTGAAACCCAAATTGGTTTTTCATATGAACTGTAACATAGCAGAAAACTTAGGTAGTCAGAAGAATTATTTCTGGAAGAAACTATATTGTCATGAAAATTGCATTTTTTTTTCTAAAAATCTGAATGCATGTCCTTGACAACAAGTCATTCTGATCTTAATGTCATCAGATATGAAAATTTCAGTGTGTTAAATTGGCCTCGTATAAGTCATTGAGAGGTCACACAATGAACAGAAAAAAAAAATCAGAGTTGATTTCTGTTTATGTTTATGCTATTAGAGAGACCCAAATTTGTTAACACCAGAAGGTTATTGAGCATTGGAAGTGGCTGCTCAAGGAAGTGGTTGAATTACCATCCCTTGGGGGTACTTAACACACTGATGTGGCACACAAGGACATTGTTTAGTGGTGGATTTGGCAGGGTTAAGCTTACATCTGACTGACTGATCCTGAAGGTCTTTCCCAAACTAAATGATTCCAGAATTCTATAAAAATCTATCTTAGCAGCTGGATTTAGATTTTTGTTTGAAATATTTGTTCAAAATAACCAAGACTTGAAAATGATGGATGAAAGAGATAATTGATTCTTGTATATTTTCTACTGAGATATACATGAATGTAAAATAACTGGCAAAAACAAATATAAATAAAATGTAGTAGTTGGGTTGACAATAGATTGATGCATTCTTACAACATAACTGGAGGTTACAAAATGTTCAATAATGTATTACAATATATGATAAAGCTTTTTTCCTTTTTTCCCCCAAAATCTCAGAAGTTCAGTAAAATAGATGAATGGGAGAAACTTGTAGACTTGAGTTAATAACTGATCATGTTCTTGTTTCAGACATAAGGGACATCACATCTTGAAAAAATAATAATTATGTTTCCTTTTGGGCTAGCTGAGATTTGCTCATTAATTAAACAATGTAACATGGTCTGGCTAGGGACAAAGTAGCTGGTTTTCGAAAGGCATGTTTTAGAGACTACAAAGTTTAGCTAAAACCTTGAAATAGTCATTCGCTCTTTATCTTTTCTGCTTTCTTTAATTGTCAGGGGTAAAAATACTAGCCCAAAGCCATTATATGCTGTTCTACTCGGAATATTTTCTTGGAAGCCTGCAAATAAAAAAAAAATGATGCCAGAGTCACATAGAAATAAAATCCCATTCAGCTGTGTATTTCCATATGACATGACTCTGAAGGAAAATTTTCAGATGAATTTCAGGAAATAGCATCAAGATTACAAAATTTTTTGTCAGAAAAGCAGTTTTGCTATTAAAAAAATGATATATTTTGGCATATGAGAGAATACAAACAATGCATTTTAACAATAACATTCACAAGAAATGACCTCTCTCACAACTTATAAGCTTCTGCCTTGTAGTTTTATCCTATGAGTTGCTCCCTTCTATTTTGCCTATTGCATTATTGCAATAGAGGTCCAATACAGTCAATAGTTCCATTCAAAAATGCCCCTCCAGGCTACAAAAATGTGCACTTAATTTTGGTAGCATGATGGAAGACTAGAGATAGAAATCTGATTTATAATGTAATATATTTTGTCATTAAAAAGTAAGAACTCCTTTTTGACAAACCCTTCTGAATTAAAAAAAAAAAAAATTAGTTATTTGAATATTTTTCTTTACCACTTCACTCATATTTGGGATTCTTTTATGGCATCACTTAGGATGCAACTCAGTTCCCCAAAATGTAGCTTAGTACAATTTTATATGTATCAGGCTATTTGGGACAACTGTACAAGTAGCCAAGGTACAGGACCTGTGGAAGAATGCAGGTTTTTTTTTCTGTTTGTTTGTTTGTTTGTTTGTTTGTTTACTTTTGGTTTATTGTTATAAGATGATGATTTCTCTGAATAAAGAAATAGGATAGTTGTTAGATTTCGTTCAAGGATTCATTCCAAGAACAAGCCTAGCTACTAATTTAGCAATGTTTTAGAAAAATCTCATTGTCTCTTTGTTCTATAACTGGCAATATAGACATATGAATACAGTTCCTCTTTTGTTTTTCAAATCAACAGAGAAAGGATCTTACTTTGATTTCTTCTGTCACAATCATCAGAACAAATAAATAAAGAAAATATTCTCTTAGCTGTTTTCTTCAGAGTAGCATTTTTGTCCCACAAAGGAGTGTTTTAGTGAAATTGGTCAGTAAATGCATCCTTTGTTTTGCTTGAGACTGTGCTGTACAAAGCTGACAGCAGCCAGCATGAGGGCTGCTGCAAACAGCGTGGGGACAATGGTAAAGTCCTCTGTGATACATACTGTGTACATAAGATATATTATCTCATTATTTTATTATATCATACAGATCACATGATGCTTAATTGCAGTAGGAGCACCTGAGCAGCATAATGTGAAATTTCAGCACCAGCAAATACAAGCAAATTTATGATGTAATGTAATTAAAAGCTTTATTCTTCCACTCTTATGAATAGCAATAATGATAATAAACACTCAACTTAGGAAAACACTCATTGTAGCGGGATGACTTGAGAGTCAGCGATTTTGGAATGGGTAACATATCATGCCTTCTCTGTCTTAAGCCTGACTGCTAGCTTATAACCTCTGTACAGAATCCTTCCATGGACAATTTTTCCAGGATTTCTTGAGTACTCTGCATAAGTGGAGCAGCTCTAGATACTTAAGAATGGAAGAGAGGAAGTCCTGGTGATATTCATTCACTTCAGGACGCTAACAAGCTCATTTTTTTAATTGAGATATCTCAAACATGCAATCAAGAATAAGAATTGCTTTCCCTTTGGTAAGGAAATTTATTGCCAGGATGTGAAGTGATGGGAGTATTCCTTCTGAATCAAATTTGAGATTGAAAGCTTTTGTCATAAGCCTTTGTTTTCACACTAGAATCTGTGAATGAAGAGAGCTATTTTCAGAAAAGCTATTTGCTATTCAGTAAGCCTGTCAAAAGTAAAAAAAATATTTCCTCTGGACTGCAGCATTTTTTCAAAGAATTTTTTCATGATTCATAAAACTCATGTTTTGTATGAAATGAAAGAATAAATTAAAAGGAAATCTTCAGTTCAAATGAAAAGTAAGTAATTTCAATTCAAATCACATTTTCATGTCTGTGATGAAGGAAAAGCATGTGTCTTAATCCGCTCCATGGTATACATGATGAAAGTGGAACATTTGAAAAAAAAACCAACTCACCAAACATTACCTTATACAGAAGAATATTTTACCTTTCCTCCTCAAAACAAATCTCTTAATTCCACTAGTAGAAAGCCTATTTGAACAACAACAAAAATATCCAATTACATGTGGAAAGTTACATGGAATAAAATGGAAGATTTTTTCCTGTTCTTGTTCCATTTTTGTTTGGTTTTGAAAAGACAATATAATATGAATGTTCAAAATGAAAATAAAGAGAAAGCAGAATGGAAAATATATTTTTAGAACCTCACTTTTTAAGTGCTAAGGCATAGTAATACAAATTATTTAAAATAAATTATATTTCATAATACAATCTAGTGAACCCTGACTTTGTGACTTTTATGAACAATATTTTTGTGGAAAATGTCCCAAGATAATTTTGATAAGCTAAAACTTTCACATAACAATTTCAAATACTGCATGTTAAGACATCATGTTTTGAAAATGAAATATGTTTTCTGCTGAAGAGTGTTATTATGTTGTTGACATTCTTATCAGACATTGAAAGTAAGAGCTTAAATACTGTTTGCAGAGGTACATTCATCCTACTGCAGCTGTATTCATTCTTGTCTCTTAGTCCTTTTTCTGAATAACTTGAAATATTCAGTTCAGTAGAATAACACTTCTATTTTTTGGGGGTTTTTATGTTTTGTTTTTTTTTGGGGGGGGGGGGTTGGTGTTGGGTTTTTTTATTTCTTTTTTCAATCATAATTTTCCATTTTCCTGAGAATAGTACTATGGAGATGCAGTGCATCTGCATTGCAGTTATGTAGAAATGCACACGTTCCCCTGGATGGATTATTTTGAAAATTTATTTCTTTTCATCCTGGTAGAATTACTTCTGGAAAACAGAAGCTTTTAGAGACAATTGCAGGAACACTGGCCCTGCTGTAAATGCAATGACAGGAGTTTTCCTTTCTCAGCAATCTTTAAAAGCTGATCAAAGGAGGGGATTGTCCTGATTTTCTCTGTCTGGTGCAGCCTTACCTCGAGTCCTGTGTGCAGTTTTGGTTACTACAATATAAGAGAGACATAAAGCTATTAGAAAGTGTCCAAAGGAGGGCTGCAAAGGTTGTAGAGGGTTCTAGAAGGGAAGAAATACAAGGAATGGGTGAGGTCACTTGGTTTGTTCAGCCTGGAAAAGAGGAGACTGAAAGGAAACTGATAGTTGAGTATTCATTTGTACAACTTATGAGTTCTACAAATTCTATGAATTCTTAGGATAAGTAATAATGAATATTACTGCCTTGCTTTAAAAATAATGGCAAGCATTTGTTGAGCTGCATGATGAATAGCAGCTTTTATGTCTTGGCCAAATCTATTAATAGATTCATAATAAATAATTCATAATTAAATGATACCTATTAATAATTAATTTTAAAAATGTCCTTGATTTTCTTAGAAAGATTGACTGGCCTGAGATGGAAGGCACCCACTAGGATCATTGAAGTCCCACTCCTGGCCCTGCACAGGACAACCTAAGAGTCACACCCTGTGCCCAGGAACATTGTCCAAACACTTCTTGAGCTCTGTCAGGCTGGTGCTGTGACCACTTCCCTGGGGAGCCTGTTCCAGTGTCCAACCACCCTCTGGGTGAAGAACCTTTTCCTAATACCCAGCCTAAACCTCCCCTGACACAACTTCAGGCCATTCCCTTGGGTTCTGTCGCTGTCACCACAGAGCAGAGATCAGTGCCTGCTCCTCCTCTTCTCCTCATGAGGAAGTTTTAACTGCAGTGAGGTCTCCCCTCAGTGTCCTCTTCTGCAGGCTGAACAGACCCAGCAGCCTCAGAAGCTCCTCATATGGCTTCACTTCTGGTCCCTTCTCCACCATCTTTGTGACCCTCTTTTGGATGGTCTCTATTCGTTTTTATATTGTGAGAAATGGGGAGACAATGACATTTGAGGCTAGGTGTCAAACGACAGCACAGTAAAGGCAACTCTCCTTGCTTCATTTCATGTTTCCTAAACAGCTCTGTTGGGATCCCTATTCAAAAGCAAGGTTTCACTGGAAGGCAGTGGATATCAGTTAGGTAAAAGATAGCTTATTTTTATTTGGAATCAGAAGTAAAAGAATTAAATTTATAAAAGTATTTGAATAGTGGCAACATCCTAGTAAGAATTTGTTTACATTTGTTAAAATTGTTTGTGTTACAACAGAGACCTGACTCCAAAGAGTATTCAGTGCTATTGAAATTCTACAGATGGTTCTGTAAAATGAGAATTCCCCATTCCCTGTTTAATTCAAAGATTTTATTCCAAAGTTATTTATTTTATGAATTAGCTACATTATATAAGGAATAAGGACATGAATGTGAGGTGTTATATATATTGCTCTAATTTTTAATAGAAAGGTGCTGTGGCTTTTATGTGAGTGTGCATCTGTCTGATAATTGCAACTCAAGGTATTGCTGCTATTTACAGGCATCCAATAGAGATTTAAAGGAATGTTAGTAAAGCAGCATCAAAAGGAAGCAAGAACTATCAAAGTTAGTTCCTTCTTAAAAGTCTGAATTACTGTTTCTTTATTGCTTAGAAAGTCACTTGATTCATACAGCTTTGCTTAAAGAATTTAATAGGTTTTGCAAATATAATTTCATATTTGTTCTGGTTTTGCCAGTGATATGTTCTTGTTGATAGCTCAAAAATAATATTTTAGTATGTGGCTGGATGAAATGATAGCTTTGCCTTTTAGCAATCACATATCAGTATCTGAGCAGAGCTCTAGACCTCCAGCTTAGCAACCTGTGATAATGTTGTTTAACAGTGTTTTACGACACACTGATCAGAAAACAGCATGCAACAAAAGCTTAGTAAGCTGGAAACCTCTTTGGCCCTGTGATGTGATGCTGTATTTTACATCTTACAGGATTCGGGAAGGGGAATCCAGCATTTTTCTTTGGGAGGTGTATTAATGCTTCGGATACTAAAAATACATGGTGGAAAAGGATATAACATATTTGAAGAATCGTTTCTGTTATACTCTAGGGCAGAAAGATAAAACACATGTTATATTTTTAAGAAAACATTTACAAGGTCTGAGTGAGGGTGAGAACAGAGAGATAATATTGACTACCTGATGATTTTGACTGCCCAACCTGAAAATAGGACTGTTTGTTTCTCTTTAGTAAGAGAAAATTCATGATACAGCTGGCTGTAAATATATTGACTTTAGTTCTATTTTTAATCTTCATGGGATGTGCCTTCCAGATCCTTAAGTGATCTTTTAAATTGCTGTATAATTTTGTCTTCATGTTAAAGCAAACCACATTTTGATGGATAGCATCTAACCTAATAATTTACTTACAAATTAAGGTTAAAAAAAAAGGTTAATTACCTGCATAATAACATTATTGATGATCTGCTTTAGCTGTTCTTGTTACAGCATTTCTGTAAGTACACCCACTGCAAGGTGATATTTCCAATTCTCTGTTAAGAAGAACTAGGAGTGGTGGCATACCAATATCCACCTGTTCAGTCCAACATGAAATTTCAGACCCACTAGTGAGGTGCAGCCCCAATTTGTGTTAGCATTTTGTTGGTACTAACAGGTTTCCCCAGCCTCCCTTTTACATCAAAATCCCAAAAAAGGACTTGCAGAAATTTTTACAGGTAGAAGTTTTCTACTGTTTCTACTATCAGAAAACACCCAATGTCTGTAGGAATATATTTATTGACAATTTCTAGACTACCTGAACTGCAATTTGTGTCCATAACAACCAGATTAGTTATATTCTAAATATGCTTCTAATTTCCAGAAAAAATTAAACTTGAAATTGACAGCATTTAAGCTGACAAAAAAATCTGTGGAGGTTATTTGGACCGTTTTATATTTCTCAGTGAATTTTTGTGAAATGGAGACACAAACTTTCATAAATCCCATATATATGAAGGAGGGGTACCCTATTTTAAACCATTAAAAACTGTGCTAGGCTGGTTATCCATGCTGACTTCAAGTGCTTTTTACAGCAGCTGTGTTTTGGACATTACTTAGCACTATAGTTTGGAGCTCAGCTGTAATCCCCATTTCCTGGTCATTTTTTTGTGGGGTAGGGCACTCTGCCAGAATACCAAGCCCATCATGCCAGAACTCCTGCCTGTCTTGCTAAAACAGTCATGGAATTTTTCTTAAATTATTTGGCACAGAGAAGTGTAAATTGTGACTGTTGAGACACAAGGGGGTCCATTAGTCTATACTTCTGAGAATATTCTTTTCCAAAGGGTGGGACAGTGGTCAGCAGACAGGAAAATCAAAAAGACTGGTAGAGCAGGTCTATTCAGTAAAGACACTAAAACCTCTGATAAACTGAGTCAGATTTCTTGGCTGTTAGGCTGTTTGGAAAACATCTTTTAACATAGTATAATAATTGTCTTAATTCCAAACTCACTGAACTATTTTCTGGAACTTTTTTTTATTATTAATGCTAGCAATCTATTGTGAAGTATTGCAATTTGTGTTACTGTTTGTGAAAGTTACTAATTTGGCAATGACAAATACCTATAGATGAGGACCTCTAATCTCAGTGAAGACAAGGAATTACATCAAACTATCTTTTGATATCAAAATATGCTGATTCAGTATCTTCAGTGTGAAAAACTAAAGATCAAATGCATTTGACAGTAAAAAGAGACTATCTGGAAGAAACTGTTCTTCAAAACACCAATGAACGTGTAATGAAATGTCCACAGAACTCACTTTTTTGAAGAGAAAATAATTTATGTTGTTGTTGTGTAATTTTTATGTAATATATTTTGAGAGACCAGATACAACACTTCATTACTCCAATTTTGTCTCGTTCTAGCTCTATTGACATTAATGGAATTGAAGTGGTGCCCACGTGAAAAGTAAAAGTAAATCAGATGTTCTATTCTAATTTTTCCTCTTTGGTTTTACATTTATTTAAATTCCTTTTAAGTCAATGTCAAAAGCCTGCTGGAGCAGAAGCATATTAGACACTTGACTTCTTTCTTTCACTGAAACTGTCAGCTTCAGCACAAAGTTAATCTGCAGAGAGAAAGCAATTCTTAAGAGGTATTCCTCAGTCTTTTCCTCTTCTGTAATGTGTTGTTTTTTATTTTTTCCATTGTGTAGCACAGCCATTTGAATTTGAGTATAAAAATACACCAAAAGTGATACTAAAATGTAAGCTTTTAAAGCAGAGACTTGGGTATAATACCTAGCATTAAGGATAGACTTTCCATTTCTTGAAAACACTTTGTACTCTGCCTCCAATACGTTCTTTATATATTCCCATAGCTATTTGTTTTCTGTGTTTTGTCAGCAATTTTCTCTTTGCAAGGTGTTATATTCTAGTCTCCATGAAAAGTTTGGACCTGTTCAGAGGAAATTGCAATATGTGATGGCCAATTCTCAAGCATATTGCTTTAGCACAGGCAGTGGAGAAGTTTGGCTATAAATGTGAAGAATAAGCACTTGGAATTTTTTGGCTTGAGAGATAATACTGTAAAAAATAAAGACAATAACTTTGAAACCTTTCAAAAGTAATGAGCTCTTTTTTCCTATGTATTATGAAGACGTAACTTACAGAACTGGAACTGAAATCATTAGGTTATTGGTCTTGCAGCTCTTAAAGGAGATAAAAACAATTTAATATAAATATGTACATTGGCAATTATTTAGAATAGATTTTTAATATGCTAGGTAAACCCATTATTTATTCACTGCTTTGGTCTGTAAAAAGAAAACTGAAAGAATAAGTAATGTGGTGACAATCCAGAGGATAAAAATCAAGACATGTTTTACAGAATGTTGAATTCAAAAGTAGCATTAAGACTTAGTTCAGAGAAAAAAAAGAGCCTGAAAGCTTTTGAGTGGAAAGACTTAACCTGGGAAAGGTTGAGAGTGTAGTTTAAAAGGAACTGTAGAAGTAGGACCAAGATCTCGTTTTCTCCATTTTAAGTTTGGCCTTTTGCAAAGTTAAAGGCAGCTGCAGCAATTGAATGAGACTTCACAACCTACTGAACTTCAAGCACACTGAAGTAGCAGCTCTGTGTGTTTTATCCCCTAGGGCACATATTACTACAAGGCAAGACAGGGAGGTTGCATCTTTCTTTTTTATTCACACATTCTCGGGAGGTGGAACCTCTGTTCAAAGAACAGAAGCCAGCTGAGGACTTCATAAGACTGTCAGGGTCATTAAGAATTCCATTTGTTCACTGTACCTCTGATTGAGAGCATACAGGCACGAAAAAGAATTGAGACTTTTTATTCTTAGTCAGCATCTTGAAATCTGAGTGTGATTCTGAGGGTGGCCCATGTTTCCCTCCTTTCCCTCCTTCACTGCACATGTTCCGTGTCATCCCACAGGATGAATTTTGTATAAATGGACAGTACCCTGCAGAAGGCTTTAGTTCTCACAACAGCTGTTAACCAGAGGACATGATCAGCATGATCCAGCTGACAATAGGAGGCAGTACAGGGGTAGGTGGGACTGAGGAGGAATAAAAATGACAAAATAATCAATGATTTTTTTGACAGGTCAGCTGCATTGTACATATGTCCTACTTGATGTCATACTAGTTTCAGAAAATGTTATTTTCATGGGTTCTGGATTACTCATAATCAGGAAAATTATTTAGCCATTGGAGGCAATATGTTTCAAAGGAATATAGTAAGTCTGTTTAGACAGACAAACCTGTAAGTGACTGAACTGTGTCAACATTTAGGCTCAAAAAAAAGAAAGAAAGTAAAAGAAATAAACAACTGTAAAACCTGTCATTCTAACCCTGTCTGTATCTTTTCACACACTAAGCACATCCAGGTGTCAGGCTATAGTTTGAAGTTAATAATTCATTTATCTGTCTATCTCAGCTGAATATTTTCGAAAAGCAGAAAAAGAAAACCAAAACTTTAAGCAAACTGAAAGCTCATAAATGCTCAGAAGAAGATCACAGAGATTTAGTATATGCAAGATCATAGAGTCCTAAAAGCAAAGAATTTTTTGGGCTGGAAGAGACATGAAAGATCATCTAGTTCTAACTCCCCTGCCATGGGCAGGGACATCTTCCAGTAGACCAGATTGCACAGAGCTCCATCCAGCCTGGCCTTAACACTTTCAGGAAAGGGCCAGCTACATCTTCTCTGGGCAGCTTGTACCAACAACTTGTCTCAGCATGCTCATAGTGAACAATTCCATCCTTGTGACTTTCAATTTAAAGCCATTCCCCCTCATCCTATTACTACATGTCCTGATTTTCTGTAGGGCCCATTTAGGTATTGGAAGGTGCTATAAGATAAGGTGATAATAAGGTGCTATTTCCCCAAAATCTTCTCCCCTCCAGGCTGAACAGCCTCAACTCTCTCAGCCTGTCTTCAGAGGAGAGACGTTCCACCCTCCTGATCAACTTAGTGCCTTTTTTCCTGACTTGATCCCATAGGTCCACATCTTTCTTGTGTTGTGGGCCCAGCATTAGAAGAAATATTCCGGGTGGTATCTTGCAAGAGTAGAGTAGAGGAGCAGAATCAGCACCCTCTCCCTCTTTCCCATGCTGGTTTTGTTGAGGCTTTTTAGACTGTGGATGCTCATTGCTGGGTCAAGTTGAGATTTCTGTCCACCAACACCCCAAGTGCTTCTCCTTATAAACACCCTCTTTTCTTTCTCTGCCCAGCCTGTACTTGTGCCTGCCCAAAGGGATTGCCCTGGCCCAGGTACAGGACCTTGCATTGGTTTTGTTGAACTTTATGTACTTTACATGAAGGCCCATTTCTCCAGCCTGTCCAGGTCCCTCTGGATGACATCCCTCCCCTCCAGTGTGTCGACTGCTCCACACAGCTTGGTGTTGATGGCAAACTTGCTGAGGGTGCCCTCAATCCCACTATCCATGTCACTGACCAAGATGTTAAACAGCAGTGACAGTCCCAATACCAGCCCTTGAGAAAAGCACTGGGGCATTTGGAGCTGCTTGAAAGTGGACAATGCTTCATGTGTATATGTAAAAGAAGCAGCAGTGAAAACCTGCAAAAGCAGCAAACATACCTTATTAAACTGGTAGACAATACAGTACAATACATACATAATATTTTAATTATTGTGTTTAATATCAAACTTTTGAATGTTACAATTTCTAATCATATTCACTTCTGGACTATTTTTGTTCCCATGAGATACCCAGCTGTTGCATGTATTGAACATCTAGCATGTATTGAACATCTAGCATGTCTGTTCTCTTATATTGCATAACAATTTGGTCTGGATACATCAAACTTTAATTGGTAAGCCAACACTTCCTTGCTTTCTGCACCAGCTTTATCGATCCATAGATTTCAATCTCTGAAACACTGAATAAGTATTTATGGTCTAATGAGTTCCCTTCAGCCTTTTATTTTTTCTGATAATTATTCTAAAAAATTGCTTCCAGAATAATTTCTATAATTTCTCTCATGTGACTGCGTAAAAGCAATTATAAAATTTTGCAACGTATGATGATTGTTACTTAATTTTTTTTTTTTTTTCAGAAGCAGGCTAAGGAATCAGAGTGAGTTTACAATGTAAAAGGCCCACCCTTTCACTGGCAATTAAACAAAAGGATGCTAACACTGGGACAAGAAAGCAGTATTTATCTACCTCTCAGTAGATACGTAACTTGGAAATGATTCTGTCTGTGAATGGGGATTTTTTCCACATGAAAGGTCTTTGATTGATCCTTCAGTGTCCGGTAACTAAAACTAATTCAGCAGCAGTATGCAGGGGTCTCCATTCCACATAAAGATTCCTAATTTTGCTGGTGGTATAGGGTCTCAACTGGGAAATTTCTCCCACATTTTTTGCTTCAGTTGGTCAACAGGATTAAAAACCTACCAACTTAAAAAGAGAGGAAAAATACACATTTCCTTCATTTCACTTAATCATAAGCTTTCTATAGCTACCTCTAGCACCTGTTCAGTCAGCATAGGTGTCTGCTTTCCAGAATGCAGTTCAATTTTTAGAAAATTCAAAAGGAAAATTTTCTGGAAATTTTGACATTATTCTGGATTTAACTTAGTATACAATCCAAGCCCTGTTTTATATTAGAATACAGAGAATGTTACTATACTGCCAGTTCATTCTATGCTGGCAGGCCCATTGACTATGTGAAATGACAGCCAGAGTTTTTGACATGCTACATGTTTTAAAATGCCCCCTTAAGTCTTGTAAGTCAGGTAAAGATGCCTCACAATGAAGGGAGTAATAAAAATATCGCTGTTTTTACTTTTTTTTTGATGCATAAAGCCTATTTTAGTAATAGTACAAGAGCAACTCAAAAGGGGAAAGGTGGGTTTGAGAAATAAAAGATATGATCAGACCTCTAGAAAGACAGCTGAGAGTGGAGTAGCTTTGCCTGCATCAAACAATTGTTCTATTAGTTATGGCAGTGTATTTTATCTTGTAATCAACACTAGTCTTGCACTTTACAGACTAATAAAATGACTGAATGCAAAAAAAGTACTTATAAAAAAAGTTCTTAGGCAAACACAACTTTGCATCAAAACCCTACTCTACTGTCCAGGGGATAAAATACAGCTCCATTGTAATATATTCCTGACATGAAACCAAAAACTGTAGCCTTATTGTTGAGGAGTCATAAGTGAAATTAATTCCCTTTCAAATTTAGTTGATTTACCCCAGGTAGGTTTTTTTTTTTTTTTTAATTTTTTTTTAATTAATTGCTGCCACAGTAAGTTGCACCGAAAACTGAAAAGAACATGTGATGATTTATCAATATGGTAACTATAAAATAAAAGAAGTGAGGTAAAGTTAAAATATCTTCTTAGGAGATCTGGTAAGAAACCCAATATTACATCAGAGAAGCTCAGGTGGGAATGCAAGTCTGTGATTTATTTTGGAATGTCTAATGATCAATAACACATTTGGTTCAAAGAAATGATTCTAGGAAGAGCTGCTCCGGAGCTGGCAGAAGGCTTTTCTGTATCTTAACCATGGCCTATTTGCAGTCTATCCTTCTGGTTTAGGAAGGGGTATTCAATATTTTCCTATTTAACATTTTTTCTGTTTTCTTAAGATAATTTACTTCACCCACTAATATCTCTGAGAAACTTAGTAAAACCATAAAAAAATCTAAAGCCTTCCAAAGCAGAACTGGGAAAATTAACACATATTTATATGATACCAAATATGCACAAATACTTGTACCAACTCCCAGGCTAAATTTGGTTGAGACCAATTATATATCCATAAGACAAAGGTAAGCTTTTCCCCACTTCTTTTTCTATAAAAAGACAAAATAAACTTAGCAAAATCAAACTAACAACACATAAAATAGTTTTACTAATTTTTACTTTCACAGTAAGTCACTTGTGATGAAAACACAAACTAATCACAAACATTAATGAACTAATAACACAAGCAATTATAGTGGCAACTGAAAGTTCCATTGGCTGGCCCCACACAGTTCATTTGTTGGCAGATTCCTATGAGAAAAAAAAAGTAAAAAATTGCCCTAATGCAGACCAATTACAAAATGGAAGGAAAAATTTATTGTCTGGAATAATGCTACTAAAGCAACGACTTCAGTTTTAAATGCTGGCACTCCTGTATTTATCACAAAACTAACCAAAAAGCTAAAGGGCCTAAGACAAAAATGATGATCACATCTTCATGTTCTCTGTGAGCCTTTTCATGTAAATCTGCTGGCAGTTCCCACACTCTGCCTTTGATCGCCAGTGTGCTGGCATTCCTAGAAAAAAAAAAACAATACTAACTTCCTGGCACATTACTCCGTAGTGAATCAAGTTTTTTAACTGTGTGAACTTAAGTTTAGTTTCAACTTCTATTACATGAAGTGCTTGTTCTTTCCCCTATACTTTCAGGGGGGTCTCCTCTGCTTAATTTCATGTCTGGAGGGAGTGATACTGCTTGTAAAAAATTGACAAGTGCTGCAGCTTGTGGCTTAGGGAGTGCTTTAACTGCTTGAACTGGGTTTCTTTTAGGGTTTTTAGCACATTTCTAGTTCTCACCCTGGAGCCATGTATTAACTTTATCAGTTTGACAGATAACCCTTGTTTCACTTACTCCAGTGATTGTAACTCTTTGCTGTCTGGTGTCCCTCTGCATTGATATTGACTGGATTGCAATCTTAACTGATTCATTATCAGATTTTTATCTTGGAAGCTGTACACGGCACCGTTTTAGTTGCAGTTTGTTAACCCAGGCAGTCACTTGTGGTTTCAGTTCTAATTGAGAGTTGACATGCGACTTCCTCATCATCATATGTCAATGTAAATGTTACATTTTTCTCTTTATCAGAACCACAGACTTGTTCACCATGTCTCAGCTCCTCCACTGAGCACAACAAAAGGTCCGAATTACTAGACCATGTTTCAGGAATGTTTTATGCGTTCTTTGTCCTTCAATTCTTCCTGTAAAATTCTCTCTCTAATCGAATTCCAAAACTCTGCCTGAAGTTTTAGGACACTATCACATTTTCACATTTGGCAGCAAACAATGCCTCTTCCAGCAGCCTTTTTTTTTTTTTTTTCTGTTTTGCTCACTTAATGAAAAGTACAAGTCTTTCAGAAATCTTGTAAAGATAGTATTATCTCATCTTCATATTTTTGCATAACCAATCACTCATTATCCCAATTTTTTCATGCCAACTCCACTCCAGGGATATAAGGCTATTAACAATTTTTTCCTGGAAGGACAACAAAATATTTTCTTTACACTGGCCACCCAGAAGAGCCATTGTCCCTAAAAACTCTCATACAGGGAGCAGCTGGGGTGAAGTTTCCAAGAGTTCATACATTGGGAACCACACAACCTCCCACAGAGGCAACTATACAATTTTCAAAGGCTCCTTGGGTCAGAGAACAGTATCATGCAAAGACTACAGCAAAATAATGTTATGATCCCAATATTATGATTATCAGAGAGGTGCCTCTGCCCTAATTAAGGTGCAAACAAGACCACAGACCAAAGTGAATAGTACAGATTTTATTTTACAGTAAATATGAGGTAAAGAGAGATAGGAATAGCAAAGTGAAGAGTGGGGTGAGAAAGAGAGTGTGAGAGAGGCAGATTTAGAAGCAGAAAGATGTTCACTACCCTGTGGATCCAGAAGCATCCCATTTGTCCTCTTCACCCTGGGCTTCTCAGTGGTGAGTGTCCTGTGAAATACAGAGTTCAATGGGTTAATATACATTCAGCTGTCCGTGGGAACACCCAAGTACCTTCCCTGTGAGGGGGATGTTTTACCCTGTCTTTTGCAGCAGCACTGTGGATCATGTGCAGACCTCTGCTGGAAGGCCCAAGCAAGTGAATCTGGGGGCTGTGGCTTCCCCTCACTGAACCCAGCCAGAGCTTATTTACAACACAGCTGATGAGCTGGCTTTTCCCATGGATACATTCTTCTCCACCCAGCCTTGTTTATTTTTCCTTAAACCTGAGATAATTGGACAATAGTATCACCTTTACCTTATCTGAAGATCCTGTCAGGTGGCTTAACTCACAGTACAAATTCCTGGAATTCAGGAGGCATATTCAGAGGAGGAGGAAGGAAGGAGAGGGAAGAGTATGGGCATCAGTGCTGCAGATAAGCAGTTGCTTCTTTGCATAATTTGCAAAGAAAAGTCCTTTAGTGATTTTAACAGACAATTATTATTTTTAAATCTCTTACATGTGATAACTAATTCTAGATTCTGGGTTCTCTTTAAAGGCTAATAAGGCTAAAAATAATACCCTTTGCTTCTACTTGTTTAGTGATTTTGCTGGTTACTTGACTGACTTTAATTAATTTATATTTTGTGAAGAATGGAGTGTAGAAGTTTTAAATTAAATTATACTAGCATACTAAAAATTACATTATAGTTAAGAAGGTAAAAAAAAAAACAAAACAAAACAAAACCACAAACCAACACAAACCAACAGGTCCTTCAAATTTTTTTATTTTCATCTCTATAGTTTGTTATATTCAACAGCATCTGGGACACCACAGTAGCTGAGGAAGAGTTTTCACTTTGGTGACTGCTGTACATGGGCAGAGGGAGAGGGGAAGGAAGGAACACTCCATGATGCTGGTAGACTAAACAGGGACAGTAGAAATAGCAAAAAGTTTCAGACTCAACATCTCTGATTAAAACATGATCTTCCAGTTCTCTTTCCTGGACTCCCTTTTACTCATATCTGTTTTGCAGACCCTTTTTTCTTTTTTTAATCAAACTCATAAGGAAACTGGCATTTGCACATTTGCTTTTCAAACACTAGCTGTGGTAGGTTTATGGAAATATGAGAGCTGAACTGACTGAACATGCTTATGTGGATGTGCACAAGATACGCATAAGTCTCACAATATTTGTTCTTTCCAGAAGGGTGTCTTCCCTTAATGAAATTTCTGTAGATCACTGCAGCACAATTATGTTCAATAAATCTGTCACTAAATCAAGCCTTGTACTTTCAAGTAAGAATAACTGGAATAAGCTTTAAGTAAATGTCAATGCAACTTTTCAAAATCTGCAATTATACTTGCACAATTGCAGTCCATACCACAAACCTGCAGCCAGAATATACTCCTGTATAGATACTGTAGCCTGCATTATCCATTCTTTTACTAATTTATTACACCTGAACATCAAATTAATTTTTAAGCAAGCAGACCATTTTACAATAGATTACATTCTGCAAAGTTCCATGTGTTCCTCAGTGATATGCTTAGTCATGCCAAACTTAAGTTTTCTTAAAATTAAAAGACTTGGATTTAAAGATATTTAAGGGGAAAAAAAAAAAAGAAAAAGAGTGAAAGAAAAAAAAATTCTGGTCATATACAAACATTATTCTTACCCTCTCCAAATTAGGTAAAATCTTTTGTGTGTTCATTGGAAATGCAATTCACTTCAGTACAAAATAAGTAGAAATTCTCCAAACATTTTTTTTTTCTCAGAATGTTAAACACAAAGATACAGATAGCAATGCAGCCCACTTGTGCAGTCCCCAGAGTTTTCTGATTTTCCTTTTTGTATAATTGTTTTCTGAAACTATTCTACTTATTTTAGTTTTATTTGAAGTTTGGATCTTTCCCCAATAACTTCACAAACCTAGAATTCAGAAAAGTTAAATTTACAAAGTCGACTTTTGACATTCTTCTTTGGATTATCAGCATCAGAAAAAATTCTCATTGCAGCAAAGCAGAGTTTCATAGTGACAGGGCTAAATATACAAAACAAAAAAGAAAATATATTCATTTTAGTGATAATACTAAATCATATTTGATAACTTAGTAATCAAAACATGTTGCAGATAATAATTAGCCCTAACATCCCCCTGTGATTTTATTACAATGCTTTTACACAGAGAAACACAGGCAATTATTTAACAAAAAGTCGTGTGAAATCAGGGCTGGAGATGGCATAATAGTGTCTGAGCATCCTCACTGTTTATCATGTGTGACACATGATACCATGTGTCTATTGCATAACTCGAGGGGCACTAAATTTGCAGTCATTTAATTTTGAATGAGAGGATAAAATTTTAAAGGGATATCTTTGCTTTACAGATCTCGAATTTACATTTACTTCTTCTTTTAAGAATACACCAAGTTTCTAAATTCCCTAGAGCTCCTTGTAAAATTCCTAAAGGAGGAAGTGACAGAGAAAACTGCAGCTGTTAGGCAACTAATTAGGTACAGCCAAGTTTATTATCCTTTAAATTCTATTCTCTTAACTCTGATTTACTTCTGTCTCCACCTATACTCATCAGCAGTTAAAGCAAAGGTCTGCACAATATTAATCAGGGTACTCAACATAACTGTGCCAGCTTAACATAAAATGCCCAAAAAGTACATCCTCCTGGCTCAGTAACTGACCTGAAGATTAGCTGAATTAGTAACAACACACAGTGGAAAAAATAATCCCAGGGGAACTAGCACTGCAGTGTAGGCTGGCAGGATCCACTGCAGATTCCATAAAAAAGTCATTTTACAGTACTCTGGAAAAGATTTCAGCGGCATGAAACCACATGTATATAGACAGCAAGTGATTTTAATTAGAAGGCTAGTCACAAGAAATTAATGATGGAGACAACACTACTAATGCTTCAAACCTGAGATATTCCTCTTTTTAACACAATAGAAACTCTGACATAGTTTGTTTTCATATAATATTTTCATGATAAATATTCTGGAAAGGCTTTTCCAAACGACTTACACAAGGTAATAGTCAATTTTTAGAAGGTGATACTCAGACTCAGTTCCACTTTTTTTCTATATATTCATTTCAATTAGCACAGAAATGCATAGAACCTACCCTGTAAAGTAAAATTCTCCCCTATCTTCTTCCAAAATCTGCATTTCCTACCGATTTGTGAAGATTGACATGTTTTTGGCATTTCTGGGTCAACCTCCCTTTATTTGGTCCTGATTTTTGCCTATTGCATTCTTTATTGGAATTCTCCTTGTCTGTCTGCATACTTTACTGTGAAATAGTAATGTCAGCTTGAATTTTGCATCTGCCTTGCCATGGATCTGATTTAGTAAAAAATTGTCATACAGCAGCCTGATAAGCAGCCCTGTGCTTCCTTGTCCTCCTGAGCCTGCCTGGTCCTAATCCAGTGCGGCCGTGGTGGGTGCCTGTTGGGGGAACAGCTCTGGAGACCTGGTTTAGCCCCGTCAGGGTCTACCAACACTGGAGTGGATTTGCAGTCAGCTAACATATCCCCTCCAGACACAGGATTTGCTTCCCAGATGTGTGCTTCAAAGCTTGAAAATCCACTGGAATGTCTACACTGTGGCCCTCTCTCCTAATCATTCCTCAGGTATGATCAGGTCCTCCAAGAACACCTGCAGGAAGCAGCTTACTCTCTCAAGGTGTTTTGAGGTTTGTTTTTTTGGTTTGTTTTTACTTTTGACCTATTTTTCAAAACAAAGCCAAACTCCTTTGCTGAAATTTATAAGGCACTTAAAACCAGGCAGATTTCATGTACACGTATATATGTATGATTTCTATTTCATGTGTGTTTGTATGCGTTCATTGAATGCTTTCAGAATTCTTTCTTCAGATTCCCTATGTATAACTTTCTTGTGAACAGAAAGTTTATGGCCTCATAACTAAAACACTTCTACCTCAGATAAAACATTTAATTCCTTTACAGTCATTGTTTTCCTAGAGAATCACACTGAAATAAATGAATATTCCTGAAGATTTGTCTTCCTTTAGTTATCTTCCTTTCAAAAACAGTAACAACAAAACTACTTCAGTGATAGCTTTTTTCTATCACCTGAGCTTTTTCTCTCCCAAAAGTTAATTGTTATACTTAAGGAGAAATTTTTGAACAACTGCAACTATTTTTAAACATTTTTAGTAATTTAAAAGACACGTTGCTGATTATTAGCATCATGAACTTAACATACCAAAGGGAAAAAAATGTCATCTCAGTTGTCAGACACTCCTGCAGAATCAAGGGAAGGAGAAAGGAGACAGGAGGAGAAAGGAGAAAGGGGAAGGCAGAAAAGGAAAGAGGAAAAGAGAAAGAAGAAGGGAGGGAATGGCAAGGCAAGGCAAGGAGAAGGAGTAGCATATGGACTCATTGGACACATAAAATACAGGCACAGATGGCCTCGTCCTCCTGAAGTTTCTTGATAGCCACACATCAGGTGTGAGTGTCAAGGCTTGTTTATCGTCATAGACTCCATGTTTGCTTTGTGAGGTCTTAGCATGTTTTGGTTTTGATTTCATGTTTTTACCTTTATTTCCCAATTGCCAGAGATCCCTATAAGATGTTGAAGCAATCATCCACAGTCTCCACCACACTATTGTCAGTGAGCATGACTGACCAGGCTCGGTTCGCATCACTGCATCTTTCATAATTTGTCTGTCTTGTTTCCAGGCACAGCCTCACATAAAGCCACTCCACTCTTTAGCCTGGCACAAGCAGGAAAATTTTTAAGCTGACAAATACCTGCACTATTGTGGAACTCTGCCTTCTTGACTATAAATAAACACAAATGTACATCAAGCACAAAACAGAATGTGCCTCTGTTGTATTCTGGCACTTAGTCCAAGTATCATTATTCCACCTGTAGTCGATATAATATTAGGAAAGCTGGAAAATCTTTAGGTCATAATGGCATTGATATGCACATCCTAGCCTAAATCCTGCACTTTAATGCAATGTACCCACAAATGTTTGTCGTACTCCTTCCTGGAGTATATTTCACCAGATATTTATACATTTCCTTGAAGTTATGCAGTGCACAACACAATGCAACAGAGACTAAATACATCAGTGGAGATTCTGATAATATATTAGGAATAAAACCTAGACTGGACAAAGCCCTGGGCAGCCAGATTTCAGCTGACACAGCTTTCAGTGAGGGATTGGATCATGGATATCCAGAAGTTGCCTCCTTGATAAGTTATAGTTTGATTCTGCCTGATGACTGTTCATGCTCCACACTAGAAAAAGTTGCTAAGCAGCTTACCTTGTAATTTACTGGCTAATTTTTACAATAACAAAGGTTCTCTCCAACAGTCTCAGTGGCTGCCATAGTCAGTTGAAATTGAGACCACCGTTCTCTCGTAAATGTTGCTTGGGAAATATGTGTGTTACACAAGGTAAACTGAATAAAGTAAAATTTTTCAGGGTCATAGTCATTCCTAGTTCCTAGTTTCATTGTGAGTCTAAGCAATTTCTATGAAATAACCTATGGTCTTAGTGCTTATTCACTAGCTGGTTTTAGACCAAACAACCCTTACCCTTCCTCTCAAATGTAACTTTTCCATTTTACATGTAGTTAATCTGAACTAAGCAAACTCGGATAAGCAAAACCATATTGTGTTCTAGAGTTTAAATAATAATTACAAATAAAGGCTTTTTTATGAAACAGATTTCTAGTATTGCCTAAGGAATTATGCACATGCTAAATGGGTCATTAAATCACACACAAGGAGAGACAAGTATACATATTGGAGCAATAATTTTTTATGCAGAATTGTCAAACAAGTATCCTCTCTGAGCAGATTTCTATCAATAATACAGATGGGTAATCTGCAGTAACCCATTGCATTTAATTTCCCACAAAGGTCTCTTTTTATGGGAGTGATAATTCTTTTGATTGTCGGGAGATGAAACTACAGGTAAAATCTACTGTAAATTAAAGCCAATGTTAAGTAAATTATCTAAGACAAGGGGATTTAAATACCCCATGTTGTTATATTTGATTCCATGTGGTGGGGCAAGGGCTTTGATCCCTGGCATTTCCCAAATCAAAGGTAGTTAAAAGAGCTGTGCAAGACCTTTACCAGATTAGCAAAGAAACAAAGGATGAGATGCTTCTGTGTGATGATCCTTTTAGTGCCTCTTTGGGCCATCATTCAGGAAAGGAGCGGGGTACTGGAGAAGAATATGGTTCTTTACTGCCGTTTGAAAACAAGGTATAATGGCTCCTTCTGCATCTCAGGGGCATAATCCAACAATAATTGGAAGGAACTAGGTTAAAGAATATTAGGTGTAAGAGGAGAAGCACAAGATATCTTGTCATAATATGAAATCCTACTTTTCATTGTAAATTCCTTCTTCTTATCACACCCATACTTTAATATAAAATTAATCCTGAAATATTTTTCTAGGAAATAGAGTTTCTAAAAGCACACAATATTAGTGACTAATAGGAGAAAAACCTCCAAATTTTGGGTATAATCCTAAAATGTAAGAGGAAGGAAAAAAATTCACATAGGATGGCCAACCCATTATATGTTACAAAGAATTCACAGTAGATGAAATCTCATCTGATGGGAAAGAGATTTTTATTAATCCTCTGTGTTAAATTCAGAGTTATAATTTATATATACAGTTTGACAACATTACAGAAGCCTAGAACATTTCAAAAGGAAAGTGTTGATGTACGTCATGGCAACTGTAGAATTTATCTGCAAGGTTTCCACCCAACTTTGTAGGCTAGTCTCTTGTCTCATTATAACATCCATTTAGAAACTTGGTTTTAAGTCTGATTGAGGAATAGGGTTTCTATAATAAAAGACACATCATTCACCTCATAGAAATATTCATTTTGTAGAAGAGAATGGTGAAGTGCTCCTAATAATTTCAGTTTTACTGTAAAAATACGGACGACAAAGATATCAAGTATCTTAATAAAGTGCTTATTTTTTACAGATTTTTAAAACTGTGAAAAAATCTAAAGCCTTTCACAGCAGTTAATTTGGTGAAAAAAACTTTTATACAGTAAATGTTTACACTTTACATATATTGGTTCTGTTCATGTTAAATATATGAATTAAATGTACCATGCTAAAAGTCTGACTGCTAAATTACATTTTGTATGAGAAGCTATAATTATGTCCTTACTTTTAATAATAACTACATGTGTAGCTGAAATGAAACAAAAAAAATATGGTAGGAGTTTTATATAAAGTAGATTAATTTAACTCTAGGTCTCTTTTGTTTCTCAGTGTTTAACAATGACAACATTCCTACACAGCTGTGACTATAAACTTTAAAGAAATTTGTTTAATTACCTACTCTCTACATAAAGTAGAAGTTGTCATTATTTAGACTATGACTTTCTTTGAAGGTTATTTTTGGGGACATAGGGGAAAAAATGTGTCCAGACACACAAACTGCCTTTGTATTTCACTCTGACATGAATTAATGAACCTTCAACAATGGGCAATTTAATATGTTGAGATTTGAACGTAATTACTAAATGGTTGCTTAGTAGAATACCAACGCATTTCTTTCCTCCATCCTCCTCTCTTCTCCCCTTCTTTTTTACTAGACAATATGGTAATTATCAGTCACTTGGGGAGTTTGGGAAAAATTAGATGCTGGCTAGTGGACCTTTAAGTGCCTTAACATGCTGAGATTAGAGATGATAAGCTTGTGTTTAGTAATGACACTACCCCTATGTCCATGTATATGAAAAGCAGTATGTCCATAACAAGATAATGTTTTTTATCCTCAAGAAATCAGAAGATGCAATAAGAGGATAAGAAACTGAAATATTTTGTTTGATTAAGTGCTTATGTGAACTCTGTCATTGTATTCTGATTTTAAATTATTCAGTCTTAGATTTTCTAACCTTCATCCTGAGCTTTTAGTCATGAAAATGAACCTATTTCAGCACTGTTTCTCTTGTGGAGAAAAAGCGCCAACAACGAACAACCAAAAATTTTTTAAAAATCCCAATCAAACAAATAACAAACATTAAGTACTCCAGTTAGAGTATAAACTTTAATCCCAGAAGATTCAAGAAGAAAATCTAGATGTATTATGTAAATTGATGAGCAAATATTTTATACTAAACAGTCGGAATGTCAGAACATTGTGAAAAATATGAATATTACAATTAGAGTGTCTTTTTTCAAATAGAAATAATCTTCTGGGAAAATATGCAGCAATTACAATTTAGTATCCATTGATGATGAACTTAGTTTTTCACTGTGAGTTTGGATTTTTCAACTACTAGTTACTTCAGAATCATTTAAATTGTTTGCTGTTACCATTGCAGAACTTAATTATCTCGAGGCATTCTGTTTATCTTTCATCTGGATGAAGGAATAGGGTGGGTCCTCAGTGAGTTCAGAGATGACACTAGGCTGGGTGGGAGTGTTGGCCTCCTGGTGGGCAGGAAGGCTCTGCAGAGGGAACTGGACATGCTGGATGAATGGGCTGAGGACAACTTTTTGAGGTTCAACAAGGCCAAGTGCTGGGGTCACAGCAGCGCTGTGCAGTGCTACAGGCTGGGGCAGAGTGGCTGGAAACCTTCCC
Organism: Rhipidura dahli; assembly: GCA_013399225.1. Taxonomy (NCBI): domain Eukaryota; kingdom Metazoa; phylum Chordata; class Aves; order Passeriformes; family Rhipiduridae; genus Rhipidura; species Rhipidura dahli. The sequence continues at coordinate 195,237 of VXAC01004346.1, forward strand.
AGTGGAAAAGGATCTGTGGACGCTGGTTGACAGAGGACTAAACATGAGCCTGGGTGTGCCCAGGTGGCCAAGAGTGCCAATGGCATCCTGCCCTGTATCAGCAGGACCAGGGCAGGGATTGTCCCTCTCTACTGGGCACTGGTGAGGCCACACTTTGATTCTGTGTGCTGTTCTGGGTCCCTCATGACAAGAAAGAAGTTGAGGTGCTGAGAAGAGCTAAAGTGGTGGTGAAGGGTCTAGACCAGAAGTCTTGTGAAGAGTGGCTGAGGGAGCCCAGGTTGTTTAAGGAAAGAAGGCTGAGCAGACCACATTGATTTCTAGAACTACCTGAAAGGAGGTTGAGGTGCTATGGGTGTCAGTTTCTCCTTCCAGACTAGAGATCGGGTTTAGATTGCATACCAGAAAAAAAATCTTCACCTAAAGCATTGTCAAGAACTGCAGGAGTCTGTCCACATCTGTGGTTGAGTCACTGTCCCAGATGTGTAGACATGGTGTTTAGGGACACAGTTCAGTGGAGCACTTGGCAGTGTTGGGCTAACTTAATGATCTTAGAGCTCTTTTCTAGTGGGAAAGATACTATTCTGTGATTCTGATATGTATGGAGAAAAAGCTGTAAACTGACAAGATATTTCTTTAAGTACCATAATTAACCAGCTGACAGCTCTCCAGATTTTACCCAAATTTACTTTTAGTTACAGGTATCAAAACTTTGTCAGAGAGAAAAAATGCAGAAAATTCTGTTTATTCCTTCTCTTTGGGAGAGCACAACTGGAAAGCTGTGCTCTAACTTCAATCTCTATTTAAAGCGGAGTTATAAACTGATGTTACCCAGTCATGCATGTATTTATTTCTTGTAACTTATTCCTGCCAAAAGAGAATTTTCTCAGACTTTCTCAGAAAGTCATACCCACTTCTTACTTTAGATTTCTTTGCATCTTGCATTTGGATTGTATTTAGTCATTTCACCCTATTAAATTTGTTGTTTCTTGGATTATCTTGTAAATCAATACTGTATGCACAAAGAAGCAGAAGCTACTATCTTTATGGTCTTTCAAAATCATGGTCTATTTATACAAAGTGACCTAACATGAAGATACCTATTGATTTCAAACAAAAGAAAAAAAAAGAGAAAAAGAAAGTTGAATTAGTCAAACTAATTATAACCATAAAAATCAGACTACTTTTAAAGAGAAATTGAGAAAAATAGGCAGACAAAATTTGTTAAGTGCAAAACATAGCACAGTGCTGAAAATTGGAAATGAGGCAGTCACAACAGGCTTCTGAAAGGAATAAACCTAGATAAACCTAACACAGAAGCACAAAAACAAAAAAAAAAAAAAAAAAAAAAAAAAAAAAGGCAAGCTTTCAAAAAACCATTGAAATTCTTGCAATAAGAACATAGTAACTTCTAACTGGTATAAACAGGAAAACTCAAGTGAAAAGCATATGCAGTCAAGGTTTTAAGTTACTCACACTATCTAACTACCTAATCATATTATTTTTTCTTTCACTTCAGAAAATACAGGATTCTAATTTGTTCATTTCTCTAAGCTCCTTTTCTTCAGAGTCACCTTATCCACATCTGTTACTTTCCTCGTGTTTCCTGTCCAGCTCACATGAGAAAGGTTGAACACAGGTCACAGAACACACTGATCTCTGTCAGATTAGTCTTTATTAGACAAAGAGAAAAGCACAGGAAGAACAAATGCTCTCATTCAATTTTCCAGGTGTGTGGCACCAGGGTTTCATGTGAGGGAGTTCAGTTCCTTCCTTCTAGCTGCGTATCAACCTTCCACATTGGAAATGCAACCTGCTCAAAAAGCTGAATCCAGACTATTTTGTGATGAATAGCAGGAGTGGTAGCTAATGTTTTCAAAGTAAATCTATTTAAATCCCCTCTGCTCAAAATATTCTTGGATACCCAGTGTTGACTGCTGGCATTTAAACACCTTAGTAGCCAACAATTGTCTTGTACAGCATACATGAAGACCCACTTGAAGGTAACATATGTAGACTGAATTTTGCTCTTTGATTTTTTTTTAATTTCATACCACATGCCAAATCCTTGAAAGTTTGGTTAAGTCTTTTTTTTCCTAAAGCTCTGAACTTTAGGTACCTTGGAATTCATGAGCTTAAATCAGAATGGACCACTGGTATACCATCCCCAATAAATGAATGAAATAGCAATTCCAAAGTGCAAGACCTCAGAAACAAAAAAAACTATTTTAATTTAGCAGTGCCATTTTTAAGACTTTTAAATTTGTGGGAATATAGACCTAGAAGGCTTTATCCACCACATTATTCAGTCAATTAACCTCAGCACTCAGCTGACCTTGCTTTGATCTCTTTGATCTACAGTTTTAGTGCTTGTTGTTCCCCATTACATGTTTAAACTGTTCTCTTTCATTCATTTATTTCATTCCTCACCATCCCCCATCTTAGTCATTTAAGAAAATGGCTAGAGGACTTTTTTTAATATCTGCAGGTACAAATTTCATTACTATTACCAATAATTTGATCTGACTTTTAAAGGAAGAATTATATCAAAATTTACAGATTATTTAAGGGCTGTCATCAAAACTTATATAATGGAAAAACCCCAACATTATTTACTTATTGAACCTTACTCAGGTAAGAAGAAAAATAGTTTGGTTGAAATTCAGTGTCTGTATGTGGGGTTATGTCAAAGGATAGGATAAAAGGGATTTCTAAACCATAGCAGAGATTACTAAACCACTAAGAAAAAAGCAAACATCTCTCTGACATTTTAACAATCGTTTAAAGAACCATATTCACTCACTGCTGTTTAATAACAATGTCTTAAGGGTTTTAATGCATACTTCTGCTTGAGTTTTCACTTTGCCTATGGTTTCAGGATAATCTCTAACAGCAAATACTGATTGTATTACTGTTCTTAGCATAATAGCTTTGCAAGTACAGTACTGTAAAGATACCACTAATAGTGGCAGCAAAGGTTTAGGAATGAGAAATTGCCGTGGAATTTAGAAACAGGCCCGCACAAAGCCTTTCCACTTTACATGGTTGCAAATTTATCTGGATCCTAGGCCATTTTCTTTTCCACTCTCTGAGGCATATGGAAAATAAGTTTAGTCAATAAGCAAATTTAATGTTAATTTTCATTTATTTCATTCATGACAATTTTCAATTTGTACATTCAAATGTCCAAACCAGAGGAATATTGGTAATATTTCTTGCATTTTTTCCAAGTGGTCTATCAGCTGCTAAAGTATTTCTGCTTTGTCCATCACTGTGAACAATGATCAGTGAAACTTCTCTGTCCTGTGGTTGATTCCCCAAGTCTCCTCTACCATGATCCCTTGGCAGCTGTGGGACACATGTATTCATCTGCTCAGCCTTTGAATTCATAGCCTAGAATTTGCCTTCTTCTCAACTTTTCCTTTATTTTATTTTCAATTTCTGTCTTTCTTACATTGTTATTATACTTTAAAAACTGTTTTTTTCAACCTTTACAAAAAATGATAAGCAGTGACACCCCAACAACATCTGCAATGAACTTTCTACTCAAAGTCACTTGCAAAGCTGTGTGATGGCAAAAGCAGACAATGATGATGCCTACTGTAATCCCTTGTGCTGAGTTTACTGACAGGTTTTCTGTGACAAGTTGAGGTCAGGTCCTTCTTTACAATAAATTGACTGATAATGATGTAAAACACGTCATGAGCTAACTCCAAACGTGGAATAAAGGTAGATACCTTTATAGGTGTTTAGATGACAACTGCAATGCTAATTCAGCTTTGGTCAACTGAAAACCTAAACCACAATCTCCATTTAGCCTGAACCTACAGGGATCAGAGCCCTGGAGTAGCAGATCAAATAAAACCCTCTACATGAACAGGAGACTGCTGAGATCACATTTCCTATTTAGTTGTCTCTCTGCAGGAGAGCTTTCAGTAATTTGAAAAAGTTTCCTGCCATTTGAAGCATTTTGAGGGGTCAAATCTTTGTCCTAAATTTCAAACTGGTGTTGACTTGCAGGTCTCCAGTATTGTCTGGTGTGAAGTACAGACGCTGTATAATTTTACATGGCTTTGCAAGGTAAGGCTGGATTTCAGTTATCTCCTCTTAGGACACAGGCCAGGAGGCAGGTGAGCTGCCAAATGTCCTTGTGGTCTCTAGGACAGTTTTTCTTCCAGGACTTATACTAAATGTTGTCTGTGAAAGGTGTGGAGGAGGAATTAAATTTCTGCCCTCGGTTCTCTTCTAAGCTTTCTAAGCACAAATAAGCATAGCTTAACCTTCTTTATCTGTGATACGGAAAAAATAACTGACCCCAAAACTCCATCTTAAGCCAGTTAAACTTGTGACATATCTAATAGAATGTGAAATTCTGAAAACAGATTTGAAATAGCCCCATTCCAAAGCTGGGTTAGTTTTCTAAACCAAAACAAACCAAACGAAGCAAGGATTGGTCTTTTTTTGCTCTTTTACACACTTATACTAATAGCGCACTCTTTTAAACATTTTTCCTCAAAAAGAAGGTAACCCCTTTCTTTTCCTTTTTTTTCTTTTATTTTTTTATTTTTTTTTTTTTTGTTTAAATAAATTGAGATTGTGGCTAGACAACCATTTTGCTAGGTTCCAATAAAATTGTTGAACATAAATATTGGTGTGTACTGGGTTCAGGTGCCATAGCCCTCTCCAGGTTGTTTCAGTCAGCTCCAAAACAGACATACTGCTCAGCCAAAGCTGAGCCCATCAGTCATGCTGGTGGTGCTTCTACAAAACACAGGTTTAAGAAGTGCAAATATTGCTGCACAGAAAATATATGAGAGAAGAGTCAGAATATGTGAGAGCAACAACTGCAGACACTGAGGCCAGTGAAGAAGGAGCAGGAGGAAGTGCTGCAGGCAGTGGAGCAGAGACATGGTGACCTAGATGGTCCCCTACCTATGACTTTGTTTCTTACTATCCTACTTTACTTTTTTAAAGGCAATAAGCTGGAACAGTTTTCCCCATGCCAAATCTGTTTTGATCATGATGGTAAGTGGTGAGAGGTCTTCCTTGTCCTTTTGTCAACCTACAAGATTTTTCATCTTATTTTTTCACGCTGTCTTATTGAGGAGGGGAGATGAGAGAATAGATTGTTGAGCACCTGGCAGAGACAAGATGAACCCACTATAACTTAGTCATAAGTAGATGAACATCTTCCTAAGAAGAAAGGAAAAATGTTTTTTTCTTGTAAACCTACCCTGCTATTATTATGCATTTGTTTTTCTCAAGTGGATGTAACAAATGAAAGATTAATAATTATGTGTGATAATGAAAGGCATTGGTGAGCTTTGGTGACCTAAGCTCACTTCAGATTTGTGCAATTTTAATATTGTGTTATCAGCCAAATACAAGCATTTCTTCTTTATTAATGTGATTGGAGAATAAAATTTTCTCATTCATCAAGCTTTGATTTCACTCATTAACAGTTTTCTGAAATAGTGGGTGGTTGTTTGTTTTTGAGCCTTCCTTCTCAAGGTTTTAAAATTCTCAGCATGTCTGATTATTTCAACTGTGTGTCTATGAATACCCATTCTCAAGTATTCATGCTGGAAACCATTAATAATTAACAAAAAATTCAAGAAAGCAAACAGAAAAACATGTGGTGAACACTTTCATTCTGTTGGTACTGAAGTAATAAATAATTCTTGCACACTTTAAAAATGAAACAAATACCTGAGAAATGTGTTTTTTTCTAAAATGAAGGACACTTTTTTTTTTCCACAGAAACAAGTGATCCCAAGAGCTGGTTAGTAACTCTGAAAAGTGTGTAAGTGTTAACACAGTGGATAAAAGAAAATATGCTTTAGTCTTTACCCTAACCTTGATGAGAGAAATTAGTGAATAAGGAGTGAAATCAATCCAGCAATAATAAATATTGGAATCTTCTGACCAGAAGACTGTATCTGGACTGTTATCTACCATCTCATTCAGGAATTATATTATCCAAGAATTTGTCTAATTACTTTCTTTCTCTTGCAAGAAAGCAGGAGCTCCTGTAGCGCAGTCATCCATTGCCACTAAATATGCTGGTGTTGGATGGTGAGGAAAATTTTTGTGGGTTTGGTCAAGCTGCTCTGTAAGGGTTCATGTTCTTTTTTCCACTGTGAGACATAGCGAATAAACCTACCTTCCTTGTTTCCAGGAGGTTTTCATTTTTTTGAGGACCTTTGTTTTTAATCTCCTAACTGACTCCCTAAACTGTAGAATTTCAATTTGCTGAAGTTTTTCATACAGAAGGAGATCCATCTTTCTGTTATTTTTTTTTCCTCATGAAATGACTCATGAACATACATTGAGGTGTCAGGAACTGACAATTAGAACTCTGTTACTAATTACCTGTAAACATTTAGCCAAATACTTTTACTTGGGTAAAGGAATTATCTTCTGCTTCCTCAGTTTATCAGTAAATTTCTATATTTATTGTAGTTTTCTTTTCTGGATATTTGAATTAATTTTTCCCTTTAAATGAAATAAAACCTTCTTTAATTTTTGACATGGTTTTGCTCAAAGTTCATTTTCATGAATCAAAAAACAAAGGAGAGGAGAAAAATGGTAGTGGAGGGCGGTGTGCTTGTTCTGCACAGTCTTTTTCAGACTGACAGATAAAAAAAATGTACTCTACCCAAGTAGGACCCTCAACTTTCTTCAATATTGTTTGGTTTCCTTGAAATCAACAGGACCAGCCACAGGCTAATAGTTTCAGAATTCCAGCTCTAAACCCTGTGACAGGCAGAGTGGGTGGTGTTGAAAGAATTAAAAGCTTTTTGTAGTGGAGGCAGTCTGGCCTTTTTTCAAGAAGTTATTGCTAAATCTTCCACTGTCACGTGCACATAGACAAAAGGCTGTATTACAGAAGAGAACACTTTAAGGAACAAGAAACTGAAAAGACAAGCACAAATGTCAAGGCTGATTTAAAAGCAGAAAATGTCATAGTGTGAGAGACAAGTTTAAGAAAGGGAAGAAACATATAATAAAGTAGTCAGGAGGGAATGCAAAAGAGATGTTCAGAAGGTGATGTGGGTTTGCATAGGAGGGATTGACTGATAGGAAGACTGCCTTGCCTACCAGGCCATTAGGAGGTGGTATGAAAGAAGACAAAGAGCAGACGAAAAGGTTTTGTATTTCATGTAAGATACCAATTAATTTGTCTTGCTAATTTCTTCCACAGCTCCACAGCCATTCAATCGTGTCTATCCTTTCTAAAATGATACTGCAAAATTTACCTTTTTGGTTTTTCACAGCTTACCTTACCCTGCAGGTATTTGGTGCCCACAGAACCGAGCCCACCTGAAATAATTGAAAAGCCACCCATAGTAGCTCAGGCTGCTGTCTACTAAATGAGAATATATAGTGCTGACTGGATTAACAGCAGCTTTGTCCATTTGTGGAGTAATATATGTACATATTGAGTAATATGGAGTACATGTTTGCTCACAACTGATCCCTGAGTTTATTGTAAATGAGAGAACAGTTCTCAGTCACAATACTAATGTGAATTTTCATGTAATTCCTAGTTCTGATCCCCATAATATTCTGATGCCCTAGAACATCAGAAATAAATCCTTTCTTATTATATTTGCCAATTAAGAGTGAAATTTTTAGGGAACAAATTACAATTGTATGTCTCCCTGGTTAATTTTCTAAGAGTCCTGTTGGCTTTCTGTATATATCCTGTATCTTGTCAACTGGCCATGCATTTACAAACTATTTGGCTGAAAAATTTGCAATTAGAAAACTCAGAAAAATACAGGTTCATTAAACAGACATTTTATCTACTCAATCCTTTGTGAGATAAATCTTTTGGTGTCAAGGAAGTCTGTAACTCTTTTTACTCACTTCTCCTAGTGAAACACATATCTCTAAAGATCAGTGCAAGGAGAACAGCTGTGTTTTACTCAAAAAGTGTAAAAATACATTCAATCTTATATGAGGGTAGACAAACTTTAATGTTTTGACAGCTAGCATTTTTAAGCACATGTTTTTTCATGATTGATAGTTCTTGTGATTACCATGTGATGTTAATGCTTGGGTACTATGAATACTAAACAAAAATGTCTTTATTTGGAGGGAGAATTTTCTAGAAGAGTTCACTGAAAAAAAAGTCACTGAAGAAAATGAACAAACAAACAAAACCAAAAAAAAGACTCTTTGTAATTGTTTAAGGAAAGGCCTGTGAAAATAAGGGGAAAATACAAGCAACCAGAATTAAGATAACAAATCCTCATCTTGGTTATTGTATCCTACTGACCAGAAAGCTGTTCTAAAACCACTTGTTATTATAGTAAAACAATAGGATTTATTTAGAATAAGTAAAAACTGGACCTATTTTCAGGTTTTGTTCGCAAAAGAACATTCAAATCAAGATACATTTTTTCCTGGATTGGATATACAAACCAGGGGAGGGCAAGCTATTCTGGATTCTAGACTCTGCAAATACTCTTGCAAAACATATTGACATTGCGAAGGATGTTTTAATGTTTATTTTGTTATATTATTTTCCTTTTAAGAAACAGATACATGTTTTGCATAGGAATGAGCTTACTGAATGCTGCTATATAGAGTAATGCATAGTCTCTTCTAGACCCCTGTGTTTTGTCACACAGAGTGACAGGACTCCCTCCTGCTAAAGGGAGTTGTGCTGTTCAACATAATTAAAAAGGACACTAAAGTGCACAACTATAACTAAGCATTACTCTCCACTAGCAAGAGGACACTATTCATTTTGGTCAAAACCTGAATTATTTTTCTTGAGATTCTGTCTGATTTTGTTCTCTTTTCCCTCATGACTTTCTACAGATGATGACCAACAACACTCATGATGCAGTAATTTGTTTTATGTGTTATAAAGAACACTATATGCTGGATGGGAAATTTAGAAACATCATAGCCAGGACCCATTCAATTACATTTTTCAGAGCTCACTGGGAGGTAAGGAGCTTTTGGGGAATGATCATTTATACTCTGTCTTGGTGTGCTGATGGAAATAAATACAGTCATTCTGCTTAGCAAGGAAAATGAGCACACTTCATGACTTTTCCAATAAATTTTTTGAATGAGACTATGCTGCCAGAAAGCTGAGTGAAAGAACAGCTGAACCATTCAGTTCTGTCAGGTCCTTGGATATTTTGCAATTCAGCCCCAGAAGCCTTACTCTACTATTATTATGAAGAATTCAGAAATATGTCAGATAGCAGTTTTTGCATTTCTCACTATGTCAGAAAGAGGAGTAGGAGTGATCTCATTTAAATAAAACCTTGGCTGTTCTTCTAATCTTAAGGTACTTTCAATTGAAATGTTTCTCTTAATTTTCATGCTATAAAACTTTATTTAGCCTTTAAAAATCTATTATTATTTCATTTGTTCTTTAAATTTCTGAATCACTGAGTTATATTAATCCAATTCTATGTTTTGTTCTAGTGATAACAATGAGCTAGGAACCCCAGGAACAGAAATTACTTTCTCAACCAAGCTTGCACTATAAAAAAAAGGGAAACTTAATCAAACTTGAATTAGGGCTACCACACATATACAAAATACATGCCAGAACTGAGACTTCATCTGAACTTCAAAGGGTCTTTGATGTCAGACTGGTAACATTCAGACAAATGGTTTAATATAACAAGAAGGAATTGCAATCTGATTCAGAATGCAGGAAAAGTGTGGAGAACTTCTACAAAAATTTCAGAAGTAGCAGAGACCTATGAAGAGAGTTCACTGTGAAAGTGAGTACTGGTGAAAATGGGACTTCTTCATTTTGAACCTTATGATTTGTAAGGTTCTGTGACATTTCTTCTCTCCAAATCAACCTCCCCCAAAACTGAAAGAGTTAATACTTGCCTGATTGTAGTGTGTTAGGAAATATAGTAGAACAGATAGTGTATTCTTTCAATCATCTCTTTGCAGTAACACTGGTAATGACTGGGATTGCTCTCAGGCTTCTGATCTTTCTGACTGCAAAGATGTAATTAGGGATGTCTTTTCTTTTCTTTTCTTTTCTTTTCTTTTCTTTTCTTTTCTTTTCTTTTCTTTTCTTTTCTTTTCTTTTCTTTTCTTTTCTTTTCTTTTCTTTTCTTTTCTTTTCTTTTCTTTTCTTTTCTTTTCTTTCTTTTCTTTTCTTTTCTTTTTCTTTCTTTTCTTTTCTTTTCTTTTCTTTTCTTTTCTTTTCTTTTCTTTTCTTTTCTTTTCTTTTCTTTTCTTTTCTTTTCTTTTCTTTTCTTTTCTTTTCTTTTCTTTTCTTTTCTTTTCTTTTCTTTTCTTTTCTTTTCTTTTCTTTTCTTTTCTTTTCTTTTCTTTTCTTTTCTTTTCTTTTCTTTTCTTTTCTTTTCTTTTCTTTTCTTTTCTTTTCTTTTCTTTTCTTTTCTTTTCTTTTCTTTTCTTTTCTTTTCTTTTCTTTTCTTTTCTTTTCTTTTCTTTTCTTTTCTTTTCTTTTCTTTTCTTTTCTTTTCTTTTCTTTTCTTTTCTTTTCTTTTCTTTTCTTTTCTTTTCTTTTCTTTTCTTTTCTTTTCTTTTCTTTTCTTTTCTTTTCTTTTCTTTTCTTTTCTTTTCTTTTCTTTTCTTTTCTTTTCTTTTCTTTTCTTTTCTTTTCTTTTCTTTTCTTTTCTTTTCTTTTCTTTTCTTTTCTTTTCTTTTCTTTTCTTTTCTTTTCTTTTCTTTTCTTTTCTTTTCTTTTCTTTTCTTTTCTTTTCTTTTCTTTTCTTTTCTTTTCTTTTTTTTTTTCTCTTTTCCTTTCTTTTCTTTTCCTTTTCTTTTTCCTTTCTTTTCCTTTTCTTTTTCCTTTCTTTATCTTTTTCTTTTTCTTTTCTTTTTCTTTTCTTTTTCTTTTCTTTCCATCTATTTGTTCAATGTCTCTGGGAATTACCAACTCAAGCCAGTAAGATTTGAATTGTTACAGACAAATAAATAGAAGATTCTTTTCAGATAAACTTTTTTGTATTTCAGAATCCTGTTCCAAATGACCATGTCCTATCTTACTTGTCAGTATAAAAATAATATGTTGCATAAATAAGATAGGTTAAGATGTTATACTTAATTTTGTAAACAAAACACTAATTTAGCTACCTAAAAGCCCTATAAAAACTGAATTTCTTATTCTGTAACGTATTTTCAGTGATATTTTGTTGTTAAGGACTTAAAGAAACAAACCAAATCTTAAACCATTCTTAGTTTCTTTATTTTTTTTCCTTGTGCAGATTTTATTTATTTTTCTACTAACTATGTAAGGCTTTAATCAAAAAAAGAAATTTAACTCTACTTCAAAGAGAATTCTAAAAATACATATCAGAAGATCTGATTGATCTGTTTTCAATTTACTGTATTTTTTACATCCTTATGTAGACTCTGCATGCTCTGCTTAGACAAGGTGAAGCATGAAACCCATACAACTCCAATAAATATAGATATTTTCCATTCTGTACTTAATCTTTCTCTGTGAGGTGTTGGGATTTTTTCAGCTTGAATGATCTTGCTCAACAGCTTGCAGTGTAGAAGATCACATTGCCAAATGTAGGATTTGTTTCAGAGAAACTGAGATATAATCAGATTTTAATTCTGTACTAAACTGAACAACATCAGCTGTCATTAAGGTATCATAAAACTCATTGTACCATCTTTGACAGGAATTTAAGCAGTGTAATACTGAAGGAGTCTGGTTTGATTCCAGGCAGGTGCATGTATAATTTAATTTTCTGCATCCTCTAAAATCACAATGCCAGCTACAATTTTTTCCCTGTAAAATCTTTTAAATTTTCTAATTAAAAATACAGTAGTTGTATAGTAAATTTTCATCACATTTTTGGTTGCAGGCCATCTACAGCCATGTGAGTCTACGTATGACTGGGGAAGATAAAAATTTCTGTGGTAGATAATGCACTAGCATTACATAATTTGCTAGGATGCTTCACAGTGTTTCATCTACTGCAACACCCCTTCTTTAACTGAAGATGCGTGAAAGGTGAAAGAACTTGATGGGACAATTTAGAACTCTATAACACATCAGTAATTCATTAACTCAATGACTTAAACAGAACTGTGGTATGGTCAGGAGGTTGCTGAACCCTGTGGCTCAAAAGAAGAAAGGCTGCCACAGGCCCTTTCTCCAGGGCCAGCCAGAAGTACAGGCACGAGTATACAATGCTCATGGGCTGGGGAGGACCTTGTCCCCTGACTGAGGTGTCTCCACCCACTGTGGTAACCCTTCAGATGTCAAGATGGGCCTATGCCACATGATTCAGCAAATATCAAGTCATTAAGTGAATCAATTCCTAATTACTCTGTTTCAATTAAATCTGCTAAGACAAAGATTTCTATTTAATTGAAATATGGTCTGCTCTAATAAATTTTAAAATTCTGACTTTTAAGATGCTTACGGTAAAACATGTAAACATGTTTTGTTTAAAAAAACAGATTTCTGTATCTGGTCTTACTGCTTTGTTGCTCTATATGCCTGCCCAGATCAGCTGTTGTTTGAGCCCTTCCAAACCTAAAATAGGAAATATCCTTTGGAAGGAGAAAGCTATGGATCCTGTTGTGGTCTTATAAACATCATTACTGTCTGTTTTTTCCAAGGGGCTTGGTTGAAAACCCAAACTCTGTAATTTTTTTTTCATTTCCTCAGAAATCCAACCCAGTTTCTCCAAATTGTTTTCTTCACAAGCAGTGAGCTGTTTCACTATCTTTCCTTTAAAACAGAAGATGACAGATATCAGAGAAAGTAAAATTTTGGGAAATAGTAGATATCTTGTAGATAATTCACAGAGGATTTTAGCTTGATTTCCTAATTCAATAGGAAAGGCATACAGTGAAATGAACTGATGGTAGACAGGTCTCCTTGTCAAGCAGTTAAGTTGATGATGCATTTATTTCCTTTTTTTTCCTGATTTTTGGTTTTGTCCTTAATTCTGGCAGATGTGATTTATCCAAAATTTTGAACTGGTACAGCTACAACACAGAGCAACTAAGATCAAGTACAAAGGATCATATTGCTCTGTGTGCTGTATATACTCTGTACTAACTTATGCAATTATAAATGCTCTAAAAATACACTATTTTATCATCTTTTAAAAGAATCTATTGTAACTAGTGAGCTGCAAGCTGAACACTTTCAGTCACTAGTAAAATAGTTAAAAGACTTACCCTGTTTTTCAACTGTGCTAAACATTTCTGCACAACAAAAAATTAGTAACATTATTTTCTAGCAGGAGTACCTGCATTAGTATTTATGTGCAGCTATTAATATTATTTTTCATATTGACAGATACCCTATTCTATTCAAAGTTATACGAGGTGAGCACTGTGCTCACTGTAAATGACATTCCTGTTCCGAGGCACTCAGGGCATGTACTCACATAAATCTTGAATTTCAGACAAGCTTCTGCCTCTTGATGGTATGCCACAGAGCTCTGCTGGTTACTGTTGGTGGCCAGAAATTCTTGTGGCATACAGAGATTTGTACCACCTCTTCACCCATGACAACATGTGGCTCTGCAGCAAAATTACATTTTCCACCTCTTCCTTGTTTCTCTCTTTTTTTTTTTTTTTTTTTTTTTTTTTGTTATTTGGCCGTTCATGACTTGACCTTTTTTTTTTTTTTTAATTCTTTAATCATCCTTTGAAGATATGTTGACAAAATCTTCTGGAACTTATTAAATTAACCTTGTTAGAATCTTTACTTTCTTTAAAAACACTGTCTAGTGGGCAATAGGGATATTAGATTATGCAATAATATTCTTCCTCTTATCCTCTTGTTGTGGTTGTTCCAAGACAGAGATTAATGTTGAAAAAATAGTGCCTAGTTTAGTGACTTACATTCTTTACCTTTAAAACAATCCTAAAGTTATACTGATGCACTAAACTGTGAAGTACCATGCCTTGTATTATGATGTCATTCAAGTTAAATATAAAATCTGAATTTTCATAATGTGATATAAGACTTTTGCATTATTTGCCTCCCAATTCAAGGCAAATTCCAAGTTTTATTTCACTGACTTTCTCTGGGTGGTAATTATGAATACACCTACCAACTTTCTGCTCAGAAGAGCAATTGCTACATTTATGCTCTATCTGGTCTTATAAGGTGGGTTCTACTTCACTAAACAAACAGCATAGGGAAAAAGGTATCAATGCTAAGTGGTTAAAATTTCATTTAACATAGTAATTTTCTGTGAACTCAGAAAAACTTACAGAAATGAAGTGCAAGAGTCTAATTTTATCTTGCTTGCCATTAATCAGGAGCAGAATGGGGCTCTGTTAGAATGGTACTGATATAGTACGAACAGCTGTACGAATAGCAGTTACAGTATTTAAACAGGTTTAAAATTACTAAAAATTCCTGAGTCAAACAGAATTGAAAAAAACCAAAACCTTCCCTTACTAATTTTTTTTTTTTTTGCAGTGTTCTCAGAACACATAAGCTTTTTAATAATTTATTCTAGAAATGATAGTTTGGAAAGGAATACAAAGGCATCTGTTTCTGATATTGTCACACTGCTGGTATTCAGATCAGCCTGCTGAGTTAGGACTCATGCTTCTCTTACCCAGAGATGCTGAAATAGAAGATATTCTCTCTAAACTGTCACAGCTAAATAGCCATGTGCAATTTTATTTCCAGTGATGACTTCTTAATGCATTGTTCTGTGCATAGTAGATTGAATTCTCCTCTTTGTCAATGTCAATAGGAATTGCCTGCATGCAACAGGGGAAAAAATGTCTAGAGCTATCTTTCTGACCTGACCACACTTGTTTCCCAAGTAATCTTGGGGACTTTTTTACCATGACTTAATATTTTGCAGTGTCAAACCCATGGGAAACAGCTGCTTAATGGCCTAAGAGTCAGATTATCTGCAGGGACTTTCTATACCAATTTGAATTTGGGGCCTTTATGAAGACAGCCTTAAAATCATCAGTGTCATACAGATTTACCTTACTCCTACAGTATGGAAGCTTATTGGTACAGCAAAGCAGCCAGGTCAGGCTTAGAGAAACATATTGCAGCAAAGATCTTACAAACTAGCAACTTTAAAATATGATTTCTGATTTAAATTTAGACTATCAGTCTATCTTGTTCTCTCTGTATACACTTCTTGGTCTAGAATTCCCAAGACACACCCAAGGTTATGGCTGTAATTTTAAAATTTACAGCAAGACTTTTCCTTCCTATGTTATCCTCAGTTCTTATACTGTCTTAAAACAATTACGGAGGAGCCCCCTGGAAATATCCATAGTATTATAGCTGAATGGTATTGTTTTAGTCATTAGTCTTAAACCATGCTGTGACAGCTCTGAGGCTCCATTCTTACACTTTGTTTGGCTACTGGCTAAATGTCTCAACTCAACCGGATTATTCAGAATCCATAATTTCACCAAGACTTATTACTTTGCCAGTGTCAGTTACCGTACAGAAAAACGAGCTATGTTTTGTAAAGCCCATGAATCTGGCAACTCCACCCTTCCATAGAGACTACATGCAATGCTTTTGGACATAATCACGTCAAAGAGCACAGCTTAGCAAAAAAATTATCCCAACATCATGAGTTGTCTGATTTTTTTGAGTTTTACCACATCAGTTCCATCTTTTATGTGACAAAATACTAAGTTTTCTCTCTTGAGGGCAAAAGGATTTTTGACAACACTACCACTCAAACTTCTAAAGAATTCTGAAGAACTGCTAACAATATAACATGTCACTGGAGAGAAAGCTGGGTTGCAATATTAAAGTTCTTTTTGCCTCCTCTGTGATGATTAAGCATGGAAAGACACTCAGTGTTTCTAAATCACTGTAGCTCCTGTGCAGAAAATAGGTGGGTATTAAAATTTGAATATAGCTCTAATGTATTCCCTTTACTTCATGTGGCATGTGAGGAGCATGCATAATTATCTGTGTGCAGTCCACTGCATGGGACCATTTGGCTGAGGAAGGCGTGACATCTCCTGCTGACATCACATCTGTAGTAGGTCCACATCTTCCTATTTGCTGTCTGAGAAAGACACAGTCTGGATCATCTGTAACAAGAAGACTCAATGAAGAAGACAGAAATCAGAAAGGTACTGGGAAAGAGCTGCATCACATTTGCTGTGAAAGGGAAGTTTATTGCTGGCAAGAATGATGTTTTTTCTTTGCCCAGCTGAGCTGATTCCAGGAGATGCAGTTCAACATATAAATGCCACATTTTTCCTCTTTTAATTGTGCATAAGACTGTTGCATGTCCATAAAATTGAAAAAATGTAATTTACTAAGGGGGTGTGGTGAGGTAGCAGTATGTAAAAAGGAGAAAAAACCTCAAAGAAACATAAGGAGAATTTGGAATTTCTTCTGTTTGCCTCTCTCAAAAGAGTTAAAATTTAGGAAGCTGTGGAGATAAAAGGGAATGAAATCTAGAAATCGCCTGTGGCTTACTCCTACCCTCTGGTTGCAGAAATCTTTGAATCTTCAAAACTGTTTTTTTCCCCCCATAGTTCCCCTTCTTCCAAAACACATAGGTCTTAGATATTGCAATATTCAGTGCTATTGGGGAACTTTCTCAGCTTCTTTCAATTATAAAACATCAAAGGAGAAAGAGAACTCATGGAAAGGTAGATTAATGTCAAAATGAGTGCTTCTTCTGAATTCCATAGATTTACCAGGAACCCTCTTATTAGAACTTCCATTAAAACTGGGCAAAAATGGGGCTATCTTGGGGAAATAATTATATAATGTATCTTAAGACAGAGAATTCAATTAGTAAAAATAATCTTAACTATACTTTCAAGCAACAGAATTTAAGTATCGTTGAGGGACGTAAAGTGAAGGGGAATAGCAGATTAGTCATCCATTTGCAGTGAGATAAAGCTTCCCCAAATATGCAAATATTGGCTGCACACAGCACCAAAAGCATAATATGTATCTGGAAAATGATGAAATACTGTACTGCTTGATTTCTGAATTTACAGTCCATTTCTCTGTTACTTATTGTCACAAAACTATGAGGAGATGATGCCAAAAATTTGCTGGGAGCAGGGGCTGGAGTGATTCAGGATTTCAAGATGTATACTTTGGCAAAAAGATTAAAAAGTAACAGAACCTTCATATAGATGAAGTAGGTAAATATTAATCAAGGAAAGGAACTTTTATCTTCCTAAGTCACTTTTAAAATCATGTAATGAACTAAAGAGAAGGTTTAGCTGAAAAGGAAGGATTGAAAAAAAGTGTAAGATAGACACTTCAAACATTTGAATCATTTTATACTGTGCAAATGTTCAGTTGCTTTAAATATATTCAAAAAAACCCAAATACACAAAAGTGAGGATTACTAATCATTGGAGTTGTCCCTTTTCTGTGCAATTCTACTCTTTGTGAATGAGAATCACTAAAAAAACTAATCTGCATAATGATGACATTTAGACCTACAAAAAAAAAAAGAATGAGAAAACCTATTCTTTTACTCATTAATAGAGTTTTTGGACCCCATGTCTCAAATTTCCCTTTTTTTTTTTTTTTTTAAGAAAAATATTCACAAGTTTTGGTAGTAAAGAATATCATGTCAGAGATTTTAGTAGAGGATGTTTCCCTGTGCAAGCCATTAGATTTTATACAAGTGCATAAAATATGTGCCTTACATTGCTTCTTCTACAATTATGTGACTTTTATGTTTTTTAAAAATGCAGAAAAAAATGTTTTTTGCAAATAAAATTACAAAGATAAGTACTTCACAAAAACAAGTCAAATGTCATGTAACACAGCATTTTAAAACGCATAAAAATTCATAATTTAGTGACTTTTAACATAGAGGTGAAGAGAAATATGTTTATCTTCCACAAGCAATTTGAAGGACAGAATTCATTTTCTTATGAGAGATCAGTGTATGAAGTGTACAGTGAATATTAGTGTTCTGATACTTTTCTGAGTAGAACCTGAAAATTCTTCATATTGCAAAACAGAAAGGAAATATTTTCACATAAAAAACATTAAATTTTTTAGAATATGAAAATGGTCAAAATCAAATTGTCTTCTCCTTTGCTCAAAATATCTCCATTAAAGCAGGCACTCTGGAAATATAAAGTCTTTCTAACTTTGTCATAAAATTGTTTTGAAAATTAACACCCAGCCTGTTGATTGGCAAAATCAAGATATCTCAACCCAATCAGTTTTTTTGAGTCAGGAGCACTGTGTTTTCAGCCATGTTTTGATGCATGCAATTCTCTGACACCTTAACAGCTAACAGTGTGAGGCAGGTTCACCTCTGTGATAAACTGTGGAGCTTCCTGCTTTTGAGAAATGAGAGAAGGAATGTTTACTATTAGCAGCAAGAGAAAAAGCTTTGATCAAACCCACAGTATAAGAGCACAGCACTATGTTTATGTGTGACAGTGTCTAGTTGATATTTGTGTCAATCTTGAGATTGCTTTTCACAGATGATAGAAAATAGGAATGTAGAGGTTAATTTTGTTCGGTAACATAATCTATGTTCATTTGCTTGCTATAATGCAAATTCTTACATCCTCAGCAACTTTGAAGGTTCTTATTAATAAAATATAGATAAATAGAAAAACAAATTAAGTAACTTTTTGTTTAGCTTTCTTTGTATGGTATAGTGGACATTATGAAAACCCTGTCAAAAATATGCTATGCATATTTACCTTGTAAATAGAAATGTGAAATCTCTGTGAGGCAGAAAGATGTCGCAGTAGGTAAAACAGAGAAAATGTAGAAACTCTTGTTTCAAATGCTTGTTTTATCTCTAAATTTTCATCAGTGACCTGCAGGTTTGTCAGAAGGAAGAAAATCCTTCTGTCTTATTAGTTTCTTTGAAAATTGTTTTGAAAGCTGTCACTTTATAGTGTGTATCCATAAAAGTAAAGCTCAACTCTGTGAGAAAGCTATTGCTTCACACAAAATAGTAGCACAGTACCTTTTTCAGAAATGTTTATATCTATTCACCAATCCGTTTCCTTTTAGAAGCCTCAAATGAACATTGAAATTGCAAAATTTAGGAATACAAATGTATCTACACTTTTACATACACAGCAGTACAGAAAAAAATCCTTTTTGTACCCATATGTGCATAAATACGCATGTGTATGAAAGTGTACATCCATGCATATATATACATACACATATGATGCCTTCCAGCTCAGCATATTCTCTGAATCTGTGATATATAATTCCTAATATCAAATATTTCCTGCTTTGAGAACTGACACACTAACTACAACTTCAAAATTAATTGTAGAATTGATTGCTTAAGTTACATAAAGCAGAACTGAGCATAGGCACACATGGATTGAAATTAATAATGGTCCAGATATTTATCACAGGAACTAAAATGTCAGTTGGAAAGAATAAAAATTTCATGATATAATAATATCAGTAAGGAGAAGAATTAGAGAAAGCTGACTAATGCTAGAGTTCAATTATGACTTTTCATTCTTGTAGTTACTGTATTCACTTAGTTAGCTATAAACCACCATTTTTAACCAATTAGATATCCAAGAACTATTTGAGACAAATTTTCCTGTCCTTGTATGTTCATACTGTAATTTATTATCGATTTGAAAAATGAGCATCTGTGCCCTTGAATTATTTTCTCTCAAGAGTACTGCCACTTTCCAAAGCCTCATGGAACCAACAGTATAGCTGCTGTCATTTTGGTAGACAAAAGATTCGTATAATTAGATAGTGATGAACATCATAGTGAATTATAAAGAAGTTAATCTTTGAGGTTGTTTTAAAGGTGTGATTGTGCTTTCACTACCTTATGCCATGATAACAAAATTTCAAGTGTCCCATCTAAACTAACTGGGCAATGCCTGCTACTGGAGTTGAGGGTGCCAATCATTATTTGTAGATGTAGTCAATGGTAGACTTTTACAGCTACCTGTTTTGAATGGCAATCTTTTCCCTAGTGTGTTTTTCCATGACAAAACATGAAAGTAAAAAAAAAAAAGGAAAAAATATTTCATTTGTATATGATCTATTTTTTTATTATGTCAGAATTTTCTCATTCTCATTTGAATTTGGTATTTATGTCCCAAAGGAGGAGAAATAAACATATCTGGTTTTACCTGTTTCTCCAGAAATACAGCTTTTCCAGATTATTCAGAATGAATTGGTGTTACAGGTTTGATCTAAATCTCCCTGGTGTCTCAGGAGTATAAATGTCACAAATTTTTATGTGTTTTATCATACCAATTTTATCACTTTAATATGAAAATGGGTCATTCTCCACTAACCCACTGACAAAGCATGACATTTTTGCTATCGCTGTTACCTCTGTAGTGCACTTAAATTTGATTTATGAGAATGTTTTATAGTATGTTTGTCCTAAGGAGGCAAGCAATGAGATAAAGAATACTAATGTGAATTTTTAAAGAAAAAAGAAGAAAACAAAATACAAAAAAATAATCCTGAAAACTCTCATGTGGATTGCCTACATATTTAATTTTAACAACAGAAAACAGAAATTAACTATCTCAGAGATAGTTCTGAGATATTCTTAAAACAGTTGGATAAATAGAGGGAAGAGATGAGGAGTTACATTAATTCTCTGTGCTTTTAAGTACAAGATTTTAAAAAAGAGTGTGTAAATCCCCCTGAAATAACATCAATCAGATATTTTTAACTGACCTGAGTGTCAGCCTTCACTCAGATATGGTCAGATCCATCCTCTTACTGCTGTCTTTTCTTTCAAGGAGGCTGCTAGAAATGAAGCTTTCCACTGTAAGGTTCACCTGCATTTCCTCATTGCATTAATACTATTAAGAAGGCTATGGTTTTGATTATTCAACTATGGTTAGCTGTGAAAGTGAGACAATTGGAACAAAAAAATCTTGGTTCCATCTGAGCACTGATCCCTTTAATCTTGAGGCTTTTTAGATATGTCCTGCTTTATGTATAGGCAGCTAGCTGTTCAAAATCTCTGTCATTTTTGAAATTCCAGTTAATTTAAGGTTGTGCTAAATGTTTTCTTTCACTGATGTTAGGGCATTTATCTTCAGGGGAATCCATCTGGAATTGTATAGGCAGGTCTTTCTCAGTTGAATCCTTCCATCTTTAAATGGCATTAAACATTTGAGTTATGATGCCTAAATGGTTTCATCTTTCTCATTTGGAAGCCAAGGCATTTCAGAAACTTATTGAGTAAAGAACAACTGGAAATTTCAGTGTAAACTTAGAGGCAAATGGCTGTGCTAAACTCAGAGGTTTTCTTTCTCCTTTTCTTTTCATAGTGACTTAGTATTCATAAAAGGATGCAATTTAGAGCTCCTGACTCCATTATAAGTACATAAATGGGTTTTTTGTCTTTAAAAATGAATTAGATGTGTTGCTCTGCTAGTATCTCATGTTTAGAATATACAGAATTAATTGTTCTGAGCAAATGAGTGTCATATAAAATGAAAAATATGCAAAATATTTGTGTAGCTTTCAAGATGTTATATATTAAGCAATAAACAACAACAATCTGTTGTGGAACTGAGGTCTTTGTTTATTCAGAGAACCTGTCTTGTTTTTGACAAAAGTCCTTATGTTTCCTTCGGTGTGCTTTTAACAAGGATATGCTCAGTGTCTCTACAAAACTACCCTCCCTCCAAAAAAAAACCTCCTTTAAAAATCATAATCCTACACTGTTTATATTATTATGCACATTCTTTTTTAGAACTTTCACATTCCTTTAAGAAAGATATATCTTTTGCTTCAAAAGCATATAATTCTAACATGTGACGCAGAAGGAGTCTACATTAGCTAGTAGGGATCTTTGTGAAGGCTCGGGATTTTTTTAATTGTTGAAAAATAAGTTGCAGTGATGCAGATATTATGAAGCTTTAGTCTGCAAATGTTTACTTCTGTAATGTGTCCTTACTCCAACTGCTGGCTTAAATCAGTGATCTGAAACGTGGACTGTTTTGATGAATATGAAAGTATGCAGATAGGGGTCAGTTTTCTAAGGTGACTTTCTTCTTTTTTTTTTTTTTTTTTTCCCATTCTTCACATTATTCATAAGCAGTAGATGCTCCAGTATATTTAAGAACCACTTCGCAAGGTACCAAAACTTGTTCAGTCTTTGGTTAGTGAGTATCTGGTCTATTTGAATCTGAGTTTGTGATACGAACCCAGAAAGATGTTTTCATAAATAAGGGTGTTTAATTTTGTTTCTACAAGACTTGTACTTTTCTGGGACTTTTCAAATGTATTCGTTAAGTTTTTTGGTTCAACATGAAGTGAAATAACAGAAGGAAGAAAATACATCTGGAAAATCCAGATGCGTTGAGAACCAGTGTTCACCTCACTGGTTCTGAGTTTTGCTATAGCTTTCATCAGCAAAAGATTCCAGTTATTGTACGGTACCCCTGGTCATTGTACAGCAAAATGTGAAATATGTCTGACTGTGCTCTCTTAAGAGCTGAAAATATAACTCAGATATGGAAATCCAATATTTAAGTTTCTCCTTCTCACTTATGTAATGAACGCCCAAAATCATGAGATTACCATTTATTTGGAGGTAGATTGCCCTATCTGTTTGTCTTGAGAAAAAGACAGATGTTTATACACTGAACCAAAAGTAAAACCAGGGACGGTCTTGGAGGCTACCAGACAGATGCCACCTAATGTCTGAGTGCCCAGTGTCTGAACCTTGCTCTAATGAATGTTTTAATTATCTGTGTGGTTCCATCAAGGTAAGATGACTCCATCAAGAGACACTAATCACAGAAGCTTAGAATCACAGAATCGTGGAATGACTAAGGTTGGAAGGGACTTCAAAGCTTACCTACCCCTGTGCCCCCTGATGCAGGACAGAGGGGAACTAAAAGAAACGATATCCAATCAAGGTCCCAGCATGTAGCAAATGTTAATGTGTTATGACATATATGCATTTAAATGGTTGCTAGTAGCAACATGAAGCATAATTCTTGATTTGTAACATTGTTAAGGTCAGGATTCATAATTATTTACGGTATATCAAGCATGTAATTATTTCAATGTATATTCAAAACTGATTACAGACTATGTTTCAAGGATGCAAGATTTTTCTTAATAATAGGCAATTATGTTAATTAATAAAATTATCAATATGATGCTCATGTTAACATTGAAAGAATAAACTATTTTTTTCTCTTATTGAAGCTCTCTGTTTCTAATGAAAATTTACTTACTTTTTCAGGTGGAGAAATTTTTGTGACAGTAATCTCTCACAGTTATTCTTCATTCTCCACTCCTCATATTTGCCCAGATATGACTGATGCAGGTGGATTTCTGTTAATAGAAATCATTCCGCACATTTGCTTTTGCAAAATGCAGAGCTCATGATATACCTTTCATTATCAGCTCTGGGTGAATAACAGAGAAAGAAATACTGTGCATATTGCTTAAATTTTTCCTACAATTTTATTAAAACAAAGTCCTTGACAGGAATTCCTAGATAGGAATATTATTTTGCTTTCAGACAAAAACAATGTTTCAAAAAATTCAAGCAGATATGTATGAAATGTTGGTCAAGTGTTTACTAATATGTCTAAATGTCTCCGTGGCTTTGTGGTCTCTGCTGCTTGGTGGTGGATCTTGGCAGAAGATTTTATGTCCTCTACATTTATAGTTCCTTTGGAACAAAAGTAGGGAACTTTTATCTCCATGGCATGTGACAGATCATGTCATTATTGAGAAATAACACACCTTGAAAATAGATACTCAATACTTTAATACTTTCTCTAAGTTTTTACTGCTGACCACATTTCATTTCACCTTTTGACCTTCAACTTCCAAAACACTTCTACAGAACTTAATAGGATTTTAGATGCGTAAAATATTTTTTTTCTTTTTTTTCTTTTCTTTTGTTTTTTTTATTTGAGTAGGAAGAGTGTGAAACAGTTGAATCACTTCAACACAGAAATCCA
Source organism: Rhipidura dahli (assembly GCA_013399225.1). Lineage (NCBI taxonomy): Eukaryota > Metazoa > Chordata > Aves > Passeriformes > Rhipiduridae > Rhipidura > Rhipidura dahli. The sequence continues at coordinate 219,129 of VXAC01004346.1, forward strand.
CGTGATGACTAAGGCAATAATTTTAATGGCTGGAACTCATCTGTGATCTTGCAAATACCTGAAATAATTGTATATCATCACAGGATTTACTATGAATTCAGTAAATTTATGCAAATAACAAACTTCTACCTGATTTCTGGAACAGCTTATCAAGATATGAAAACTGGAATGGTTCTCTTGAATCATGGCATGAACAGAAATACAAGACAAATACTGTTACCAAAAAAGGTGATTTGGAAATTCTTTTTTCAGTAGCCCTAGTGTTTTCGTGCAGACTTAACAATTTGTGTGTCAGATGCCTTTTCCATATGTTATAATCCTCTGAAAGGAAAACCAAGTCTATTTGGCAGCTTTAATATATAAATGTACGTATGTGAGAGATCCAAAAGTTGCCTTGAATTCATAATTTAGGAATTGAATTCTGAATTCAACACACAGAAAATTTATTATGCCCACGTTTTATGAAGGTGTTGCAATGTCAGTATTTCCACAGGAAGAACAAAGACAGAAAATAAAGAGGAGGTGTCATTTACTTTATGGCTGATGATTTAGGTAACATTGAAAATAGCAAAAAGCAGTGAAGCAAACTAGTAAAAGGTGATGTAAAGACACAGTATCGCTTCCAGGGACTGCAGGTTTTGTGGGGTTTGGTTTGCTTGGCTGGTTTGTTTTTTTAGGGGAGGGGTTGAGGTTTTGGTTGTTTTTGCTGGTTTTGTGTATGTGTGGTTTTATTTTTTTTAACCCTGAATTCTGCATCCTTTATACCTCCAAAATCTCAGAGCTGATATACTCATCTTTGTGTAGCAGATCTAAGTTAGGGGCTTGCTTCATTTACACATCTCTTCCTGCATTCTTCAGCTCTGTATTATAGCCTGGGCGCAAATGTTGGTCTGCTGGAGGTTAGGAAGGCTCTACAGAGGGATCTGGACAAGCTGGTTTAATGAGCTGAAGTTGGTTCAATGAGTTCAACACGGAAAATTGCCAGATCCTGCACTTGGGTACCAACAATCCCATGCACTGCTGAAGAGCGGGGGCAGAGTGGCTGGAAAGCTGCCCAGTGGGAAAGGACCTGGGGATGTTGGTTGACAGAGGACTAAACATGAGCCAGCAGTGTGCCCAGGTGGCCAAGAAGGCCAATGGCATCCTGGCCTCTATCAGCAATAGTGTGGCCAGCAGGACGAGGGCAGTGATTGCCCCTCTGTACTTGGCACTGGCCACACCTCAAGTGCTGTGTCCTGCTCTGGGCCCCTTGTGACAAGAAGAACACTGAGGCAGTGGGAAGTGTGGAAGCTCGTGAAGAGGCTGAAGCACAAGCTGATGGTTGGATGCAATGATCTTAGAGTCCTTTTCCTACCTAAACTATCTATGATTCTATGATCTTCAGTTTTTAATAGCCTTATTTCAGAGCTAAGAATCAATCTGAATCATGAGTGATCTATTATTCATTTGTTTTTTCCTCATAATGAAGGTGATGGCATGGTGATATTTTTGAAGAAAAATGGTGTTTATGTGATGGGCCTTCCAAAAAAGTCTGTATGCTCAGTTTCTAAAAGTTAAAGGGCTTCCTGGACTGTATTTTATCCTGGACTGTATGCTTCCTGGAGTTGTATTTTATCGCTACAATATTTGTTAATAGTTTGATTTGTTTGGATTTATTTTTGGTAAAGAAATGTGATTTAGATTTACTGAAGCACAGAGATGAAAGTAAGTCCTAACTTCTTTCTGCTGATAAGTCTTCATGATGTCCAGTCAAGCACAACTCACCATCAGGAGAAGTGGACAAAATGGTGCTCTGAAATCCTACAACTTCCAAAATGCTTCTCCTAGTTGTCCCCTGCCCAATATACCTTTCTTGATCAAAGGATTATGGGTCACTTCCAGCTCTGCCTCCCTCAGTCAGCAGAAGTAAGTGAATCTTTCTAAGTTCATGCAGACAGAGAAAACTACATCTGGATCCAATAACTACTTTTTTGTCATTTCTGCATTCATAAACTAGAGTGTTCATGAGCACTGGCCTGGTGTAAAACAGGAAACCCTGTCCTTATGCAAAAGCTATTATTTAGTGCTAAATTAATACATATTTCCTATGGCTTTACTAAATTAGAAGTAATATACATATTTTTTCACACTGTTATTGAGGGAATCAGAACTACAGATATTAGCGTTTAATTGATTCTTATTGAGTTGTTGTGTCAAAATGGAATCTTAGATAATCTCTTTTTCAAGGAAGTTTAAGAAGATACTTCATGGTCCTGTGTACACAATTATCACTGACAGTTCTACTTGGTTTTCTGTATTATTTATCATGGCATAGGGATTATTATGTACCAAATGCAATAATTTGGAAAATCAAAGAAATGTATCTAAATTATGGTCATGGACCACAGAATTTAATAGTTAATGTAGAAGTAAAATCTGGACAGGAATGACATTTTTTGTTCAGAACTTCTGTGGTTTGAACTCTTGTATTTTGTTTTTCAATAAATTTTGTCAGAAAGGAAGTGTATCTGTGGAGTGGGCAACTTATGGAAATGGGACCATTCCTTCTTCATTAGGCTTCATCACATCTTCATGCTTCCCTGCATGGCATCATTTATCCTGTCAGGGGATGAAAATAATAACATGTAGATACACTGTAGAAACAGAGCTAAGAACAAGGCAAAGAATAAAAATCCTTTTTTTCTTTTTGATTAGAAACCCTGTAAAGCAACTAAAGTAATCAGTTCACAATTAGATGTGGCTTTCAAAAATGCCTAAGAGAATCTAGTACCAGTTTTCTCTGAGTAGTGAGATGCTTAAAATCTACTGACTTCATAGCATCTCTTTAACTACCCCCACCCTCAAACCTGCAACATCACAGAAACCTAGTTAAATGTTTTCTGTAAAAACTTCTGTAAGCACTAGTGGCAAAGCTCTAAAAATAAAACTTCAGACACTTAGAGTGGAAAACCAAAGAAGTGGAGACAGCTCCTTCTTTCTCCATATTTTTATTATAATAAAACTAACACTAGTACTAATACTAACAACAATACTGCGTCTCACTCTGCAAATAGTTGACATCTAAATGTACAAACCCCTCATTTTCTAGTGAGTTTTGTTATCCAAGAACATTCAAAGTAACTTGCACTATGCCATTATAAGCAAAAGCTTAACTTTCAGCACATGAAGACAGCCTGCTCCTGTGCCTTTAGGAATTCCTTCTTGAATAATGTCCCTCCTTCCTGGACTTACTACTTTGTGTATTGCAACACATAGGAGCAATAGTGATTCTGTTATGTAACAGATATAAACTTAAATATTACTTTTTTTCCATGGGAGAGGCCTAAGTGTTCTAGAACCATTTTCATAAAAAGCCCCAGATACTGTATCAGTGTTGTTAACACAGCAGAAACAACCCAATCAAATGCACTTTATCCCACAGCAGCAAAAGGTAATTCTTTCTCTTCCTCATCCCTTTTATCTTCCACTCACAAAAATCAGATTTAGCAATAACCTACTTTCCTTTTTCAACACCAGATTCTGAGAGACTAGAAAATGACACTTTCTTATGCTATTCATGTTTCTAGAAGAGCAGAGCTCTTTGGAGATTTGTTGCTTTTGCTTTGTACATGAGAACAAGTAGCAAAACCAGACTTCAATATTGTTTAAATTTCAAACACCAAAACTGAACTCCTATATCTTTAAGAACCTTGTGACAGTAAAAAATAATACAAATAATTTTTCTATTAACTAAACTGGCCTTTTTACTTATTTGGAACTCTGAAAGTAGCTCAATGTCTTCTTGAGTCATCTAATTTTTTCAATCCAGAATTTATTGTTTAGTTTCTATTTTTTTTAAGGTTAACATTTTTCCAGTAAACTTTTGCAGAAAGCAAATTTTGAACTCACCTATCTTTATAGTAATACCACTCAAAGGATTTGATATCTTGAAAAAAGCTGTTATTTTTTTCACTTGGAGAAGAGAGTGGAGAAAGAATTTGCAGTAGTCAATCAGTGGAACAATTATCAATGCTAATGGTTCAGCACTGGAACTGTTATGCTTGCAGTTGAACCAGACATATCCAGAATTAATACATAGCTACTGAGATGAACGTGGTTTTTCATATTTCCCAGAACAGCTGCTTAAAAGTGACTGCAGACAGATACAACACAGTGCACTAATGAATTACAAAAATCATGTCATTAGAATTGTCTCCATAACCATTGAAATGTATGAAGCAAATGCAGCAAAGAATTGTGGAATTGTGTGGTTAACACTGACTTATTGCAACCCACAAAGTTAGAATTCTGTACAAGTCCTTTGTTAGCTTATGGAATCATTTGTGTTTTGTAAAAGTCATTTTCTCCTAATAAAATTCAGCTATGCAAGAATTGCACAAGATATTTTAGATAAATAGTATAATTTTGTCTCAGTGTCACAGAAATAAGTGATCTTCTTGGTAGAATAATGTTCATCTGTGATGTGCTGGTCCCCTGTGGAAGTTGGTGTTGGGAGACAGAAGAGGGAGAATCCAAGTGTTGTTGGTGTTCCTTGATTCCCAGCAAAATGATAAAATCCCATGCTGATTCCTCTGAAATCACATGCTGTTCCTCTGTTAAACAACAATGTAAAGACCACTTGTTTAGAAAATTCATTACTAAACTGGGTCTTACACACCTCTAAGCAATGGTCCATCCTATGGTGCTATGGGACCATTGTTAGTTGCTAAAAAACGGAGCACACAGTAAGTTCAGGCAGGAGAAGAAATTAGACAGGCACTAGTTAAGACCACGCAGCTCAAGACAAGAGCCTTCACTCTGTTGTGGCAAAAGCATTTTGCTTACACACTTAAAAATTGTGAGCACGAAAATGAGGTATTAAACCTCTCTTTGTCTCCCTTTCCCAGTATTACTCCTGCAGTCTCTCCTACAAGGATGTCTGCTCACACTTCACTTTTTTCATATGAGGAAGTTTTGGGAAATGTTTACTTCCAAAATTTATTTCTGAAATTTATTTCTGAAAGCAGTGAGGATTTCTGCCCCTCCTTGCTAACGAACTGAATAAAACAGTTGCCATGACCCCTGAAATTGTTTATATGAAATGGAAGTGTGATGAAAGCCAAGAGAGGGTAAACTGAAGAAGGAGAACTTAAAACTAAAGGAAATCTAGTCTTAAAACCAGAGAATACCTGCTTTGTGCCTATTACTGCACCTCATTGTCACTTTAAATATTGCTGCTGTTACTGTTAATAGCAGCAGCATAATGCAGGTAGATAATTGCACAGAAGCATCAGGTTTTTTTGCAGACAAGTGATACAAAGAATATGGGACAGCAAATTCTGTTTATAAGAACAGCTGAGAGAGTGGCTCCTATGTACATGTCACAAAAGACATGGAGACATTCAGCCAGAATCTGAAATCTGGGTGAAATACAATCCTGCCCACACTGACTACCCTCAGTCTTCGAGTGTATCAGTCCTCAACAGTGCTTCATACATGGGTTATTGAGAATGTCAGCAACATGGTAAAGAGCTGGTTTTTCACAGAAGCATCTTTTTCAAGTCCATAGTTTTAAAATCTTATTTTTCAGATCCTTATTTTCCATTTTTCTCTCTTTTACTATGTTCAATTTTACCATAAACTTTCTTTGCCCTGGAAGTTAAACAGCATAGTTGTCACTCTCAAAAGCTGATAAGGCCACAGAAAGAAGATAAGCCATAAGATAAGCCAGCACAGAAGGAACTCAAGATAAGCACAAAAGGGAAGAATTTGAGACAGGATGGCACTGATTCCAGGCCAGGTGAAGGCAAGATCTGGTTAGTACATCCTGTTTTAACAGATCCTGACAAAAATTCCCACTGTGGCAAATGGTAAAAGGAAACAATTGCTCATATTTATATCACTACTCAAACAAAGATCACCCCAAGTTATGCGACAGATGGCATCTGTGACCACTAAAGGCTCCCAAAGCATTTCCAGGCTCATTTTTGGGACCTTCCACCAGAGGACTGATCATGACCCATTTGTGTTGTATCAGACAGCCAAAAACTAACCCCAAAGGAAGGTAGCTGGGTGCTCCCAGCTGAACTCAAACGTATTAACCCACTGAACTTTTTGTTTCATGGCCTCACCCCATCCCTGAAGGATCAAGTCTGTGACCATCACTTAGACCAGCTGATGCCAAAATAGCAACAATCAAATCTCATTCTTTATTCATGGGAGGTTGTATCTCTCTTCTCCACTATTTTTCTATGGATAATAATCAAAGTGGCTACATAACTCCATTCCATTGCAAATTATTCTAAAACAAGTCTGCCATATACATCTATATATTTATATATCTACGCTTATCTTCATCTATCTGTCTATCTATCTATCTATCTATCTATCTATCTATCTATCTATCTATCTATCTATCTATCCATCATCTATCTACAAACATATATATGTCTAAACACCAGTTATTCATTGTTGTTTCACTTTAACCCACCCCAAGGGATCTATTAACAAGAACCTCAGCTACTCCGCTTAGGGGTGGGATGTAAAACTCTTTCTCTTTTTAATTTAGGTCAGCCTATCCTTCATCCTTCAGCGAGTACATCCTTCACTGTATTTTCATTTGCTTTTCCTGATAATCTCTTTATTAGCTTTTAAAATACTTAATATGAATATATTCAGAGTTTCTTGTTATTTGCTTGCTGCTCTCTACCTCTCCTTGATCACTATCCCTGCACACCTTATATTTTCTGGATGAGTTTGAATTTTATGCTATATTTCCTCCATAGATTTTATTTGAAGCAGCACTGATTCATACTATAAGATACTACATTTCAGCTCTGAGCCATCAATTATCACTCTTTAATAACTGGCTTTTCTCATTCCCTGTGCTTTATCATCTTTCTTGAAATTTCCAATATTCACTCATCATTTCTTTTGCTGTCTTGTGAGAACCCATTTTCTCTTAGAATTTAGTACCTTTTTAAATAATACTGCTAATATTTTTCTCTTCCACTTTTTTCTTAATTTTAGTTTTCCTCAGACAAAAGAGAAAACAACAACAACCAACCAACCAACCAATCAAAGCTCCACCTGATTTATTTGCTGTAACATCATTTGTTTTGGGATGGAAAGACTCTCCTGACCTTATCTTGCATAAGCTTTATTTCCAAGAAAGCTTGCTTCATATGGTCTTCACCAAGTTTCTCTAGTTCTCTGTTTAAATTAGCAGGTGGAGCTATTGTAAACAGGAAAAGTAAGGTTTCAAACACTTGCTTTTGTCTGGCCAGAGCCTGTTACCTTGTCTCAGCAGTTAACAAATAGCCAGGTGAATGCTGACCAGTGCCTGACAGTGTCACAGAGGTTCTGTGCTTTTTACTGAAAAAAACATCTCACTGTTTTCAAACAGTGCTAAGAAGCCCAATAAAATTCACCCTTGCACAGGTTTGCCTATTAGAAAATCAAGACTTAATAAAAGTTCACATAGAGGCATGGAGTCTTTTTCATTGATTTGTGAGCTCTCCTGGATCCACACAGTAGTCAGAAAGGGTTTATTGTGACAGCACTGGCTGCAGCAAGTCAGATCTTAAAATACTTGAGAAAACTGTGACAATAAATATTTTTTTCTACAGTTCCTAAGAAGAAGCAGACTAAAATTGTGTCCAGATTGAAAGTAATATTCAAAGCCACTAAATTATAGTGGATTTATAAATAAGTTGGTGATGTAGAGCTTGCTTTTAAGAGATAGACGATTGTAATTGGAACTTTTCACTCTAGCTACTTTGTATATGAATTTTCTTCTGTTGTGATAACTTGGTTGTCGGCATAAATTAAGGTTGAGGTAACCTTAAGCCATTTTTTTACTCCAAAACTCAGAAGCTGAAAGCAGATTCAGGGATGCTCTAAACTGCAAACTGGAGAGGACAACCTCTAGGCATGGAATTTTAGCTTGTTCAAAATTCAAGGGAGTCACTAAATGAATAGAAATTACTCAGGATCTGCAGAACACTGAGGAAGGACCAGATCATTCACAGTTTTTTCAAATCATTGACAGCTTCAAGGCAGTGCTGCAGAAGATTTCCTTGGTATTGATTGGCTATTAACTATTTATGATACTTTTTCTACTCTAGTAACTGTTTGGTTTACAATGTGCTATTTACATTCTGTGAAATGGATGTGCATTTTCCATGTGATCAAAAAAATATTCATGCTCACAGTGTGCAACAGGAACTACAGCTTCTTCCTCCCCACCCATGCCCCCCCAGAAAAAAACCCCACAATTTTTCTATAATAAGACTGAATATTATAGACTTTTGCAAATTCTTGTGTAATTCCATAAGATTTTGTTTTTCTTAAATCAGTGTAACCATTCTTCTGACATAGTGGAAAGAAAGCTATAATGATGAAAGGGAATTAAGTGTTCTGGGTAAAAAAAAAAAGAGAATTGACTACAAAAGTTTTTAAGTTTGGACGAGAAAGACGGTTTTTAAGTAAATATTTTGAACTTCCCCTCTGATTTATATAAGAAAGTGGAGCAGACACACTATACCTGCAGTTGTAAACACGTGGTAGCACTGCATATTGGGATATTCAACTGATGAGATGAGATTAGAGATGTTCTGAAACAAATCACATCACCCCAAACTCATATGAAGTAGACAGCAGTTCATCAGCATCATCTGGTTCCCTGCACAGGATTAAGGTTGTGCCTAGCTATCAAATAATGTAGCTAAGCCCCAAGTAGTTAAGTTTCTGACCTGTAGAAGGAAGGAAGTGGTTAATCCATAGCTCAGCCCCACCCTGTGAAGATAATTCCACTGAAATTTGTGGAGATACTTAGATGAGCAGGCAAGGAGGTCCTCGTAGGTGCTGTGCTGCAGCTTCATGTGCAGGGGTGCTGACTAACACCTTTCTGCTGCCTGGACAGTGCCTTGGGCTTATAGCTCTATTGACAGAGGCCATGTTCCAAATCCCTCTTGGCAGTCCTGACAGCTTCTGTAGAAGAAGACATTTTTTTCTTCACTTCCATTTTTGAAAAAATGTTAAATAATTATACTGAATTTCAGAAATCAGGACATCCAAAGATGCAGGAAACACACTGGTTTTATTATGAGCTGGGACCTCTAGTTTTCAAGAGAAGTAGAGCTTTTCTTGAGGACCGTGATGAAGTGGAGCTAAGTAATAGCTGTTTTTTTAAATCTCAGAGGTATTTGCTTTCCTGGGCATAAATAATGAGTTTGAGTTTTTGTTCCATTTCTCTTAGTGAAATAACAATAATTTAATAAAATATTTACTCAGTATAAGCACTCACAAACAGTGTGATCTCAGCAGTATGTTAACTCTAGTTCACAAGGGTAAAGAAATAATTTCAGACATTTTTAAATTTGTGAGTGTCTGTAAGGGGGCAAAATGAAATGCTAGAAGACAAAAATGAAAGCCACAGGAAACACACAAGTCCTTCTAATAAATTGCTACAATTTCTTTTAGTGTTTCATCAACATCTTATCTGGATATATTTTCTGAGAACAACAGTCTTTCTATAGATAGGAATAAGTCAGTGGGAAGAGAAATAAAAGGTTTTGAGGATTCATTCTTTTTAAAAATGGAATTCTACAGATGCCAGGAGTTTTAATGAGCATTAAACTACTTACACAGTTAAAAAGTGGGTAGAGGAATCAGAAGTGTTTTCCATATCATCTTCAAAAATAATATTTGATCTGTGCTTAGAGTTTTATCAGATTCCAGATTCTCATGCTCATGTTTTTGTTTTTTGTTTTTTTTTTTTTTTTTTCCCTGGGGCATTGCACAGGGAAAAAGTACCTTAAGAGACCATAAAACTGCTTGTTTTCTCTTTTCTTTCTACTTCTCCTCTCTCTTGAAAATTCTAAAAAGCTCAGAGCTGAAATTGAACATGTTTGGATATCACTTCAACTTCTGCCCAGAAAATAACTAGGTGAAGTGATAATTTCTGTATTTAAATATTCAGTCCCCTTATTAGTCTTGTTAAGACAAGACCCTTCAAGCTCCAAGAATGTAACCCTGGTGCGAAAGGAATGAAAGGACACATTTTTATTATCTTTTTCCTATATTTATTTCATAGTGGCATTTTTTTAAAATTCCTCTCTACACCTCTCTTGACCTGTAGGAGCAGCTGCTCTCTCTGGCATCAGTTATTCTCTCTGATACGTCTAAAACACTATGCACCTTAACACAAATCCCTAGTTGTACTGTCTTCATTATTGATGGTGAAGCTTATATTGCAGTCACTGTCTATTTCATGCCAAGACATGATGAAACCACCCTTGAAGAAGCCGACTCATGGGATAGAATTATAGCTGTGATAATGCAGGGCTCAGTATACACTGCAAAATAAGAATGTGGGTGTTAACTGTGTGGATCATCTTGCAGTTGTGCTACCAATATCCTGAGGCAAGGAGTAGTGGGCTTGTATTGTTTGCAAAAACTGCAGGCACTTTGGTCTAGGTACCCCCCTAATTATGCTTCAAATGGTTCTTTCTAATTCAAGGTTTGTTTGCACATAGTAAAGTATGGTCTAGAAGTACAGAGCTTTGTGAGTGCCTAAAGCAAGATGGTCACATGAAAACCTGGTGCAGAGTAAATTGATCTATTTCACCGATTACTGATTTGAAGTCTAAAGATGAAAAGGAACAAGGACAAGGGGGAAGCAGGGGATGATGAGAGCAAATTATACATGAGCACCTTGGCAAGAAAATGCACTGAAAAGAAGTTCCATTATGATAAGTTCACGGAAGCACTTCTCATATAAAAAGTGGACTACTGATTTCAGGTTAATGCAGCTTACCCAAATTTAATGCACTAAGATAAGTGTCAAGCAGGAATGGATATATCAAGTGAAAAAAATATATCTAGTGAAAAAAATATATCAAGTGAAAAAAAAATCTCTTTTTTGATCCTCCTTCCTTTCCCCTCCCTTCCTTTCCCCTCCCCCCCACCACTGTTCCTTTATGTCAATAGATTTGTTTCTTGTTATAGTAACCCACAAAATTATTATGGATTTAGTCATTAGTAGGCAAAAATCTGATATAGACTTCCTAGCCTGGAGAAGTTTCTCAGTAACATTCCTGGATGCTTTTTTTTGTTCTCATCTATCCAAAGAAATATTTACAAGAATAGGTCTATTAAATTTGCTCTGGTATACTATTCAATTAGATGAAAACTTCTTAAATATTTCTTGAAAGGTGTTTTGGGGAAATATAAAAATGTTACAATAGTTGTTTAGGGTATTCTCAGACAAACTATACTAATAGAATATGGTTGCCTCAAAGTAATAATCTATATAGGGACAAAGAAAGCAAGCAAACAAACAAAAACAGTTAAAGAGAAAATTTTGTATTAAAAATCTTCATCTAAATAAAGAATATTACTTAATAAATTGAATAAGCATTGAAAATGACATTTATGTATATTTATCTAGCAAATTTCCATTTGGGGGACAATTTTAGTAAAAAGCTTGATAGTTTATATAGTATGCAGCAGGAGAAAAAAAAAAAGAAAAAAAGCCCAAAAATCCAAATCAAACCAAAATGAAGCAGAGGTAGATTGCCTCATTAATTTTTCAAAACAGATTTTTATGCAAAATTTGCAAATATTTTTTTCAAAAGCAAACAGTTCTGATAGAGTGTATTTGTCTGTGTAAAAAGCTAACATATTTTAATGTTTCTTTCCTGTTCTTAGAACAGTCTGTAAAGTTCAGAAGGTCTGTGATCCTTTGTTAGAAATATGTATTTTGTGTCAAACCGATTAGATTTATCCTAACGTGAATCTGGTTTTTTACATTTTCTTGTGGTGAACCTACTTGTATCAGAAGGGCAAGAGTTTGCAGAAGAAACAAAAATTAATGTTTGTTATGACAATTCGATTGCAACAGATTTTCCAGTTCCTATAGTTAAAATATTGGATCACATGAAGTTACAGTAAGAGTTTCCTTACCTCAAATTTTATTGAAAACTCTGCATATCATTCTGTGCTGCAAAAACAAAACAAAACAACACAAAACAAAACAAAACAAAAACAATAAAACAAACAAAAAAAATCAGCTATCTTAGTGAGAGCTAAACCAGATATGACAGAACACTGACCTTTTGAGAACAGTTTTCAAAGAAAAATACAGGGTTTTATTTGTTTTGTTTGTGTAAGGGGGTGCAATCTTTATTTTTAAATTGACTTTAAAAAAGATGAAGATATAGATTAAGATAGGCATGATATATTTTTACTGCTGCTCCAGAATCCACATAGACAGGTATGTGTCTACGTGTTTCAAATGCAGCCGAATCTTAAAAAAACAACTATTGAATACTTAGTCTATCAAACAGGAATTCTTGCCTTGTTGAGCCTTAATAAGAAAAGTTGTCACCAATTCTGGCTTAAGGTTTGGAAAAAAACACTATTTAAATTTACTGCACTGCAGTCATGGTCACTCATTGATGTTTGCCAAGGCACCTCTGTGTAGTTTCTTTTCTCCACTACAGTGATGCCTTAAGAGGCCACTGAAAACAGAGACC
>VXAC01004347.1:0-18658 GCA_013399225.1 Rhipidura dahli
AAGGAAGGAAGGAAGGAAGGGTTATGTTCTTCTTCCTCTATTGTATTAATCTTAGTTGAGTGTTACAAGCAATTAGGCCTGACTTATGCTTCCAGCACTGTCCTTGCCAAAGAAGTCAGGGACTTCATCAAGGAAATCAAATAACTGCTGTCAACCACTCCATTTTGCCAAGCTTTACTCCAAATTTTTTTTCTCCTGCAAATCAGATTTATCGGCGCACTCAGCCTCCTTCAAATCCCTACACTGTTGCATTGTCAGTCACTGAAAAAAGAAGGTTCCTCAAGACTGCTGCTGTGATCCCACCCAAGTCAATGGGTGACACTATAGGGGAGTTAAAGGACCTAGCTCTTATTCAAATGCTCAGGCATCTGGAGAAGAATATATGGGAAAGATAGCTGTCAACATGTAGACATTTTACGAGGAAAATACTGAACATATTTCTAATTGCTGACTCACAGATTTGCAGTATGATGTCAGTGGAGAAAACTACTACATTACAAGTTCAAGAGATTGATAAATTGTAAACTGATAACAAGGAAACAGTTTACACTGTTCTTGTGCATTCTTAAAATTTTATTTTATTTTACTTTTACAAAAGCTAGTCACAACAATAAAGAAAATTTAGTGAGTCCTTGTTTTATAAGTAAAGGAAAAATTTTCAAAAAGAAGCAGCTCATTAACATACTGATGACAATCAGTATTTCAAGATTCAAAAAAAAAAATTGAAATAATTTAAACAATTTTCCACCTTGGAATTTCCACTTCTAAATTTTATACAAAAGAAAACCAAAAAAAAAGGCTTCTAGAGTGTTGGAGACTCTACTCATAAAATGGGGAATGCCATAACTAGATTCAAAAAAATAAAACTGGAAGAATATGTTTTGTAAATCACAAAATGCTCAAAGGTGTTTCTTTTGTTGTTGATTTTAACATGTTATATAATACTGAACTATAATGATGTCTTCAACAATGTGAAAAGTGGAAGGAGCAAAAATATCCACCTTGAATGAGGCCTGACTGTGACTATGCATTCATGTTTATTCTCTATTGAAAGAAAGAAATGCATACTTTTTTATTTTTATGAGAAAGTACATTTTTTGGGGGGGTGAAACATCACAGAAGAGTAGCAAATGTTTAACCAGGAAATCTCTCAAAAGCTTTTTCAATTTCACACTGCTCCAGTACCCTTTTTATCTGAACATCTTGTCTGTGCATTTCACAAATTCCCAAGCTGTTATATTGCTCCCAGACTGACAGTGCCCAGCAGAGCCAGGTAGCAGTGGGGCCCCACTGTGCCTGCCACAGCACAAAACACAACAGCACCCGTTTTATCCGCCCCAAATTGCTTCTAAAGCAGCGGCCGTGACACGCGGCTCGCTGGTGACAGCACAGCCACAGCCCTCAGACAGGCCCTTCTCCAGTGATGTTGTCACAATTTCACACACATTATTAAAGTAATGCTCATCAATCCCATGCATGAAGGCTTTATTGTGAAGACAAATAGGCATTTGAAATCTCTCCAGCCACCAACTTTTCAGGAAACCGCACGTTACCTAGGCTCTCCTCTCGCCAGCACGGCACACAGAGCCAGCATGCTCTGTAGCTCTCTGGAAGTTGTCTAGGCAGAGTCCTTTTAGACACAGTTATTTCATTTCGAAAAAGCAGGTGAGACTTTTTATTCCCTGTGTGGTATTTCTGCTCCCAAATTGCAAGTGATCATAATTTCATGAGAAGCAGTTTGGGAAGTGACCAAAATAAAAAACCCAAACAAAATCAGAATCCCAGTTCGTTACTTTCTGTGTAGAAAATAGTAAATTTACTTCAGGAGTTGCTTTCTAAATATCTGAATTTACTGCCATACTACAAAAGTGTCCTGGTTTTGCCTCCCATTTCCATTTTATAAATGGTATCAGAATTTTTGCATGCTTGCTCATTTGCAAGGTTGGGCATGCCTGATAATCTTCAGTTTGAATGATCTGTGAACAACAGTCTCTGATACACCATCACTTGACCACAGGCTTGTGGCTAAATACCTCTTATCCTCTAGGCATAACTAAAAATGGATTTTAAACAACGCTGGTATAGAAGCAGTGCTGTTTCCACAGCTTTTACTCACAGAAGGTTTTTGTCCCTTCAGAGTTCATTCAGCATTCAGACAAAAAATGTAAATGGTACTGCCTAGCAAGGAGGAAGATACTCCTAAAACTGATTTGCTTAGGAGGAAACTTCTATTCTGATGATGGTTGGTCCCTTTCAGAAAATTTTTCTCCAATTACTCAACTCTGGGCTTTGGCAGCTGGAGATGATGATCAGTCAAGTCTCTCTTCAAGCAGTAATAACTTATTAGATTTTTTTTTAACATACAAAACCCAGATATATGAATAATAGGCTGCTGCTTAGCACCTGCTTAATTATTACATTCAGGCTATATCTCTTCTACAGGCATTTTTAATTTATCTCTAAGAGGATTTATGGGATGGAGATGCTATTTAAAAAAACAGATGATGAGGTCAGTGCAGCCCAACTTATTTCATTCCAGCTTTTACAATTAACATGCACACAAAAAATGCTGGAAAAATCTCAGAAGAGCAGTGGATTTGTCAAGTGCTCTGCCTGTCTCCCACATGCATTTTCAAGGGGAGGTAATGGAAGACCAACAGCAAGTATTTCAAATCAGAAAGCCCCAGACAGCTCTAGGAGAGAGTGCTGCAAAAAAAAAAAAAAAAAAAAAGCACCAGATACAGAACTTATTTATTTATTAGAGTAAGTTTCACCAGTGAAAAAGATCAGCTTTGCTAAATGGACCTTGTTGAGAATGAAGTGAGCTTCACTGTCTTCATAGTTAACTTTCAACTGCCACACTTTGGTGGCAGAACTCATTGAACTTGTGTCTGTTTTTAAAAGAAATGTGCCTTCAAGCATTACCCTTTGACCAGTGTTATTATTTCTATCTGCCTCAGCAAACAGAAAAAGAGCAGATTAGATGCTGTCTTATTAGAGATGGGGCTGTGTAGGTTAAAGAAGGAAAATACTAGGATATCCTATTAAACTGAAACTCCATGCACTGACTGGGAACCAGGGCATTGCTGTGAGAGTGGCACTCTCTGGGAAATCCACTGCTTGTTTGAACTCAAGCCTGGAAAAAGTCTCTAAAGTGAACTGAAAGTATAAGGATTTGAACAGCTCTGCTAATACCTATATAAGCTATAGTATACAGGATGCATCCCAATGGAGGGAAGGCATTATGTAACTATTGTTAAGGAAAAAAGCAGCACTGAAGGGGGAAGGCAGAGAAGAAGGAGGGGAGGGAAGAAAAAGAAATCCGAAAAGTGGAGACCCAGGGGATGAATCAGTAGAGAAGAGTCAGTGGTTTCATTTTCATTTGTCTCCCCAGGCCTTGGAAATGCCTATAGCTCAGCCCACTATATTTAGAAATGGATGTCTTCCTGCAGGTTTATTCAGTGATTTGAACTGGAAAAAGTTCTCTTACTGGGGGGGAAGAGAAAAGGAGAGGGCAAAATAGCCTCTTGTGCTGTAAAGACTGAAATTATATTTCAGATTCAACTAAGTCTGCAGTAGAATAAGACACCCAATTTTGAATCAGAACTTGGAGTTAAATACACTTACATAATTTCAGCATTAGTGGTTGGATACAAAAAAGCAGTCATTTATTTCTCCATTAGTTAGCAGCTCCAGTCTCTGAAAGATAACTTGGTTTCCCAGACATAGCTGGCAGGAAAGCCAGATTTTTCAGTTTATCAGATACCATTATTTCCCTTTCCACCAGCTCTGCCACATATTTATATCAGAAACAAACCAGCAAGTCTTTGAAAATTGCCAATAAACCAGAAACTCAAACAAAGTTTTAATTCCAGGGGAAAAAAAACACAAAACACTAGAGTTTCTGACATAAAATACCATTTTTTCCATTACTTGGCTGGGCCATCTTTATGCCAGCTGAACGAGAGACTATTGGGATCAAATTAAGAGGTGCTCTCAGTCACTTGATACCAATTCAAAGGTAAAGCATGCCTGGAACAGACAAGTGCCTCTTAAGCCTATGGAAAGGATATCTGTATTCTGGGGTGGGAGGAGGCTTTACTAACAGTGAATCTGAGTGGTCTGCTGGAAACTTTCACAGGGAGAGCACTGAGCAGCAAATGCTGTCCAAAATGGATACAAATATGTTGTCAAGTCGCTGTGACAGATCCATTACGGGTGAGCAGCTTAGCAAAATGAACTCGATGTCAACTGTCTCACAATATAAATGCCACAAGCTCAGAAGGACCTGAGCTTCCAGTTCTCCCATCCCTTTCTCTGAGGTTTGCAAAAGCAAGTTGGCATTCAAGAGAAGCAGCCGGTCAAGGAAAGCCTCATTCACAGAACAGCCACTCTGGGAAAGACCCTCCTGTTACATGCCAAATCTGCCCCACTGTGAAAACTACACATCTTCAAACACATATGGTTGCACAGTTGCTCTCTTCTTCTCCAGCTGCAGCTGGAGCTGCAAATTTCAATGCAAATTTCAATGCAGTTACAGAAAACAAGTCATATATCTGTTTGCATATTCTGATTTCTCCAATTACACCAAAATGTCGTAGCACAGGACATTTTTTTCCTACCATGAACTAATGAAAGAGCATGAGAAGGATAGATCAAGTGGTTGTAGCAACTTGTAAAAAGACATTTCCTCAAGGTATTAGCAGTAATACTTTCAATCTATACATGGGGCATATATGGATAAGTGAGTGCTAGAGCTTTTAAAATGTATTCCATTTTCAAAATCAAAATATTTAACACAAAGTTAAGTTTTATGATAACAGTTAAGGCCACATTACAATCTTTGCTCACGATTATGTGATTGCTCAGCAAAAGGCATTTCAGCACATATTTAAGTCTCATTAAAGTCTCAAGAATGAGAACCTTCTGGTTTGCTGAGCCACGGCATGAGCAACCAGTCAGACTCAAAGGATCTTCAGAACAACCACAGTAACAAGGCAGCAAGGTGGGGACTGAGAAAAGGTGAAGTACATTATCTCCACTATTCAGCAAGACTTCTCTCGTACTGTAATGAGTTTAGTAGGAAATGAAATAATCTACAAGATTTTCTATTAATTCTTCCTTTTAAAATTACTGCTAGAGCAGACACCAAAGTTTCACAGAGGATCTCTTGTAAATCAGTATAGTACAAACATTGCTACATTTGTAGATCTGAGTGCAGGGACACGTGGAAGAGCGTATCAGGGAAAAGGCCCAGTCAAGTATGTCCTCCTAGCCAACATGATGAGGGACAAAAGTACCATACGTGCCCTCATTGTAGAAAATACAGACAACTCCACTTGTTTATTAAAATCTAACCCTGGCTTTGCTCCAAAATCCAAGTTTGATGCCACAAAATAGGAAGAATAGCAAGGACTCCCTCCTGGCTGATGATCAACTAGCTTAGTATGTTGCTCCACAGGATGAGCTGCTGCTGAGAAAGCAGACAAATGTTTTGTGCACAAACCAAACCACGCAAAAATCACTTTATATCTTTTTCTTCCTGCTCTCCACTCTTCCTCTTTTCCAATGCTACAGCACAAGAGCAATGCACCAACTGGTGAGGCCTTACTGTTTTCCAGTTCCACTCAGTAAAAGGGCTGGCAGCTGACACAGTGGCTCCTCACCTTAGCCGAGGTGTGACAGTGAGTTTCCTGCCACTGCAACCCAGCCAGCACCGCGTGGCTCACTCATGGGCTGAGCATTCCTCACTTACATCCAAGAGCTGGCCAAGAGTCGTCATACAAATCATCTACTTTCTCACATAGTCATTTAAAGTCATCTGAGTAATTCAGCAACCATTTCCCCTCCCCTTCCACCCACACATCTTTTAAAGCACATAGTGTAGTGTTTTTTACCATACTTTTACTACAAAAGCTTTGTAAGACCTACGTACTGGTGCCAATCTCCAGCTTTGGAGGTTTTGTGAGATAGAGAAGGGCTTTTGCTTTCCTTTAAATGGTCAAGTCCTCACTGGCCATGATTTTTTTGTTTGTTTGTCTATTTTGTCTGCTTTTGTGTTCTATTTTTTTTTAAAACAAAAACAATTATATTGTTGTCATGAACTCTGATTAGATATCCAATTTAACAGACTTTGAATTTTGCACTTTAGTCTCAAAGGACTGCATAATATTATTAGTACAATTTGTGGAAACTAAATTATGTTCAGTTTTTCAGGTGCCCATATTAAATGAAAAAAGACATTAACGTATGGAAACATCTGAGTTTTGTTACCATTTTCAAATGATGACCTTATGAAACTGGATAAAGAAACAGCCAGTAATATAAACTGGTAGATTGCCATAAAACCAAAGGAGAAAGATAAAGAGATATAAGGCAGATTAGCATTAACTAAAACCCAAACAACCAACCTACACATTTAAGAAAAAAAAGTAATAAACCAGCCTCCAGTCTTCAGTGTTTACTGCACATATAATGTAAGGTCATTATTTTTACTGACATCTTTCTAAGCCTCTGCACATTGCAGTGCCCTCTAATAGAAACAACACTGTCAGAACAGAAATAGCTTCATTTGCAGCTCTGTCTCCACTAAAACTTTATTTTTGGTTTTTGTTTCAGCTCCAAATTAATCTCTGGGGGGAACAGCACCCAATGCAGGACTGCTGAACCATACGTAATGATATCACTGTAACAAATAATCCTAATAATTAGTTTAAAAGCAAAACAATACAATGACTAATTTTTAAAGGTGAGTTTGCTTGAGTTCTTACATGTATAGTGCACGTTCACTGCACAGTTTATCTCTCCTGTACTTTTGAACTACATGTGGATGGTGCTCCTTCATTTTCTCCACATACCAGTTACAGGCATTATTCCCTAACAGAGAAACAACTTTTCCCAAATACCTTCAGCAGATTTTATTCTCTTCTGCCATCCTTACAGGACCTGTGTGAACCTGGCCATTATGACTCCAATTTCATCCCCTTTGTCCTTTTGCTGTGTTCAAGCCATGCAACTGATAATTAAAGCAGAACGAATCAAGGTGGGGA
This sequence comes from Rhipidura dahli, assembly GCA_013399225.1. Lineage (NCBI taxonomy): Eukaryota > Metazoa > Chordata > Aves > Passeriformes > Rhipiduridae > Rhipidura > Rhipidura dahli. The sequence continues at coordinate 7,050 of VXAC01004347.1, forward strand.
GTTACCATCACAACAGGTAATTAGGCACTAGCAATGAGAGACACCCAATGCACTGAACCAGGGATAATGAAGGATTTTTTAAACTGTTTTTTTTCACTTTCCCATCCCCATCAGCTTCTCATTGTAGGTCCTACATTATAACCTCTGCCACTGAGCTCCCACTTTTGGGCTCTTCACTTCCCCCTCAGCTCTGTACTTCCAGCTTACTGGAATTTCATCTCCTGAAACAGCTGCCTGTGCCTCTCTTTTTTCAGCAAAGTTCTGTTCCTCTTGCAATAACAGAAGTCTGTCTATTGTTCTCCCCATATAACAAGCTATATACACAGCAAATCCACTGGCTGACATCTATTTTCCCATTGGATTTTAGGACATTAATTATATTACTATGAAAAATTTTCAGTGTGTTCATGACTTGACAGCATTTTGTGTGTTACAGACTGTTATTCTGTCACTCTGTTTCTGGTTTAAACCTGCAGTACAATCTATATTCCATTTCCTCACAGTCAGACTTTCCAGAATGCTGGACATTTGCTCCTGTCACAGTGAGGGGAAAAAAATGGTCCTCTTCGATCTTAGATTTTTCCTCCTTTAAGGAAAGATATATCTTTACAATGCCTTGGTCTTTTATGCCACATAACAGATCATACACATACACACACACACAAAGAAGGAAACTTCTACTGAAAAGGTGAGCTCATGGAGTTCTCCGATATGAGTCCTTCCCTGCAAGGAAGGACAGATCCACGTATTTCTGCAGCACAAATTTTCCCTTTTCTGCTTCTCACAAGCAAGAATGGATTTATCCAATCCATGATAAAAGGCAACATAGCAGTGAAAAAAATACATTGATTTGATCCAGCAATTACTCCCACATTTCCATAACACACGTGAGTAACACCAATTTCTCCCAAGCACTCCTGCAGTTTGAGTGCACCTCTCATTTGAGGCATTCATGCTCAGACCCCATTAAGTGCCTGCCTGTATAATAAATTGCTAAGTATTACATGCACAAAAACTAAGCTTCATCTTATCTAGGAAAGGACAAATTTCTGAGCTGTAAATCACGATGTACTGACATTTTAGGAGCTGCTCAATCCATTTGTGATATATAGGTCTGGGTGGCAAACTGTTCTGGTGTTAAAAATATTAACATATATTTTACCTTCTCTGTCATTAAATTTACTGTCACTTCATCATCCCAGTGTTAGTCTGGTGCTACCAGTTTGCCTTTGATGGTCGGTATCAATATGAATGAAAAATTCAAGTTAAAAACCCCAAACATTTTTGATATCTTGAATGAAGGGATCAAAGTAAAACAGGTTGAAAGAAGTGAAACTCTCTCCCACATGACTTCATAAAAAGAGAACTATGAAGTATGAACATCGAAGTTCCAGATATTTATCATTATGTTCAGACTAGTAGAGAACACACGGACATTTTTTTTTTTCCTACCTTCATTTTTAAATCCTAACCATAAAAATGTTAATGTAAACAACAACATGTATTGTAAATAGGATTCAAAATCCTACCAGGAATATATACATACCTTGTCTAGATTACTTCATAAAAAGTTACCTTGCAACTTGAAAAATGACATCATTAAACAGTCTTCTAAACTGTTTCCAGAGATGGCAAACTAATAGCTATTTTTCTTTTTTTTATTTCCTTTTTTACATAGAAATTTCTACTGAAACTTTAAACTGCAGTTCTAACTTTTTCAGCTCAATTGTCTACAATTAAATACACTTGTCCACAATGCATCTATTTGATTGACACAAACAGTGCAGGACACCATTTGCCTAACTGCTTCCAATTGCCAAAACCCTTCCTGGAATCATTTCCATGGTGGATGACCCCGTGATGAGCTGTTTCTGGAGCCTTATGCAATCTTAACTCAAATCCTCTCACATTTTCTTCACTGTTTCTCTAAAACTGGAGCAGCCTCACATATTTCAGAGTAAGCAAAACTCCTGCTTGGTCACACTGCCGTTTCATAAGACCAAACAGATCTGTAGATGCATGCCCTAAGTATTAAAAAATTGCCATGAATAATCAAATGCAGCAAACAGAATGATTTAAAATGCTAACTTTAGTCTCACTTTTATGTACTAGTGACATGCTTGGACACCTTTTTTAAAACACTGTAATTTGATTAAATAGCCAAAGAGAAAAGAGTTTCATTAAGTAATTTAGCATTGTTGTCCATTACTACACCCAAACAATTGTCTATTAATGTATAAGCACACATATATATATCAATTACTCCACATTTTATGAACTGCCTTCTCATAAGCCCAAAAATCCTTTTTCACAATGGAATATCTTAGCACCCTATTTCAAGAAATAAGGTTTATTGAAGTTACTTTTTTTTTTTTTGTTAAATATCTCATGTATATTGTTTCTAAACAAAATAGCAATTTGTAATAATTTAAACCTGGTTTTTGAAGTGTCATTTGGGAGAGATGGAAAGGGAGGCAAATTTTCATTTCACTACTACTGGTGAAAATGCAAAATAAGAAAGATAATAAATTGCACTTAGACTAGTATAATAAAAATCAGTATTTGTCATGGCTGATAATGTAATAAGATATGCCAAATTCAACTTACCTATCACATCAGATGTCCATGAGCCACAGTTCTGCCTCTATTCAAAGAAAACTTGACCTGTTGAATATGAAGCAACACATTTTCACTCATGAAGTCTTGCCTCTTTAGAACAGGCTAACAGATGATAGATTTTAATGGGGAAGAACCAAAAGCAGTTTAGCACCACAGACAACTTATGATGCCAAAACTTTCTTTTCACTTTCTGTTACAATTCAAATATGAACAGATAACTTTCATTTCCCAGTGAGTGATCTATCTCATTTTAATATTTATACAGTGCTCACTAGGGTCCAGCATTTGACGCTAAGAGGTATCTCAGAAAGATGCACAAAAACCCCTAGAGGTTACTTATTGTTAAAAATTGCAGTGTACAAATTCTTATGATGCCCTTTGAACAGAACTGCAAGGACCAGAAAACAAAACATGCTTTTCTTCCTTTACTTCCACTTGTCATCTTTGCACCATTCTAAATATTTTGTCTTTCATAGTAAAGTCAAAAGAAGGGAATGGAAATGGGAAATGGAAAGAAATAATGAGGACTGTCAGGGAGATGAGAGGCTTTTTTTCTACCAATAGTACCATTATATCAATCACATTTCTGTAGAATCAGCTCTCTGAAAATCATAGCTGCCAAGTATTTAGTTTTCATATATTCCCACAGCCTGAGATCTTGAACAGTTTTGCTGAAATCTCCTGAGCTATAAAACAAGACAAACAAGGCTCCCTATCAGCCTAGCCCTCATTCACTAGAAATTAAGCAGAAGTTAGAGGTGTCCAACACTCATCAATGTATGTAGAACATATTTATAATACGGATATTCTTGAAAGGAAAACAGCTTTAACTCTCTACTAGCGAGTATGAATACGAGTTTGAGATGACACAACACACACTCTCTATCTTTTGGTGTACAGAAATGTAAGTGTGCTATATTACCTGCCTCCCAAGTGAAGCACAAAACATGAATCCACCATTGCTGACTTATATTGTCTCACTGACTGCACTTAAGCAGCACAAGGAATCTTGTTTCAGAGTAAGCAACAAAAAAATACACAAGTCAGGATCATTTAACCTATGGCACCTGAAATTGATTTTTTCATGCAGTATCTATTAATGTTGGCCTTCCTGTTTTTCTTTTGGTCATACAGATGCAGGAAATTCAACTGCATCAGAATGGGATCAGTAAGAAAAGGCTCAATACCATTTCTACTCAGCTGAGTGGCAGAACTTCCATTAACTTGATAGGGAGTAATAGCAGTGCTTGAACGGCAAAAGATACCCCCCAGGCCTCTTTGTCTTGCTTAGGGCTAGAATGATATCCATCAGTATTTCAGGATATAAGAGGGACAAGAAAAAAATGTAGTTGTTGGGAGAGCTGAGAGAAGGGATTATTTCCATGGTTGGTTTGTTTTGTGGTGAGCCATGTTTACACACAACTAAGTGCAAACAAGGAAGTAAAAACTAATACTGTTCCATTGCAACCAGCAATCTGGCTTTATAATGCATCAGGAAATTTGCTCAGGAATACTACTGTCACAGCACACTTGCATGGTTTGAGGAGGAAGGAGATGCAAACCATCAACTTTCTGATATTGCCTGTAAGTGAATTGCTTTGTCACACACTTACACCTTCATGCTAGAGAAGAGTTACACATTCCTTTGTGCTGATTTGATCACTTGTTTGCTATTACAACAGTTTTTCTAGGCAACATATCAATAATTAAAAGATACAAGCATCAAGCCATCTGGACAATGCTCTGGAGCTCAGATTAAATGTATCCAAAAATGCTTTCAAATGAACAACTAGAAGCTGATTCTCCACCCCCACCCCTGTGAATTAAACTTCACTTTGCTTTACATTTCCTGTGGCTTGAATATCTTTGAAGTAACATTTGCATTAGGTCCTCAGAAGCAATCAAACCTCTGTCTTTGAAACTATTGGGAATGGGAAGTGAAACCAGCTCCTTTAATTCCCTGCTGTTTTCAGAAGGGTCTCTCGCTGCATTTCCCTGAAGGTACACAACTCCTGTGGGCTTTAGTGGGTGGTCCAGGCATTTGAACAGGCTCTGTCATAGGAAGAGCCACGACTGAGAAGGGCTTTCACAGCCTCTTTCTGTGAGGGCCTGAAAACATTTTAGAGGTGGCTGGCAGGATAAACACTGGCATATCTTTATATATCATCTTTATAATATATTTGCTAAAGTTTGAAGGAAAAAAAAATTTAATGCTTCAAGACCCATCATGTCTTTAAGAATATTACTCAATGTTTTAATTCTATAGTGTCTTTATCTTCATTTGCATTTTTGTTTAGAGGAAGGTTAATGAATCAAAATTGGTTTAATGACAATATATTAGCAACATATTCAATCATTGATACATATGTTTATCTGGAATAAAAAAATTAGCTTGAAAATTCACCAGGTTTAATCCACAACGTTTTTCTTCTTTTAATTTCAAATGTATTTCCTCATATACAGAACTGAAAGTATTTCCTATTTACATCAAGATGGAGTTCATGACTCAATCTTTTCTTTGCCTCCTTCTTTCAAAAGGCCACCACCTTTCAGGGCAGAACACAGTTATGCAATGCTAATGATGGAAAAGATCCATGAGTGAATCCTATTAGTTGTGCTCTGTGCTGTTTGTCTGCAGTATGACTGTTTACAACAGGGAATATTTTATGTTTGTACTAACCCATCAGAGCAGGAAATGTACAATATGAAAGCTGATAGAAATACAATTGGGAAAACGTGCAAGTCACACAAACCAACATCCAAGTCCTTAAAAGAATTAAAACCTCAAAAAGTGTAATTTTCTCAGTGAGCAAACTATTTGGCATGGAGTGTTATTCCATTTTCCTCTTAAGGTTGTTTTACATTTATAGTATATATGTTGTTTTGTACTGTTAAATTCTCCCTCAAGAAACAGTTTAAAGATCTTCAACTGTAAGTTATTACTCCCTAATGTCTGAGGCAAGACATTAATTTATTGTTTCACGTACGGGAAGCCACAAAAGTTCAGGTATCCCAGTGCCTCTAAAGACAAAGGTTTGTTTAGCTATGCTCTGTTCCTGTGCAGAGCTTCCCAATAAGCCAGTCATGATGGGATAAGTAGAGCAAAACTCCATGTTCTGACAAAGAATTGCTCACCTTCATGGGAAGGGCACACAGAGAGTAAAAATCATGCAAGGCAAAGACAATGTGGGATCCCTGTGGTGGTGACTGCCCTGTCTGTGGCTCCCAAGGAACCAGGCACCTTGGAGAGTTGTTACCAACATAAATTTTAAGAGAAATACCATGATGCTGCTTCTCTTTTCTGCCACTCCATAGGGTGATAGAACTCTGAGATACAGAAATTCCAGTTTCGTAGCTGTGGTGCATCAGCAAAGAGTACCTCAGAGCCAAAACAAAAACCCATGTGGAAAGATGAACTCTTGATTTGGGGCCTAAAATGCAATATAATCATACAAGCCTGCACAGTATACTAGAGTGATTAACCAAGACAAATTTTCACATTGCACTGTTTTCTAGCCATGAAATGCTGTAAAGCATTAGATAAGGATTGCTTCTTTCATCCAGAGCACCAGGAGACCACTGGCAATTTATCTGAGAGAACTTTAGATAGAAACAAAAAAGGCAGTGTTGATTAACATAATTCAGTATTTTCCTTTAAATAATTTAATGTAACTCAGAAATTGAAAGTTTGGGGATCTGAATTATGCACTGCTTGTGCATAATTGCGTATCAGAAGATACAGAATTAACAGGAACTGTGCAAGTTTTTCCAAGACTATTTCCAGCTAAAGTTCATTATCTATGGACTTTTGAAAAAAACACGGAAAAACAAAACCAAAACCCAGCCCACAAACCAAGTCAACTACCCAAACCTAAGAGATTCTACCTAGTTAGATTAAGTAGACTTGCATAAAGGAGAGGGGAAAAAAGCAAAAACTTTTCTTTCAAACCATTGTCATAATGTTGTAAGACCATTTTACAGTGGAGCCAGTGAAGACTGCTATATTCTCCTTATGTTCCTAAGAAAATACACACTTTTTTTTTTAATAAAAAGCAAAAAAAAAAAAAAAATTAGTCTTACCAAGAAACATTGAATTTCATGGCTGGCATTTTGGAATGCTTTATCTCTAAACTTTAAAAATGGTGCTACAAGAATTTGGACCTTGTAATTCCCTACTGTGACCCTGAGAAACATTGCAAGTTAACACATTTAGATAAACGAGCAAACAAGTCAGAAGTGGGGGAAAGAAAACAGTTCTGAAACACAGCTCTGCATCACAGTTACCAAAGGGTAACACTAAGATACAGTTGCTAAGACATCAACAGCACGATGCTTTACATGCATTCAAAACCATCGACAATAATTTATCCTAGATAATTAACATTTTCCAGTAGCATAAGTGAATGAAGTAAACTACCATTCTTGTGCAGACACATTTCTGACATAGCAAAGTGAAAGCTACTGATGCAAAACTAAAAGGCTGACAGCCCCAAACTGGTGAGGTCAGGTAACCCATTCTGGAAGAAGTGATGCATTCCCTGCGTGGTGGCAGAGCATTTGTGCCATCAGAGGTGTGACAAAACCCACAGCAGCCTTGCATCTACCAAGCTCCTACGGGTCACTTAATGCAGGAAGGGAAAAGAAACATGCTGCATGTGAGGGACAGCATTAAAATGAAGCATTTAAAAACTCATGTGGAAAATAACAAAAGCAGAAGTGTCCTGAGCACTTGTGGACCAGCTACTTGGTAGTGCCAAGCTGTGCTCTCACAGAGCTGCAGAGAGGAGGTCTGCAGCCTCTCCCTTCAAGGTGTCAGTTTTTTATATAGTTCTTTAACAGCTCAGTTTAAAAATCAGATAGAATTCTAGATAATAAAAAAAACTGGAAAAAAAAAAAAAAACCGAAATTTGAGTTTATATATACAAATATTTAAATACAACTTTGTGTTACAAACTTTTGCCAACTATTAAAATTTGAGTCAGACTGGACCATTATATGTGTTGTAGATCTCTGCATGGTAGGATGTTCTTAGTTCTGTGGCTTTTCTTCTTTATTAATAAAATCTTATCCCTTTATTTTGTAAAATTAAAACTTATTTTATATCAGGTAGTAAAACTAAATTGCTTGAGATAGCAGCAACAAAGTCTTTTAGCTTCTTAATTTTCTTCCTCATAAACTCATTCATCACTTCATAATTGCAAAATATTAAAGGGCTAGTGAAAGACCAAAATATGGATGTCTTCAAGAAATCTTTGTTACCTTTCTAAATACATTACCATCTGCAGTGTCCCTGCTTAGCAGATTTCAGAACCTAAGATCACAGCTATATGTAAGTGTAGCCTCTTTAGCCTTCCAAACCAGACATACAAATAAACTCTCAGAAATAATGCCTCAAATAAAGGCAAAGGGCTTGGTATTGTCATATCTGCTGAAAAACCTCATTCAAATCACTGACTAAATCCATGACAGAGGTTGACAGCTTTAGATCTATGCATTATATTTTGGGGAATAAATGCCACTACATAGTTAGCCTTTATGGAGCAAAGCCTTTGTTTTGTATATAAATCTGTGTTTAATGAGCCTTGAAAGAGATGATTGCTAAATAACAGCCTGCTGCATTCAAGCTCAACTGCCTCCAATTATATTGTTTATAATTATATAATTGTACAATATAATGTGTGTCCAACAAACCCTGAGTTTTATTACTGCACAGCACTATGGCACCAGTGTAAATCACCTTTTCACTTTCACAGTCAGCCTCTTTCACTTTGCTTAGTCAGCCAACACAATGCACAGAGAACTGCACTTTTGACTGCTGAACGCATCAAACCAGCTTACCAGCCTCAGCAGAAATAAGAAAGTAATGGAAGTGGTCAGCCCACAAAGATGAAAGGGGGAAGAAAGGTACTGTCTATATAAGGAAGTAAGAGAGAAACAAACAGAATAAACCCAATTAGTTCAAAACCCTATAGTGGGTTTGTGAATTTTACTCCTTAGGGTGTTTCTTGCTGGCAGATGCTTCTGGATATTGTGCCTATCCAAAATCCCCATGAGAACAAGTGCAAAGCAGTTAACATTAGCAGGTAATGTTCCTTGTATTATTCTTACTCCTACACAGATACTACAGCATTTGCTGTGATGCCACTAAAATTAGCAAAAAATCTTATCAGCAAACAGATCATTATACTGTTAAACACCTACACAAACCTCTCATCGTTCTCTGTCTTCAAGGAACAAAATTTCTGCTCTCTCTTCCATCATTTGAAAACTAACCCAACTTCCAATCAGCAATTAATACAGTAGTATTCAGAATATAACTCCTGCTGCAGGCTGCAGAAATTTAAGCCCCAAAGTCATCCATAGAACTCTTTTTGACTTAATATGACGTAATAGGGACACCATTTCTTTGTTTTGAGAAGCTTTGCTACACACACCTTCCAAAGTAATAAAATTCTTGTTTTTAAATGTGACTTAAAGCTCTTTGCCTCCTTCCTCTCTTCAAGCACACTCTCCACACAGGAATTTCTTCTTTAGTCCAGAAGTCCTTAGACCTACACTACCTGGCCTTTTAATCAGTGAAGCTCCAGTACTGCAACCCCCAGTCAGAAGGGCTCCCATCATCACAGCTACCTACTACACTCACCCTCTCTTCTCTTTGCTCTTGGCTGCTTGAACCTTTCAATTGGCCTGTGATGACTTTTAAAGCTTTCAGCTTAGTTTTACTCCAAATCAATACACTGAATCTTGACAAACTGAAAATTTGATCTTTTTAATGTTTTTGGAGCTGTTCTGTGGCTAATAGTTGAACCCTTAAAGGGGACTTCAGCTGTAGGGCTTCACACCTTATGAAGTACTGCAGTCTGTCCTCCTTCCTCATCAGCATTTTCACACCGTTAAAATTACTGCACTGGGAGGCACCTGTACTGCAAGATGCCTCTGCCTGTGCTTGACAACTCAAAGCACTGTCTTCTGAAACCCACTGCTATTGTTATTCTAACAACTCTGACAATTTACTAAATCAAGGGAAGTTGGTTTAAAACTAAGATTAATTTTTTTCAGCATTACCAATAAAATTACTGCAAACCCCTTTTCAGGTCCATTAACTCCAATATTGCTCATCCTTTCCTAAACAGTCCCTTGACTAGAGTCAATGACTATGGAAAAGCAAGGGATCTGAACTTCTCTTCAGTTTAAATGCTGTTTGGGAACTGTAGACTAAACTAAAAATCAATATGAAATTATAATTATGTAGTTATTTCAAAATAATAACTGCATCACTGTCTTTGATCTTGAAATGTTTCACCATTTTTTAATCAAACAACACACTTTTATATGCCATTTCTTATAAACATTCCTCAAGCTGATCTTAATACAAATGTTTGTATTGTGTTGGATAGAAAAATATCAGGTAGTGGAAAACACGATCACTGTCTCATAGTGTTGTAAGACTGGTTGTTATAGCAAGATATCCCACATAAATGACAAACACACCAATATTAACTTGCATTTAGATTTAGCAAATCGTTCCCTATAGCCAAGCAAACTTGTTAAACAGAATCCAAGCAGAAGCCAATTAAAGGAAATACCCAGGGGCAGAAGGGAAAAGGTGCAGTGGACACAGAGTGTCCCCCAGCCACGGGTCCCCCTGGCCACTACCCCTGGGGCTGACTGTGAGGCCACAGGGAAAAGCAATGTGCTGTCAGCAGAGGACACAGCACCATTTTTATTCCCAGCACGGAGATCTCCACAGCTTCCAGATCCCCAGAACTACTAAAATATATTGACCCAATTTCCAGCTGCTGTGCTGCCCTAACTAAAACAACTGGCAGAGTTTCTCACTGTGCCCTCCAGAGGTGCTCAGCCTCTTCCAAGGTGAGCATCTGCACCTTGCCTTGAACACTGGTGCTCATTGCAGCAACAGGAAGGATAATGCTGATGGAGGAGATGCTTTCTGCTAAAATCACAGAACATAAATACACCTTAAATTGCTAAAGCTGTTAAATAAAATAGGATATTTCTAAAATTCAGAGTCCTTTCATTTGCCATTTTGTTTCCAAGTCTCTGGGATTCACTCTTCTACATTTATAAGCTTTCCTCTGCAAAAATGATGCCTGTGTATTTTGGGTTTTTTGAACAAAGTTTCAAGTGTTATCCTCATCTTTTTTCAATTTTGCTGCAGGGGAAGGAAGGGTGAGCCTTGTGTGATCTGCAGTAAGGAGAAATGACCATTCCGAGTGTAGAACCTTGAGGACGTTACCTGGGAGCAACTCCACTGTTCACAAGCAGTGCCTGGTGCATGAAATGATGACCCCCTGTGTGTTTCAGCATTTTAAATAAACAGGCATCTGAGCTCTTCTCACCTGGCTTGTTTTCAAGCAGAAAATTAGGTCCCAGCAAAAGGGAGAGGAAGCACTTGGCAGGAAATGGAAAGGTAGGGCAGGGGCAAACTTAAAACTGTCAGAGGAGGCAAAACAAAAGAGGAAAAAATTTGTTACCAACTGAGGAAAAGATAGATATGAGAAAAAAAAACCCAAACCAAAGCAGGTTATATCTTAAATTTTGGATCAGCTTTCTTTCACAAATATAAGCATTACCTTTAAGAGGCTTTTTCAGTAGATCTATCTGGGCTTCTGCAAATTAAAAACTGTTATAATAATTTGGGTTCTCTATGTTCTTTAAAATTTCTTTTCCTGACTGCAAGACATGGACTCCTTGAACTCCAGAAATTACTGACTTGATCTTGTTTTGCATTTTCGGAATATTCATATAATACAAGAAATTGTTTGCTGCAGAAGAACTGCTTCAGAAGATAAATTTTTCTTCTTCTTTTTTTTTTTTTTTTTTAAAATGTTAATATTTTCAGTACCCCTATCTGGAGAAGTGGCATTGTTAACTGAAGTAGTCATGGCTTTAAAAGAAATAAAAATTTTTTGTAAGCAAGAATGTTTAAATAAGAGTGTACACTTCAACTCAAATACAAAAAAAAAAAA
>VXAC01004347.1:18708-99795 GCA_013399225.1 Rhipidura dahli
AAAAAAAAAAAAAAATAGATAAAGTAAAACCAAAAGCAAAGTGTGTCAAATTTAAGAGGAAAAAATGTGTCTTCTTGTCCTAACCATTGAAAAAGGCCACTTTCCACTCAGAGGTATAAATTGACAGTAGATGAGAAGGCAGCTGAAAAGAATATGCATTAGATATTAGAATTTTTGCTGTGTAATAGAAATCCTGTGTGATAGACACAGCAAACCCTTCAAATGGATCTCATCTTACTACACACACATTTGTGCCCTGTTGTTTCCACAGGCACTGCTACCAGATGCAGCAATTTTCTGGTTGCCTTTCCAGCTACCTCAGAAAAAAATCTTCCTTTTCAATCTGCAAAAATCCAGGAAAATACACGTTTAACATGCCAAACTGTACGAACTTTAAGCCCTGAATTTGCAAAAGCTTAAAGGAAGTCTGAGCAATAAAAGCCCTCTATAATTTATTATTTTTCCTAGAATGTGGGGGATAAAATGCACAACTGAAAGACTTCACAGAGTCATTTGCAGTTGCATATGCAGCAACTCCATTGCTGAGAAAGAGTTCTTGGTTACTTTGAATTCCATCTCAAACAATCTTTGAAAAAGTGCTCAATTATTACCAAATTTTGTGTACATTACCTTCCTGCACAAAGTTAAAGTGTTACAAGAGGGTAAAATATTCTTGCTTCAACAGCTCATCACAAAATCTATCTCCATTTAAGAAAAAAAAAACTATGTTAGTGCATGTGAATTTAAGTTTCTTACTTCTCCTTTCCTTGAACAGTCTTGTACAAAAAATTTGCACAACAGGTTGTTTTAATTTATTCAGTTTTACACAAAAAGATTTCAAACACGTTTTTCAATCTCTATCTTACAGGTAACCCAGAACAACTGAAGGGAAAATGTGTTCTGTTTTCATCCCTTATTTGGTGGATATACATTGATTGAAACAGAAGTGAAAGTAGAAGGCTTTATTTATGGGTTCATCACACATGGTATGCTTTCATCTGAATCAGAGAAGAGCCTGTAGATGCCACAATATATTTGAATGCATGATGGCACAGGTAAAAAAAAAAAAAAGAAAAAGTAAAATCGATGAGGTCCATTTTAACTAAACACACTAAAATATTTCCTAAAAGAAATTGAAATTAATAAAGCAAAGTCAAACTTAGGAGTTTTTCATCAATATTAGATTTTGTTCTGTACTGAGGTTCATGTCCTTGCTGACAGCTGGTGGGAAAATACATTACTGCAAGTAACCAATACACATCCCTTGATCAATCACTAGAAGTCTACATCAGGAATTTAAATGTTCACCTCTTCTTTATACAATAATTTTACACCTGATGAAAATATCCACCTCTCCATGTTTTCTCCCCACAATCCTTTCTTTCCTTGAAAAAACAGTTTCATTACCCAGTGAAAATTTTATTAGCATAATTTTTAAGGCTGTAGGGTATCAAGCAGTCATTTATGGTATCACAGATAAAATGATACATCATTCATCCATTAGCCACACACATTTTGACTGTGCATGTCAGGCAGGGATAGGTTCAAATATTACAGAACCTGAAAGTGAACAGCTTTTCTATCTCACATGTAAAATACGTGGCTGGTTCCAAAGCCTGAATTCCCGGATGTTACACTGACATCAGAATCAGCTGACTTTCCACATGGGGTTTGTCTGCAAGAAATCTCAAATCTTGTCAGCACTGGCATTCTAGGACCTCCATTTTCCACAGTGTCCTATTTTACTGTTGTTACCTAATAGAACAAAAGGCTCTCTCCTGCCTCTGAAGCACTAAGAAGTCTTGTTCCCTGGCCATGCTTTCTGAGCCCTCTGCTCGTGCCATGAGCAAGGGGGATTACTTCAATGGGCAATGATTGCTCTTAGGAGGTTTTAAGACTAATTTCAAGCTTCACCTATGCAATCAGATCTTGCAGATATTCAAGAGTCCAAAATGCCCATGGCCATATGTCTGGAGCCTGTGCTGAAAAGCATCTTCAACTTTTTGGAAGAAGTGCTTGTTCTTGAAGGAACTGAGATCCACCACTGAATGTTTCTCTCCCCGCACTTTAGTTATTCACCTCCTAAAGCAATTGATTGGCTCAGTGGGAGAAGAGGTAACTCCCTACCCTGCAGAAAGGAGAAAGGACAGCATACTTCCCTTCTGTGAATTCACATGGCCTCTTTAAACTCCTCACAGAGCCCCACTGGGAAGCTGCTCTGAAAGCATTTTCAGGGCTCTGGAGTGTTGCTCTCCTTTATGAAAATGCTGACATTATTGCTGTGTCTTTTTTCAAAGATTTTGTCACAGTTAAGACAGGCAGAGTTTCCCTTCTGGGCCTACCAGTATTTCTCTGGGCTGTCAACTAGGGAAGTTTCCAGCTCTAAAAGCACAAGATAATCTAAAAAAAGGAGGCATTTGCCTTAACTGCCTCTTACTTTCCAGAAGTTCTTAAATTCTCATACATATTCTTCACCAGCCTGCTAAAACCATTCATCTGATGCTTTTTTTCCCTTCTTTTTCTCATTTTAATAGTACTGATGCAGTTTTTAGCTCTGCCCCCTCATACAAACGTTTTCCCGACTGAAGCCTTATGAATTCTGCTGGGACTTCTTAGCAGGACTCCCTTGTATGAAACAGGACACTTCATTTTTCTCATTTTTAACTGTGCTGCATCTGCTGAGTTAACAACTAAGGGATGCAGCCTGGTTCCTCTGCACAGGAACTGAGATGTCCCATGTACCCATAGTATAACTCATTCCATGAATCAAAAAAGTTATCAAGGACCAGGAAAGCTAGGAAACAGGATGCCTGTGTACTGAAGTAGCTCTTGAGCAACAAGACTGGCTCCAATTCGGCAGCTGGAATGAGTGAGGGCTCCTCAGGACCACTGCTATCTCCACAGAAAGCCACTTCAGGCTATACTGACTACTGAAAACAAGCACAGCACAGACACACCTGCCATGGATGTGCATGGAACCAGCCTAGGGCCCAGGGAGATTTATTTCCCCAGACTTCAGACTGCAAGACCCACCCCAGAGTTCTTCCACCCCAGAGCTGGCCCTGGAAGCAATCTTTCCACACATATTTGAACGTGATCTGTCAGATGGGAGAGGGCTCCCTCTTGCCCACTATGGGTAATGGTGCCAGTGGGTAGCACTGCCTCCTGCCCTGCACCAAAGCATTGCCACCCTGGGGGAACACAGCCCCATGCCATTAACAGATTAGCAAGAACGGGGATGGGCACTTATTCTCAGCCTTAGTGGTGGGAGAACATCATCAAAATAATTGGAACTGAAAGTACACCCACACTGATGCTTCAGAACCAAGTCCCATATTTTCAGGAAGAAAGCAGGATGAGGGGGAGTTTCTTCCATTGTATCTCATATTTTCTCTGTGAACATTCAGGAATAGAAAATATGAAATGCAGTGGTCTGATGAGGCCTTAGTACACACTAATTAATTACAAAACAGGACCAGTGTTTTGAGGCAAACTACTGCATGGGAAATGGCAATTCAGGATAATGTAGCATGGTTATGGTAAACATAGAAATTCTAAATAAAAGTACATTTAGGGGTTTTTTAATGTCTTGGCTTAAGCAGATTCTGAATTCCCTAAAAACATGCTTCTTCTCTATACTTCACGTACCAGCCTAATTAATTCTATTTTAAAACACATAAATGGATCACATGTATCTTAACACAAAAAGCCTAAGACAAACAAGGTTTCATGTGTCTCAAATGCTTATGTATCAGGATGTTTCTTGATGGAATATTCTTGCTGGTCCCACATCTCCTTCAAGAAGATGATTATTAAGATAATCTTCAGCAAGACAAAATTTGGAAACAAGACCTATACAAAGTCAGGAATTTCTTACTGAACTTTTCAAAAGAAATTCATTCTAGGACATACAAAACAAAAATGAAGAAAATCTGGCATCATTAATGTAAACTCTTGTACCTTGGACTAAAGATGAAGGTGCATCAGCCTGTATGCTGACCAGCCACATGAGTGTTATTCAAAAGGCAAGGTCAGGTCTTTAACATCAGAACAGAGATTTTTTGTTTGTTTTTCAAACATAAGTGACAGTATAATATAAACCAATTCATGAGATCAGTATTGGGACTATTAGAGTAAGAGGTATCTCTTATCCCTATGCACAGAGCTATTTAGTCGGTCTACATCCCATCGTCAAAATGATGGTTTTGATCTCTGTTTTTTCTGAGATTGGCCCAAAAGGGAACAAAAGCTGAGAAACCATGAGCAGCAAATGCAATGGAAAGATTTTAAAAAATTTTCTAATATGTTAGAGATGTGATATCCTTTTTAAGTGAAAGAGAGCTTT
Source organism: Rhipidura dahli (assembly GCA_013399225.1). NCBI lineage: Eukaryota > Metazoa > Chordata > Aves > Passeriformes > Rhipiduridae > Rhipidura > Rhipidura dahli. The sequence continues at coordinate 23,054 of VXAC01004347.1, forward strand.
AGATACAATCCAAGGATATTTCTGTCCTCACTTTAGAAAAATCAAATTCTTCACATCCAGAGGGCTCTTTTCCACTATTTTCCTAATCTGATTTATGAGGTCACTAGTAACAATGATTACTATTAGTGTTTATGGTGCCATAAAAATATCACTAACTTGATTTAAAATTAGTTCATTCTCTTCCTCTGTCCTAGCTGTCCTCTAGCTTACATTTGCGTTGGTTAGTACAGAAAACAAAAAGAAACATCAGGAATCTTTCCAAGCCTAAGGTTGGAAACTTAGGTTTGTTTTCACTGTGGATATTTTCTAAGATTAATAGTTGGTTAAGGTTGGTTACTGTATAATTTCTCTCTCAGAAGAACTACGTAGATGCACTAGCAAGTTATAAAGCCAATAAAACACATCGTAGAACAGAAAGTTCCACCATAATTTTCAGGCATCACAGACACGTTTGTAATCATTAGGTGGATTTTCACCTTAAGTATTTTGAAAATTCTAGGTGAAAACCTCAGTTATTATAGCCTTGGTGACAAAAATACAATTTTTTTGGTGCAATTTTTAGACAGCTATGAGATGGATATTAGTTAGACTTTCCAGAGTTAAAAGTGTTTGATGTTAATTAGTATTTTCCAAACTCCTTTTTTCCCAAAACACAATTGCAAATTTTTGCTTGTGAATAAATCCCAGGTCAGTTACTAGTGAGGTCAGAACCCACCACTGCTGCAGAGCAACCAGAGCACCATGGTGGGACCCGAGTTGGAGCACCAACCCATTTCACTGCTTCCTGGCAGGACCCTGGGGGGATTTCAACATTATGTTTAACCTCACAGTGCTCACAGGCTTTGGGACACAGAGTTGTAGATTTTTGTTGTCAAATCACATTCCATAAACTTTAAGACAAGCTGTCCCAGCCCAAACATGAAGATCTAACTATAGACAAAGCATGGAGATGGGAGATGTTGAAAAAATGCAGTTCTTTACCTTGTCAACAATTTCTGGCAGGTTTCCATTAAAACTTCAAAGACATGCATAGCTGAAGGTAAATCAAATAACATGTGTGATGCTACTGGGAAAGGTCTGAGTTTGCAAGGATCACTAAACAAACCAGAGCTTATGTTCTGTGTTGCTAAGGAGAGCTCCAGAGTAATAGATTATTCATTAAACAAAAAAACAAACAAACCCCAAAAAACAAAGAAACAAACCAACAGAAAAACATGTTAATTGGAACAGGAGTCATCAGAATGAACACTGTGTGAACATACAAAATAAAATCCGAAACATGTAAATCTGTTGTGGGCATTCTGGTTTAGGTATTTAAAAATCACCACTGGGCATCTATATAGTTCTACTTCAAGCCAATAAACATTTGTCCTTTGATTATGTAGCTTTACTGCTCCTGCTGAAAAACTGTTTTTCCATTTTTTTCAGTTCTTTTGAAATCTGCTCATTTTTCCCAAGTTCTTGTTTTAAATATTTAAATATTACTTAAAAAAAAAAAAAAAAACCACAAAGACACACAAAAGCTTCCCTGATCCTATGTAAATTCAAATTACTATTCAGAGAATTTTAAGTAATGACTAGGTTGTCTTTTCTTGTGATTGCTATTAAATGAGAAAAAAAATCCACCATATCTACTAAAAAAATTCAAGACATGGCAAGCAAAACATGATACTATTCCAAATTACTTCAGCCCCAAACCTTTTAAAGTACTTGAACACTTCAATATGGAGTCAGGTTGTCCCACTGATTATTCTATGTGATAGAACAAAAACTTAAAATTAAATGCAGCAACAAAGTGAAATTTTATGCATTCTGGTGGAACAGCTTGCCACTGCACTGCAGTCACAGTCATCACCAACACTAGGTTTGACTGGGCAATGTTCTTTTCCCCTAGTCCAAGCAAAGTAGAATATTTCCAAAGAAATCACCCTACCACAGTCTATTTTGCCCTTGTACTTGTCTGTCAGCCTTGTTCTGTAGCCCCAGCTAGACAAAGGCAGGAAGGGAGCTATTCATGGCTTAACTCCAGACAGCAACCCAGCCCCTCTCTGTCACTCATTCAGTTCCCCTGGGTGGGATGGGGGAAAGAATTGAAGAGTAAAAATGAGACCACTGGTAGGTGGAAATGAAGACAGTTTAATAGGGAAAGCAAAACAAGGAAATCATTCACCACTTCCCATGGGAAGGCAAGTGTTCCATCCACAGGAGAGCTGGACTCGTCACACTCAACAGTGACTTGGGAAGAAAAATGCTGTCACTCTGAACATCTTTTCCTTCCATACTGTCCCTCCAGCTCGATAGGCTGGAGCACGATTCCATATGTATGAAATATCCCTTTAGTCACCTGGGGTCAGCTGTCTTGTTTGTGTCCCCTCCCAACTCTTTGTGTACCCCCAGCCTCCCTCTGCTGGGGCGGGGTGAGAAGAAAAAAGGGCCTTAGTGCTGCAGGCACTGCTCATTGGGAACATAACTATCTCTATATTATTCTGAGAGAAAAAGAAACCTTTATATCCTTTATGCTAAGCTACTCTCCAGTCACGTATATTTTTTTCTCTCACAGTGTAGAAACCAAAATACTCCAGGCAAACAAAATTAAGGAGATGATTAGTTTGTTGTTTCAAGTTTCATGACTACATCTCTACTGTGGAAGCCAAAATGTTTCAAATCTCTTTGGATGTGTACAAGGCACTAAGCACATTTCCCACTAAGTACATTTCCCACATCTTTTGTCACAGGTTTTCCATTACTTAACAAGAGTAAATGAAAATAGGAGATACATTTGTTATTTACCCTAGTGCAAAAAAATGCATGTACAAACTGGGATTTTTGAGCAAACAGAACAAAACCAATCTGAAGGACAGTGGGCTTAAGTTGTTCCTAAATGCCTTGTAAAACACTATTCTTCTGAGGTAAGAAAACAGGAAACTGTAAGGATTTTAACCACAGACTTCCTGAATTTTTGTGGTAGTAATTAATGACATGGTATTACTGGTATCATCTTGTAGTCAGCTAAGCAGCACCAACTGGAGTTGAATCATCACAGCACGAGTGAGTTGCAGGAGATTTGAACTGCTGCAAGTGCAGATGTTCAATCCAACTTAATTCTTTAGTCCTGAAAGTACCATTCGCTCCTGTGGGTGACAATGCAGAATCAAATCTCCATAAATATCTCTTACCATCATTATTAAATCCCTGAACAGAGACAGCGAGCATATCTCTGAGACAAATTCAGAAAAGTTTGACTTCATCCTGAGATGCTGGCAACCCTCACTATTAGTCCACCTGTAATTTGCTGCAGCAGATTGCTCTTACCCATGTGCAAAGACACACACAAATGTATGAGTGTGGTTTGACTGTATCTCAAAAGTGTAACCAAAGTTGTCTGTGGACACACTTAGGCTAAGTCAGGTACCAGTAACCAAACCAGCACTGAGCAAAGCTCAGCATGAGCAGCAGAGCTCTGCCAGCAAACCCCAGCTATTTTACAAGGAACAACACTGCTGTCACTAGATCACAGCCCCAGCCTGCCCTAGCTGATAGTGCTTCATGGAGCTGGATTGTGAAGAGACAGCTGGAATATCTTTGCATGTGCATCCTTTCACAAAGACTTTTTCCCTGCTGCAGTAAGGCAAGGGTGTGCTGAGCAGAGGAATACTCACAGCTTGTATGTGTGGTTTCTCAGTTTTCATACAGATCAAGCATCCTTTTCCTATTTCCCATCAAAACTGACTACAAGACGATCAGGGACATAGAAAAGTTGTTTTTTCACTCTGATGCAGTTCTTAAATTTGACCATGTGTCAGTGACACAGATTTTGTTTTGGACCTTCTTCAAAATGAAAAGACCATTTTTTGCCTTGTGGTGGTGATGAATCTGGTAAGTACAGGGATGGGGAGAAACTTGTATCTCTGTATTTAACAGGTAATCAGGGCTAACAAGGGGGTAAATCTCTACCACTTAGAGGAATGACTGAGTGAACCACTGCAAGGAGCCCAATTCAGCACATATTTATGTTGGAAAGAACACACAGGAAATTATAGGAATGGGTATAAGTAACAAGGCTTAGATATGGACATATCACAGTAGGGAATGAGGATAGCAGGAGATGAAATACACAGTTCATAGGATGGCTTGCACAGCAGCTTACTCATTTATTTGGCTTGGGCAGTTCTCCAAAGTCACTGAAAAGTCATAAACTGACTTTAAACAGTGTAGGTATCTTCAAAGTTGTTTGGTGACTGCACACAGCAGCTAGACAAGTGATGGGAATTTATTCTCTTTCCCCAGCCTTTTAAAAAAAACCTGCCTTTCATATTAACATCTCCCTGGTTGCAAATGACAGGCAGATTATCAGAAGTGAAGGTTTCAGGTTCTTGGCAAACCTCAAGGATTTATTCCTTTTATGATTCCTAGGCAAACTCTGGACTTACAAGTTTCAGTGATGAAAATGACAGCATGATCCCCTCACCTCAAATAAGGAAAGCAACAGAAGAAAAGCTCTTCAGAAATGGGCAAGTATTTCAGTGGAGACCCATCTGACAGCTCCAATAAATGATTACAGACACCTGTAGCTCCAATAAATGATTTTTTGACATGCTGCTGTTGACTTTCATTAGCCAGCTATTCCCCTCAAGACATCGTGCTAATTTAAAGATTCAGTCCCATATTCCTTTCTTTTTTACCTGATACAATTCCAAATCATCCAAAAAATACTGTAGGACTGAACATTGGTGAGGAAATCACAATCTTACATTCAAGTTATGTACTTATAATCCTTCATTTGGAAACTTCATTGTTATACAAAATAAGAGTAATTACTCCCAACTATTTATCATAAAGCAAGAAAAAGGGAGGTCTAAAAGTGTTTTGATGCTTTTTAATGTGAATTCTTTGATTTTGCAAAGCTTCACATGTGAATTTCTGAAAGCATTAAAAATAGTGTTATTATATATCAGGGATGAGCTACTTGGCATTATAGGAAGCTAACTATTCATCAGCTTCACAGTCCTCTAGGGTGTATTGCACACCTACATGGTACACCTGACTGCTAGGCCTGATTTTTCTTTTTTAAGCTAGCAAATGAATAAAAAAGCCCACGTAAATCCGACAACCCTCAGTTGGATAAATTTCTCAGAGGTTTTTACAAAGAGAGTTTTATTCCCACTAAGAGCTGAAAGAAACACATACCTCATTAAATTTTTGCCAGATAAAGAGCCTGTCCCCACTCCTGTCCCTCAGATTTATCATAGAGGCAACTGCTGAGTCAGGTAGAAAATGATATTTTAAAAAAAAAAATTATCCAGATTCACTGGAAAGAAAAAAGAAAAAGAGTACAGAGACCTGCAGGATGTAACAAAAAAATGCATAGCTTTGAGTTTGAGTCCCTTGCCTAGTAGCACTAGGGAAAGTTTCTAAATATGAAGAAAGAAAACATGTTATCGACACTGTCCTGGAAGCATATACACACAGGTCTGGTCAGAGGCTGGTATTTCTACCTACTTATTACTTATGTTTGGGGTTTTTTAAAAGTCCATTAGGGGGTTCTCACAAAAATTCCTATCACCATAGAAGGAAAAAGTAACTACAAGCTCAGTAAAAGCACTCCTTCATAAAGCTGTATGAAGTCGTTGTCCACTCTGAGGGGCATTGGATGTAGCAATTTCTCTCAGATGGTTTTAAAGAGCTTCAAAGTGTTGGCTCAGTAATCACTTCTCAATGGTGATGCTTCAACCACCACTCTTCTTTGAAGCACCTTTTTACTAAAGGCTGTTACCATACGGAGATCACCAACTGGTTTTCATCTAGTTTCAAGCCTAGGATATGGCATAAAAACAACTGTTTTCTTTTGATTGATGATCATCATCTGCAGAAGGGCAAATGTGCAGTGAGTGAACATGAATTTCAGCCTACCAGACAATTCTCTGGGACCACCTCTTTTGGCTGAAGTAGCCAGAAACCCAAAACAAGCTCAAGGGCACCAACGTTTCCCACTGTGAGGTTTGCTCACCATGCCCATGGGGCTTCTTTCAGCAGGGAGAACTCAGCTGCCCTGACCAACTGTCTCACAAATGGCAGAGCAGGCTGGGATTTTCCTGAGGAAACCACATCCACATCAGGAAGAACTCCCTGCTAACACCAAGCCCCAGGCCAGCAAACACAGTGCCTGCCAGCCTTCAGCCCCCCACAGCCACCCCGTTTCAGAGGCAGCACTGCCTCCAGCTCCCCCCATGAGGAGACATTTCAATGGGCAGCCTACACCTTCCATGCTTCTCCTTGCACCCTGGGCACACAGGATGTGCTGACCCGGGGCCTTCCTCAACCAACTTTGTTCCCCCATCCCCATTCCCATCCCATCCTCTGCCCCCATGATGTTTGGACACTTGGGACATGCTGCCACAGGCAGCCAACCTTACGTCTCTCTCCCACTCCAAGCAAGCCTGGGCCTTGCACCCTGGGGTGGCTTCTGAAAAGGCTGGCCCTGGAAAGATCCTGCCAACTATTTATTTATTTATCTATTTAAAATGAAGCACTACGATCCTGATGTGGGGTGGAAGCATTTTGATATTGTAGGATGAGAAAGGTGGTTGTCTGGTTCAGGTCTGTCACAGACACCATTCCCAGATTGTGTGTCCTATTCCCCCTTCATTTCAGCCCTATTTTCCCTTCATAGTTAGCACCATCTCTTCTCCTGATGCCTGGACAGAACGTAAATATCAGAAATAATTATAATACTTACTGACTCTGCAGTTAGAGCCAAGCAAATAACCTGCCATGGTGGCATTTTCTCCTGCTCTAGGCAGGACATGCCAGCCATTGTTATTTAATGTTAGGGAATATTTAAAGTTTCCATGTTATTTATTTCTCTCTGTCTTAGCAATTCAAGGAAAATGGAATTTCTTATTTTTATACCCAAAGCCTGGTTTCTGCCCACCATCAGTAGGACAGCACAAGAATACACCAGAAGGCAAGGACAGAGTCACTCAGTGACAAAATAAACCCGAGGATATATAAATGCAACTGGATGTGAGTTTTTGCACCTGTAAGCATCCTTTAGGATAAGTTAAATATGCTAGAAGGTGATTGACAATTTTCATCAGTCCTAAAGACTGAATAATTTAAATGCCAGGCTTCTTCTCATCTAATACGAAGTGCTGAGTACAGAATCCTAAACAAACACTGTTGAATTTAAATCTGGTTGGCACAAAATCTGAAATGGACAAAATTGTTTAACCCCACATGAGCCTGCATGCTCTCTGACTGCATCTGGTTACTTGAAAAACGGCAGGTAAATCTACTCCTACGGCAAAGGAAAAAGGGATAGGGCACGTTAAACACATCTGAAAAAAAAAGCCAAGAACAAAAATTCCAAACCTTGTAACTGTGCTAGTGTTAGATGCTGACCTCTGTTTGCCTTATCTCTTATTACAGCTAATGTTAGTGGGAGGCAAATCCAGAACCCTGTGCATCCCAGTAGTCACCAGATTCCTGAAAAATTGAGTAAGAGCCTGATGAACCCTACTGTCACTTACAGAAAGCCTCAGAAGAGCTTCAGAGCTACAGGAAAATAGCAGAGAAAATCCTTTAACTTGTGAAGGAACCTACATGCACATGGTGCATCCTTTAACTTGTGAAGGAACCTACAAGCCAGCTATGTTCAGGAATTGGTTGGTGCCAAGAAAACCAAGGGAGATCTTCCTCCATTGCCCCAGCCAGCAACATATTAATTCCAGCAGTGGCATGCTGTGGGAGTTGGTCATGTCATTCTGTTTTGTTTTATTATAAAACTGGGGCAAACTGCTGAGATTTCAGATTACTGTGAGTTTATATTTTTCCTTCTCCATCTTTTCTCATATCTGCAAGACTCCTGCAACTCTGACATGCTTTTCTCTGAGTCAAGGCGCCTCAGCCTTCACTCCTCCAGTGCACCTAATACAGGCAGTGATAAAACTAGATTTTACTGGTCTTGTGCTGTGTTTTAACACAAAACACAGATTGATATGCCACTTTTTAAAAAAAAAAAAAAAAAAAAAAGAACCTTAGTACTGTAGGGAGCAACCCAGCTACTTGTTATACTAGGATTACCCTTTTAGTTTTAAACTTTACAACAGCTTGCTTAAACACAATATTGCTATATTTTTTTGCAGCTTTACACAAAAATATATCTAGTACAGTCAGCTACTCCTTCTATGAATGACAAAGGTGAGAAACATGCTGTTCTGAGCAAGCTGTCCAAATAACCCTAATTGCTTTTTTTGCCAGATGTCATTTTGCAGAATTAACTCTGACAGTCCCATTCCTGCCCCTTTCTTTCCTCACCTCCATCAAACTGACATACCTTATAATCTAGCTATGATTAGCTAGAAATAGCTAATTTCCACAGCTATGCTTTTGAAAAATGTTCAGGAGAGGGTGTGGGCAATCATACAGTTTCTCTTAGGTTATCATTCAATTTGCAGCCACGAAAGTGCTCTCTATCCTTGGTAAGAAAGAGGTACAGGACTGCTGAGCAGACTCCTTTTAGGAAAGAGAATAAATTTCAGCCAACTTAACCTCCTAAATAAAGATATGAACATTTATTTTCTGATTTTCTGTCCAGGCTACTAACACATATGCCTAAAGAACATTAAGTTCTTCCGGGTGAGACAAAAAAGCCACTGCTCAATTAAAATCATACTGCTCTAGGATGTTGCATCAATGTCTTCTTAAGACAGGATCACAAACAAAACTATTTTGTGTTTGTGACTTCTAGAAAAAATAGTCTGTTCTTTCATCCTGATTTTCATATAAGCACATCAAAAAGCATGAAATTCTTATGAGGATCAGAAGATTTCTAAATATGAAAAGTGACTTACGTGTACATCTCTAATACTTGAAATACCTCCAGCAACATTAACTTTAAAGCACATATTTAATGAATATAATTACTGCTTAAATAACTAATATATACAAAGGGATGAAACATTTATCTGATTATGAGATTTCAGTGAAGCCCATAAAGCCTGTCCTTTTCCCAGTGTGTCACTACATTTTTCTTCAGTTTTTAATCCAGATGCAATCTGGCATGACAAAAACTGCTGGCTTCCCAGACACAGTCTGATAAGCCAAATTCCATGCTGATTCAAACCCTGCTTCAGTGGTAGCATGTGGGTTTCCAAAGGCAGCAGACAACAGTTGTTGCTGTTGAGAAGCTTCTGAAGAGACCTGAACGACCATAGCCAAAATAAAATTGAAGATATCTGGGATTTCTTTTATGCAACAAGGATCTTGCCCATTTCCATCTTTGCATTAATCTACTGTATATGTTTTTATGTTTGTTTTCTTTCTGATAGTATGTTAATTCATAGTGATCAGTTCTTACTTTTGTTGTTGCTGTATCAAACAATTTAATTTCCATGCATAGAGCAAGTTCCACTGGAAAACAAACAAACAGACAAAGAGAAAAACAAAAAGTCTCCAAAATCACACAAACAATTTTTCTTCTGCATAGTCATAAATGGAACCAATGCTTTTTAATCCTGCCTTCTTCCATCACTGATAATGAACAGTGTGGGGGGGGTTTGGGGGTGGGGGGTTTGTTTGTTTTTTTTGAAATGAAATTAAAATTTCTGGTTTTGCCACTATAATCTGGAATAAAGTTCTTTTCTCTATTACAAATATAACACAACAGTAAAAGAGATTAAGGTGCATAGCCTTTGTCTCTCTATTTCAACTGTGAATCTGATATGCATTGCCACTGATGCCAAGCGAATTACACAGATTCAGATATACAAGAAGAAAAGACAGAATAATCTAAATATAAATTTGGACCAAAAATGAGGCTTACCTTTGCATAAAAGCTTCTGATAGTATTGCAATTGGCAAAGCACATCTAGCTAAATATGCATGGGTACAGATAAATATGTATATAGGCTATTCTTGTAGCTGCAAAAATGTGAATAGCAATAAAACCTATTTAACTCTGTGAGAAAGCAAGTGGGCAAATCAAACTGGGATCAGGAACACTTCTACAAAAATACTCTTTTGCATCATAAAACACCCTTTTATAGACAGACACTCATGTAGGCAGACTTACTGAAAACTTGATAATATTGCTTCTGTCAGCACCTGATGCACCAGCAACATGTGCCTGCTTATAAAGGAAGATTATTTCCCCCAGTAAGTTAATGTCCTCAATTATACTTTGTCATAAAACACTGTTGTTAATATTTACTAAGAGTAGAAGAATAGCTTTGATTATGTCTTCATCCATTTGATTTTTCTCTACGCACACGGTCCACATCGGCTTACTTTGTTTGCTGCTGATTAGCAGAGAACAAGTCTTGGAGACAGCAGTCTATTTTAAGCATGTGTTTTAGAGAAAAAGATGAAAAAGTCAAAACTGTGGTATTTCCAGCATCTATAACAGAAAAACCCAACAATGCAAGCTGAATCTTCAAATTCTCTATTCTGGAGTCATGTTGCTCAGCTTAATCCTTAAACACCAGGGCAGGCAAAAGACAAGGGTGAGTGTAAAGCACCATATTGTGGGAGGGTGAGAGAGAAGGGAAGAGAAGAAGGTGATGATCCTCAGAAGTCCTAGAATAATAATCCAACAGCTGCTCAGATGAAGCAGATGATAGGACAGCAGCTAATGCAGTTGGTGAGCAAACAACCCCTTGGATAACCCCGTTTTTTCTCCCACACTTCCTCTGTCTCTTAGAGGAGCAATATCTTCTAGTGACCTTAACAAGAAGTAATGACCAACCCATCCTTTTTTCAGTGGTCTGGGGGGCCTCATAGCAGGGACATAACATCTTGGTAGGGTATACAGCAGCAGAGGGCATTAAATATGTCCTGGGTGTTCTTTATATCAGCCTGAGAAGAAGACAGTGGCAAAACATTAAATTTTACTTCCTTTTGGTCTTGTCTTACTAGGTATACATGGTATATGCTGGGAATGGAGAAGAGAAAGGAAACTTATTCAAAAGCACATATTGGGGAGACAACTGCCAGAAATTTAAAGCCTGTCTGCATTATAAGCCTTTAAGATTATATCTCATAACACCATACAACTTATCAAGAAACCAGTGCCCCTCTCAAATGGTATTTCCTTTAAATTCAGAGACTCATAATTCTAGCTGGATACAGTTCAGCTGGACATTAGACTTCTATCTCCACCCCCCTCACCATGTAAACTAGTTCATTTAAATGTGCTGAGGATGTTATGTAGCACCTAATTTTTGCCTAGATTTTCAAAGCAATTTCAAAGGCATTATTTTCAACTCCCACAAAAGAGAGGCAGGGAAAAAATAATTAAGTGATCTGTCCAGCACAGCTTCTCAATCTGCACCTGCTCTCAGTGCAAGCCAGTCAAAGCTGGGCACATCCATGGGTAACAAAGTCAGATGCAGATAGCCAAGGTGGGCTGGAAGGTGCCAGCAGCAGCACTGCCAGCGTTATAAAGTTATCAGAACAGCGCTCAAGACTACGCTGAGAAACAGGGAATAGCAGCCCCCAGAGCAGCACTCTAACACAGCCATGCTGGGAAAATATGCAAGCGACTTTAGCTGCGGACATGGTGCCCGCACAAAGGCACACGTGCTTAGGCACAGCACGGATGTGACTGTAGGTGGAGCACAAGAACACCGATCCAGCCCTGCGGGAGGAACGCCGGCACCCCCGCTCCCTCTCTGGAACCTTCAGCAGCCTTACACCAAAAGCCAGCACAGCAGCTTTTCATTGAAATGGCTACAGGGGGTCAGCGCCACCGAAGAGTATATTCAGAATAATGCATATCTGACTGAAGGGATGGACTGTTCTCACTCCAAGTTACGTAGGAGTACTGGTAATTACCCATCTTGATAATGTGTTCACAAGGAGCAACCATATCTCCCAGGAACTCCTTTCTTTCCGTGTCCCCACCTAGACTCAGGCCGTTTCCTGCAAACCATGGGGAAACACTACCAGGATCCCCCTCCCACGAGGCCAGACAACACGAGCACTACTAACCAAGTCTTCATTTTCATTTATCCTGATTTTACAGCAGCAATACTAGGTACTTCAGGGGGCCCTATACCATGAGCAGAACTTGATAAGCAGCCCTTGCATTTGTTTCCTTCACTGATACCAGAAAGGAGCAAAGCCATCAGGAGCATAAGCTTCATCAAATAACATGCTCTCTCATTGAGAAGTGAGATTTTCAGTAATCCTCTTTATTGTTAATTGCTAATACTTAACCTTTCAAATCTGAGCAGGTTTTTAAATTATTGTTATTTTATTGTTTACACATGTAAAATAAAACCCCTGATATGTTAGGAAGCTTACAGGTAATCTAGTAAATATTTCAAATGGCATTTATTAAAATAAGATTATCTGTCTTCGTATATAGGACAGTTCTATATATCTCAGGTTCTGCTCCAAATGATACCCTGTTGTTGTCTCTCAAGAATGGATCAAAATACTGTTACAAGTTTCTCCTCTACATTACTATCTGAGCACAGCTGAGAGCAAAATTTAGTGAATGGGCTAAAAATGCAACTTCACAGGGTACGTAAACTGGGATCATAGTTCCAAAGGCAGTATCAACCTGCTGCAATCTAAAGGAATGCTCAACATAGTCAGTTTTGCAGTTCATAACACAATATGACTGGAGTGTTCCTACCTGAGAAAACTGAGCACTTGTGAAATCCCTATTAATCTAGTAGCACCATTTAGGAAATAAAGCCAACATGCAACTGGCCCAATCCGGATTCCATTTAAAAACAGGGTTAATCTACATTAAAGCCACTAATGGATATAAAGGGATTCTGGATTTACACCAACACAAATAGGACTGGGGTATGTCGCTTGTTGAGGATTTTGAAGAGCAGATGACTGCATTACGTATTTTTATTTTAACTGAGTGCCTGAAATGATTCACAAAGCTAGTATCCACTAGGGATTAGTGGACACATGCATGATCACATTTTGATAGTGTAGATGGTCAGGAGTATTATTTAAGAAGTGCTTGAGAAAACTACGAACTACACAAATAGTAAAAACTTGGAACTTACGTAAGTAAAACTGAAACAGTGGTGGCCAGGGAAATCAGAACAGCAAGTGCAACAGAAGCCAGCAGAGAACAGCATCAAGGTAATGATTTCTCATTTCTTACACACTTCTGACAGGTTTCTAACCATTTCACAGAATCATTTGCAGCATCATTTGTGACAAAAACAATGAAGGAAGCCCAAGGTGGGCATAACCACAGAACCAGCAGCAGGAGGAGATGGATTGCTAGCAATCCACTGCACACTGGCCAGTGCAAAGGAGGAAAGCCACTCCGAAGAAAAGAACACTGCAGCATGTTCCCTGAGCAGACTGCTTGATGAGCTCTGGAGCAGTGAGTGGGCAAGCCAATGCCACCAAAAAGGTAAAAAAACATGAGAAAACAATCACGCTAGCTGGAAAGTGAAAAGGTGAAGGTCCTGGAGGTTCCACATAGAGTCCCAAAATTAAAAACGAAACTGTGTCATTCAAAACTGGAATTGCAAAACAGCCCTCAGAGAGTAGCATCTCTCAAGCTGTTCTCCCACAATTTAGCATCCAACTGTGTTGTTGCTGTTATTTTTTACAGGATTTTTCTGCATGCATTTAAAATTCATTTAAACATTACTGGCTCAAATAAACACACACAGTGCTTTTTTAAAACATGTAGGGGCCAGATTAAAAAAAATTCCCCCTTTTTTCTACCCGTACACCATTTACAACAGAGGCACATTTTATGACAGAGCTCTGTTTTGCATAGTAATTACCTGATTTCGAAACTCTCAATTTTATAGGAGTTGGCCCAATACCAGGAAATTCAGAACTAAGCTTAGAAAAAGTCCTCAGAAGTACACCAACTCATAACTTGGTTTGAGTATATTAAAGAAGAAGATAAACCCCACCAGTTCAACAACATATGCAAGACTCATATATAAAAAATATTACATTTTGGGAATGCTGCAATATCCCTGTTTTCCCCCTTCCTTAGAGGCAAGGATTCCAGGGACTCCAGTAATCTTTATGAGCTAATAGAATATCCTATTTTCTAGTTTATGCATGCCAGTACCAGCACAAGGTAACCAAGAGTAAGGAAGGCCAAGGAGTGGGCTTAGACCATAGTCACTAGCAATAAAAGTCTCTGAAGCCTTCCCTTGTATACCAAGAGGGGAAATGGGAGAACAAACCAAGAATGGGAGTGGGAATTGGCAGGAAATGAGCCTGGCACATTAGCTGAAATGCTATCCCCTATGTAATGCTAAGTGGAGCACTTATCTGTGCAACCCTTCAAGTCTCGCTTTTCCCACTACACAACAGTAGCAGCAGGACTTCCATTAGCACAGGACTGGATCCTCCTCAACAGCTTTCTCAAATTGGAAACACATACTCATCATCCTGCACTTTTGTTATGCAAAATTAAGTTTTCATGAGTCAAAATGGAGAGACTGAAATCCCAGACAAGTTGCCAGTAACTGAATTAACAAAGCATGAGCTGGTGCAAAATAAACAGCACCTCCCTCACTGCCTGCAAAAATCCCTGTTCAGCATTCACGCCATTGTGGTCTGTTTGCAACTATTTTTATGCATTTTCTCTCTCCTGCCAACTTTAGGCACTAAGATTGATCTGTACAGTCTGTTAAATATGTGCTAACTCATCAAACTCAACATATTTTGTGCAGATGCTTCCATTTTGAGAATGCTTTCAGTGAAATTACTTTTAGGAACAAGAAAAGCAAACTAAGATAAATATCATAGGCTAGGGAGTGGGAAGCCCAGGTTCAAGTGTCTGAGCTCTGCCTCAGTGAGTGATACAGAATGCAAAACTATTCTGAATTGAGCAGAGAGAAAACCTGAGGTGAGGTACCCCATATCCTACCAAACAACCCCTTACCACAGACAAAGCTACTTTTCCTTAAACTAAGAGTTGCATGCTTTCTGTTTGAAAAGGGAAATGCATTTACATTCAGACAAAAAAGAAAAAATCTTAAAAGTTTAATTTTCCTTATGGTACCTGAGAGAAATGGAAATTAGAAGCCTTGGGGAATGAGGTAAAATAGCAGCAGCATCCCCCAGCCAGTCAGCCAGAGCCTGCCCTTGTGTTGCCAGCAATGCAGATGCACACAGACTGACTCTTTCATGCTGCTTTTTCTATCCCTTCTTATGCCAAAACACACAGACGTGAGATGGAAGAAACCAAACCAAACTAAAACTGAAAAGATAAATCTTTGGGTTTGGTCCTGGTGGTGAAGAGCCATTAGCTTTTTATCAGGCTCAAAAAGAGAAAAGAGCATTTAAAATGATTTTTTAGAGTATTCCTCAATAACTAACTGCAATTGAGGTGGAAATTCTAGTTGAGAATGAATTAATTGAAGACAATGAATACATTTTCACATTATTTAAAATGCTAAGGAGAGCTTTAATTGTCCCTCAAAGCATCCTGATAATGAACCACAGTAAACCAAGTTAAATATCTCAAGGGAGCTGCAGCATCATCAGGGGGGAGTTTTTTTTAACACCTACTGTAATCATAATTTAAATGACAGGAACAGCTGACCAGAAAAACAATGTGGAGTTGAAGAGTCTTTAAAAAAACATTTCACTTATCAGCCATTGACACATCATGGCCATTTTTTCTATTTCATCCACTGTTCAATAGCAACAGGTCGGAGAGGCAAAGTAAGAGAAAAATAAGCAAGGGAAAATTCAAATAGTATGTGTTTGTGTTCCCAATTTTGCAGAAGTCAGTTGCACTTGGTAACACATTTTATTTTCTTCAGGGAGCATAGTTTTTTATCTAAGCTGAATAAAACCAGTAAAATTAGTATAACTTATTAGGTATCTAGATACTCAATATGTCAAAATCATATTTTTCCTATTGTAAGAGATCCATATCAAACATGGTGCAAAAGGCCAGTTTGCTAAGACTAAAATGAGGAAGACATGATCCACAAAGAATCTCCACCTACCCTGAGTTTTGAGAGGAAAAAGCCCAAAACCACAAAATCAATTTTGCATATTTTAAAGACACAAAGAGTTATCATTGATAGCTAGGGGGAGAATTGAAGGGGTAAGGAAAGGGATGAGAATTTACAGCTTGCATTTCTTAAGAAGGAAAAAGCGGAAAAGTAAGTGTTTGGTAAAGATCCTATTTTGAAAGTTCTAAACATAAAGATCACTAGCTTTGTAAGCCTCTTCAGTTTCCAACATTTATCTGATGAAGTACAATAAGGAGACTTTTTCCACAGTAAGGAGACTTTTTCCACAACGTGACTCCTTCATAGGATCTACTTGGAACGACTTTCCTCAGCTGAAACGAGGAGGAAAAGAGCATTTACTAACCACATAAAAAGATAGCACATTTAATACTTCTAAAAAACAAGGTCACAAAGTAGTTGAAAACAAAATATATTTCTTACACCAGCATGCCTACTCATGAAGGCAAAAAACATACAGGAATTAAATCTGAATCTGGTACCTGATCCACAAGGTCTGCTGGAAGACTTAATGCTGTAACCACACTCTGCAACTTTGATGGGAATTGTGGTTCTAAGCACCACTGAACAGTAAGCTATTTTTAATTAGTAATAATTTATGAAATTGCAGTTTGCAAAAGGTACTGAGTCCCCCAAATAAACCTGAGCTGAATTCAAAGTGCATCAGAGATGGGAGCAGCAGGTACCACCATGATGCATAATTCATGGTAATGGGCCTTCCCCAGCATGCAGCTGCTCCTGCAGGCAGCTCTGCACGCTGCTCCTGCAGGCAGCTGAAAGAGCTGCTGAACAAGGGGCCTCCCAGAAGGTTTTTGGGCATCACAGCTCCCCTGAGCTAAAAGCTCACTGCACAGCTGGCGAGGGCAGTAGAGGGGCTTTTCATTCCTGTTTGATGTCATTTTGGCCTCTGAATTAAAGACGGAATTTGTGGTGTGGGTGTCACATGAATCCTCTTTGAACTCAGAGTTGAAGTAAGAAAAGGAGCAATTTAGGTAATTCCCTGGGAATATAAGCCACTTTCTGCACAAGTTATTAAGACTTTTCAAGCCACTTGTAGAACCCAGCTGGAAGTAAAATCTGTCCTTCTGGGAGATCTTTTTATTGCTAGTGATGCTAGAAAAGACACTGAAACCTTCTGGGAAAACCAAAAGTAAAAGTCTACTGGGAAAGACAGAACACTAAAAAAAAGCCCCTCATGATTGCAGTCATTGGCAGCTACAGATAACATTTGTGAACAAAAACCAAAGAGGCAAATGTTGCAGCATAAAGCACAGATTCTTTTCATCTTTTTCATACCAGTTTGGATACAAATTTTGTCTTGGGATAGTGTAAAAAGCACAGTAAGAAACAGAGCAAAGATTCACTAGCTTTAATTTATAAAGATATTAATTAAACCAATTTTGCCTTGAGATGGTTTCTTCCAGTACTACTTTGTCCTGCAGTAATTGCACTCTTTGAGCCAAATCAAAGTACAGGGGTAATTAGTCCTGTAAAGTAGAGACCTTATTCAGTGTCACTTGCACAGTCAAAACTCCTGGTGAAGCCCCAAGGAATTCTGCATAATTAAGGCACAAAGAGGATGGCTCTCAACTTGCATCTGAAGAAGTCTGGTTCGAGATGGGCTCTCTTGAATTACGGTAGCTGGTTCAGAAATATTACCAGCATCCCTCTCAAGGATGTCTTGCAAATCAGAATGTAAGGTTTGGTAGATGAAGCTAACAGGAGGACAAGCAGCAGGTAAAAGACAGCTGAACAAATGTTAAAGGTTTCTTTTGGGAGAGGTCAGCCCTTTCCAAGCAGGACAGAATCTTCTGAGTTCAAGTCTTGGGAAATGCTGCAGTCCAAAGGGGGACAGACCAACCTACCTGCCAGCTGTGACTCTGCCTCCTCACCACTGACACAGGCATTTGGCTGAGCCAGTGCCTGGACATTTTACCTCAGTAAATTGGCAAGAAACAATTTTTGGTTTGGTTTCTGAGGAAAGAATAAAAGCCATCATTGTCTGTTTTGCTGGCAAAGCATGCTGGCTGACCAGTAAGTAGCAGAGTCAAAGCAATAGAGAAGACAAGCCCAGAGAGCCAGTTTTGGATGGAGGAATAAACAGGATTACCAGTTTAGATGACAGCCAGCTGTTGGATTAAGTCAGTAAATTTTTGCAACTTGAGAAGCTACTTCAAACAGTAGGGTCTGCTTCTTTAGTATCACTGTTGAAATGTCATCCAGAAAAGGTCAGGAAGCTGGCTTAACCTTTGCAGGACAAGCAAAGACATTGTGATCTCTTGACCCCTCAGTGCACTTTTAAAGCATGTGCCGCCTGCTGATTTTTCTTTCATTTGAAAATTGCATAGAAAAAAAAAATCTTTTAAATAATGTCCTTTTAATTGGAAGAATTTGCTTTTTAAATCTGGACACAGAACAAGTTTGAAACATAAAATTAACTTCAGATTAGGCACACTTCAATTCACTGCAGACAGAAATGAGAAAAATAATAAAGGACACCTTTTGACTAGTCTGTAAAAAGCAGGCTTATTCTTATATCTGTATAGAGTGCACCTGTACATAAATGGAAGAGAGATGTCAAGCCTGTCAAATACTCTCACAAAACATCTAAATATATATAAACCCCCCCCCCACCAAAATCCAAACATCCCTGAAGCTGAGAGCTTCTCTAATTAATTTTCAAATGTATGAAACACATAAGCAATATCAGGTATTTCAGAATTTTAAGTCACTGAAACAGGTAAAACACTGTATTTAAACAGTAAATTTAAAATTGAGATTTTCATTTGCAGGAGAAAGACCTGCAAAGTTTGGCCATGCATAAGGAAAATGTACAAAGGCAATTGGAAAGGGAAGAAAGGTTTAAAGCTGTGAGGATAGTCCTTCAGTTTTCCAAACACATCCTAATAGAAGGAAGCTGTGTCAGGGGGAGTTCAGATGGGACATTTGGAAAGGTTTTTCACTGAAAGGAGGGTTGATCACTGGAATAGGCTCCCCAGGAAAGTGGTCACAGTCCCAATCCTTCCAGAGCTCAAGGAGTGTCTGAATGGCACTCTTAGTCATATGGGTTACTTTTAGGCAGTCCTCTGAGGAGCAGGGAGATGGATTTTTTGATCCTTATGGGTCCCTTTCAACTTGAGATATTTTATGTTTCTATACATGTGTCAGTGAAGTTATGCAGAATTTTCATTATTGTCTCTAATACAGATATGCTGGAAACTCAGGGGAATTAATGAAGAAGTAATTTCGATATTCAAAAAGTTGAATGCAACTGTGACATATGTTAAAATTTAAGTTACTGAAGAGATTAAATTCAGCATAAAGATGAAAATTCACCACAGTGGAGATAAAATTCAGCATAAAGAAGAAAATTCACCACAGTACTTCTAATGTAAAAGACACATTCAAGAAGAAATTTGTATCACATGAAAAAGTATGAGAGGAATTCAGAAGTTGTAACTGCGACCTTCAACTAATCCCAAGTTTTGAATTGAGTGTAAATAAAAAGTTATGTTCAGATCTCACTAGACAGAGGAAATAACCAGACTGACTAAAGCAACAACAAGAAAAATAAACTTTTTTTTCATAGGATTTTTCATAGATTCATGTATTGCTTCATTCATGACTTGCTATATATCAATTTAAAATATGGGTGATCATATTTTATTTTAAAACTATAACAAAATATGTACATATGTATGCACACACACTTTTGGAGAAGCTACAAGACACACTTGTGAGTACTTGAGATAGAAACATCTCAGAATGGAAGAAGGGGGTTACTGGTAATTACCAGTTTTATCATGCCTGACAACACTTACATAATAAATCAGCAATCAACTAGTGAAAGGCAAGTGGCAAAAATTCCTAGTGCTGGGGCTAGGAGATACACAGGGCAAGGGGAAAGCAAAGTGTGCATAGCAGTTTTATTAAAAACAGTGCTTCGCAAGGTGTGATGAATTACAATTAAAGTAGTATATAAAGATAAGAAAGGTTATGAAACACAGAGAAATGGAAGGGGCTCTAACCACATTAGAAATGTGACTAGGAAGCCCACCTCTGTGCTATCATTTTATTCTTAAAGGCAAAGTTCCTGTCCTGCTGCCAAGTGATGCATAGAATTCATTGCCTTTGAAGCTAATTATAGTTGTGCTCATTACAATATCTAGTGTTCTGCTGATGATTCTCATATCATCTTCCAAGAGCCATTGTTCTTCTCCAGTTTATTCTTTTAAAAAAGAACGAGGTTTGAAATGCTGACACAAATAGTTGACTTCTGCTCTTTGTAAGCGCAATCCAGACATTCTCCTTCCTTTCCTCTTAGAGCAGACCATCCAGTCAGTCTAAGGTTAACAAGTCTCCTGGTTGCCTTTTAAATATATTAGTTTTGGTCTAGTGCCACGTTCTGGTGTGAAACATTCCTATTTATAGTGCAGTATATAACCTGTTGCACGTCAAACTGAGCACACCCAAAAAGAATGTATCAGCAAGAGAGGCATACTCCGAAAAGTGAAGATTGATTTATGCCTCTTCTCTTCATATTAAAATGCCACACATCTCAGGCAGGGTAGAAGCTGCATACCTAGAGTGTTTATGGAAATGATATGTTTATTTTGCATGAGCAGATAGCAGGCATTTGCCAGGAACCCTGCATATGCAAGTGCTTCTGCTGCTTATTTTTGGGTGAGGGAGTACATGCAGTCTGACTCCACATCCAAAATTCCTACACCACTTGATGACAAAGGGATCAACTTAACAAATAGTTGAAGCTGCACACACAGGAACACAAATAACTGTGATGAGCTGTGTTATTGGGGTATGTATTTACTAATTAAGAAATTTAAAATACTGGATTCCTTAACAAACATTAACCAAGCAGGTGACTTATTCAGGATGATGGATACAGGATGCTAATCACCCAAAAAATGTCAGTGACTGACCATTAATTAGAGATTCATCTTTAGGAGAAATAAACTCTGGAGTAAGAAAACTCAAAATAAAAGCTTTAGATGATATTCCTATTCCCATTAGGATAGCTTTAGTGAGGAAGTGGCTGTACTGCATGCAAGTAAGAAAAAAAATCCCTCTCTTACCCAAAGACCTTTATATTACTGTCTGAAAAATGCAAAAAAATTAATTCTCTTTGTTCAAGCAGAAAACAATAGAACAAAAGTTTGATTGGGGAATATTTTGGAAGAGGCTCAAAAAAAAAAAAAAACCCAAAAAACCAACGTGGCGTCCTAATGCTTCTGCTTGTGGAAATAAAATAAAACCCAACAACTTCACCCCACCTTGTATGTCCTTGGTGTCCATTTTCTCTGATTGCACCAAACAGGGTCACCAAATGAATAATGCTAATGAATTCTCCTTAGTGTTAAAGACACCTAAAAGTTCTCTCTAGTTTTATGCATCAATTTCAGTTCCTCCTGCAACTGGTGAAGCCCTGCATCTCCTCAGGACTGCTTTCTACTCCCATTCACTGTAGGAATAGCCTGAAGTGAGTTTTTTCCTCCAAACCCTTCAAGACAGCAGCACAGCCACAGAAGACCCCTACAGGTTTTCCTAAAGGTTCCTTTGAGCTCTTATGCAACCACAAAACCTCCACCCTAGAGCACAGGGAGTGAAGCACAGGCAGCAGCCAGGGTGGCATAGCAGCCCCGTTCCACTTAAGAGCTGCAAGAACAAGATGAGTTAGCTGTGTTAGTAACACATTAACCCTTGAACAGTGCTGACCAATGTCTTGTAGCACTCCTAAACAATCTAGTAAAAGAGGTCACTGGCCTACACAGTCTGTGCTCCTCCTGTGTGAGAGAATTCCTTCCTCACAGCAGAGATGTCTCAGAGGACAGCCACCAGCCATCATACTGAGCTCGTGTACGCTGAAAGCAGCCAAAGTTTTCTCTTAGCCACAGGGTGATACATTGCAGGGCCTAGGAACTGGATGTAAGTACCACTGAACTCCCTCTGACATCAGACAGCCTCCAGAAAAAAGGCACGGTAGGCAGTTCAGACTGCAACTATTACAGCTTCTCCAATGGTATCATTTGTTAAACACAAGTAATTTGTTCATCACCAGAGGAATAACCTGAGCTCAAACGCTATTCACTGGCAAAGCCCCTCCATTAATGTCAGCTTAAGAAATGATCCCTGATGTACATTGATTCAGAAATTATTTAGTTCCTTCTACTGTATTAAAAATGGCCATAGACACTATGCAAAAGCAGAAAAAAAAAAAAGAGTGTACCAGAAACAGAAGAAACTGAACTAAAAAAGACTATTATGGAGGACTCCCAGGTAAAGTGTTTGAGAGCAGTACAGCTCTTTGGGGGCAGAAAATCAATCAATCTGTACATTATGTTTTATGGTTGTACAGCAGATGCTATCCAATATTGAATTTATCAAAATTGTTGAGGTACAGGAAGATATAATCAGAATCAAGCACTAGGACTTAAAACTCTTTTTTGGTGAAAAATCTTTTTGATACTGTGTGACAAAGTTACTTAAGAAAGCATGATATCTTGCTTGGTTTCAGTTTCTATTCCCTTAGCATCAAACTTTGTACCAAGACCATTATTAATGAAGGCAGCCAGGAAGTTATTTTGGGTCGCTTTTGGCATAAAATGAAAGAGCACTCACTGGTTTTGTAAGTCTGAGTCTTATCCTTGAGAACTTGGACAAGAACAGCAAGATATTGTTCTCTAATCTGGTGGGGAGGAAAGAAAGAGCAGTAAGATTACAGAAGAGGGAATGAGGAAGAAGAGACCCAGGAGAGCACACAACAGTTGTACAGAAGAAGATTATAAACTACAGTATATGGGGTTTGGTATTTTTCCTTGATATGAACTTAGAAAAAAAGATCAATCAGACAACAGATAAATTTAAATACTATTACTTTAAAGAGGCCAGGTCATACCCCATATTCTGCAATGCCAAACACACATTTACCAACATTCCAAAGTATATGCTTGGAATGAAAAAGAACTACTAGAAGACTTAAAAACCTTAGGCATTATTTCAGCATCAAACTAGATTTTTTTTGTTTGTTTTGGGGAGTTGAAATTGTGGTGTCCCATGCATTTACTTGGGGGCTAGACATACTGAAAACCAAGGTAAAAAAAATCAATACTTTGTGGAAAAAGTCTTTAATATTGCTTTGTATTTTCAAAAGAAAGAAGCAATGTACTCATGCAACAAATTACACCTTCCTACAGGTCTCTCTCAGGTGTTGCCTCTGAGGTGAAAATGGGACAGGATTCAAACAGGTTGGTTTCTTCTGTCTTCCCCTCTGCTAATGAACTAGTGATCCCTCAGTATTATACCAGTGAATACAAATCAAACCAGCCTTTACATACAACCATCTGCTGGATGTCAGGTTCCTCTGCTTACACCATTCCTGAGGTGTTAGTGAAGGCTACTTCCCAAATTTTTTAGGCACATCGTTTGGCTCATACAGTGTTGGAGCACAGAACACTGAGGATAATTCTCCTCCTCACATAGAACCTGAGACAAGCCAGAATGCAGAGAATTTTCCTCTCCCTTAGGATGAACCTGCTGTGGAACCTGTTACAGAAAGCACTGTAAATCCTGTTGTAAAACCTGATGTAGAAGACAGAAGTGGCTTTTCCTGTTGGAAAGTCCTTATTTTGATCTCCGTCCATGGAGGAAGTTACCTACACTTATGGAAACTATGGGATCTACTGCAGTGTAAATTAGGTGATAAAAATAGTAAACAATATACCACAGGGTGAAATGGTGGAGGTTTTCAAAGTTGTTATTGTAGTGAGTTAATAAGGGATAAGAGCCAAAATGGAGGTTTTGACGCAGTTAAAAATTCCTTTCCTCTTTCTTCTACCCAGAATCCATATTTTGCTGTAGAGCCATTGGAGGAGATTTACCACAGTTCCACTGACATGAACATACCTGGGTAACACATATTGGTTTAAAAGGATAAACAACTAATTACATCAAAGATGGTATAAAATGTCAGGGAAGTAGAAGCCATTACTTACTCTTCTTCTTTCTCTCCTTCTCGTTAGGTGCAGAGTAGGTGCTAGTATGCTTTTGCTTATGCTTATGTTAGTATTGCTGATAAGATGTAATAAACTTTAAGAAGCAGCATTGTTGTGCTGTCCTTCTTGGCACATTCGCCGTTAATTCGTTTATAACAACCATAATATAACGAGGCATGGCTTGTTATAATACAGAGCCTTTGAATTTCTACCTAATCCTCCCCAAGGCCTTTGAAGGCCAAACACGGGTCTTACGCTCAACAACACTTCAGTTTTAAAATTGCAAGGAGCCGGAAAACAAAGTTTCTTTTGCAAATCAAAACTTATACATTTTGTCAAAATTACCCCAAAGCCATAACATAAAGCTTCAAGATCCAAACCCTCTTTGAAAGTCACAGGGAAAATTACCACATGCTACAAGTAAGTTTAAAGATAGGAGGTCTGTTTGTCAAACTTTGTCTAAATTGCAAAGACAGTTTTCACTGATCCTTGCTCATTTGTGAGCAAAATAAATGGCTTTTCAACATTATAATCACTCATCGAGTTTGCTGATTCTGTTAAAACTGACTTCTTTAGAGGATCACAAACACTCCTAATTACTGAGAAAGTAAAAATTAACACTAGATTAAAAGCTCAGAATGGTGGCTCTATGTCCTCTCTCCAAGTTTTCTTAATATAAATCAACCACTTCCAACCTAAAATATTGCCATTGTAGGTATATATGACACATTAGTCATGACATCTCTCTCCTCTGAACAGGTAGAAATAAAGGCAAAAAGTAATCCTGCCTGGATTTTTTATGCTCTATTTACACTTCTTTACTGTCTTTGCAGAGCTGCTGTGGTGTGAAATACTCTGAATCAGAGAGCAGCTGCATCTGTGGGAGACAGGCACATCCCCATGCCAGAGGAAGGAAGGCATGGTGTCAGCTAAATGTGCTATGGCAAATGCTTCCCTCTTTCCTCACAGGCATTACAACAGAAAAACTCCAGGCAATGCAGGCACTGGGCACAGGAAAGGGGGATGTGGAGCATATGTAAAAGGGAAAAACAATGTAAAGGGTATTATTTTTACAGGTGACAGCTACACAGTGGTTTGACACCTTTTTACCCTTCATAGGCTGTTACATACTTTTCTCCTTTAAATTGCTGTTACAGTTTCATTTGTGAGCCAAAATGCTGTGTGAACAAAACATTACAGAAATAAATTGATTCACCCTAAAATCACCTCAGACAAGAAACTCTTGCTATCCACACTAAATACACAAGGGAGAGCATAAGGATTAAGAATCTCTAAACAACACTGATGGAAGAAGCAGGAACTGAATCCTGACTTTAAGTCAACCTGTTGTCTCATGATTCCTGAATCATCCTACTTTCCCCCTAACAAATCTGAATGCTAAGAGGGGATCAGAGGACTGTTAGACCTTTCTAAAATAAAATAAATAAAATCAGAAACATGCTCATTCTTCACTCCTTGTTCACTGTATCACAGTCTTAACTTCACATTGAACAGTTCACATAGCAAATAAAAAAGCCCAAACCCACAAGGCAGTGGGAAACAGTCTGCAGCATTACTGTATATGAAACCTATTAATGAAATCACTTCCCATGAAAGCAAAAGGATGACAATTCTAACCAAACTAGAAAGTGTGTGTGCAGTGGGTACAATACAAAGCTCAGATTGCAGAAGGATGAGTGCATGATCTCATTTTTACTCAGAGTTACTGATGTAATGCTACAAGGTTCAGTGGAGAGCCCTTGGTTTAATACTCCCAGTCAATCAAAACAGAGTTCCAGTTGCTAATAACATCAGCTCTCAGAATTGCTTCTAAGCTGTTTATGAGCCTGCAGGGCATCAGCAAAAAGGTTTATTTTGGGTTGTAAAAATAAGCACATTTTCATGCAGGCTTACAGAATTTTAAAAACAAAATACTAGAGCAAATCATCAGCTGGAACAAGTTGTTCATTTATTTCAGTAGAGCCTCCTCATATTTACATATTTTCAATTGACCCTGTCAGAGATGTTGGCAACTATTGTTTTTAAAAGACAAGCATCTCAACCCTTTATGTTAAAAAGAGCCCTGTCCTTCCCAACCACTACCCCCCCCCCAACAACAAACACAAACAAAAAGCCAAACAAACAAAACACAAAGAAGCCAAAATCCACTACACAACCCCAACAACCCATAATATAGAAAGAATACTAGTGTAAAGCAGAATAGCTGATTTTAATTTAAATATTTCGTGAATATATTTTGAGGTCTAGTATCTTGCTCATTATCCTTCCATGACAATTGTGGAGAGAGTGGGGGGCAGGGAAGAATGGCAGACAAAAATAAATTTGATTTCATCTGATGAACAAATGAGTTAAGGTAAGCTGCCTTTGTAAACATCTCACTTTGTAAACCTCTTGCAAAAATTGAGGGCATCAGAGCCTGCAGTTATATTTTTGAAGTCTGTTGTCCCATTTTTCAGTCATGCCCATTCTAGCATAAATTTAGAATTGACCATACACAAACAAAATCCTGTATTTCTCTGTCACATCCAAAGCCAGTAAGAAGTGTAGAAGTCCCATTCTGGGAAGGATAAGCTTCTAATTCTGCTGGCTCAGTAAAACTTCATTACACAAATGCCGTGCTGTACCACCTGAAGAGGCTTAGTCTGATCTTTTCACTACTGTAAGCCAGTTCTTACTTAAGTTGCACAAAAGCTTAAGAGATCATGGCTCAAATACTTTAAATTGACCAGAGCAGACCACAGGTGAAGTTCAATATCCCTAGGAAAGCAAAAATCCTTAATGGAACTTCTACTAAATATTATTTTATTTATTTCCGTCTTGAGCTCCCAGATCTGTTCTGACTCCAGACTTCCATGAAGGGGCACTACCCAAAAAAACCTCTGACAGCTGGGAGTCCCTGGCCCCTTCCAGAACTGCATGGCCAGTGAGCCTGTCCTGGTTGCAGCCTGCATGTTCTCTAGAAAGATATGCTGTAGTCCAAGGATAAGGGTGCTTTGGGATTGGGAGAGGAATTTGAGATACCACAGCCATTGTTTCTGCTTTTAATTACTGTGGGGATTTACATATATTTAAAAGATGGCAATTAAAAAAATAAAATACTATGATACATTTAAAATAAATGGGTTAATAAATAATTCATTCGTGTATGGATGGTGTAAAAGCATACTTGCACTTAAAGCAAATTAACTAGTATCTGAAATAAATCATTACAGAAAATGCAAATTAGTTTTCCACTGCAAAAATATTTTATTCACGTTGTTTGATATTTATAGCTGTGTTCAGTGTAGAGCAATAAATATCTTTATGAAAACAAAGGACTCTAGATTAATTCCATGCTGCTTAAGTGGGCTTTAGGCTGCCTTCTAGACATATATGCAATTTTTAAAAAGCACTTCTATCTGAAAACAGAAAAAACAAACTTGATAGGTGAAGATAAATGTTTTCATTTTCAGTTTTTCACAGGAACCTTGTCTTTCTGATGCCTATAGATAGCCTTCTAGATATAAAACTAAACAAGTTCCTGAAATTGGCTGTAAGGCATGAAGTTTTACAATATTGGGTATATGTTATTTTGAAGAGATAAAAAGACTCCCCCCAAAACAAAATAAAACCCCATGAACACAAAGAGGCCTTCTACTCCAAAGATGACTCTTTCCCCCACTCCAAATTCCACTAGCTTAAAAGAAAACGGGATTTTTAAAGAGGTTCACATCTTTCATGAAACATGAGCCAATTATCAGGCAATAAAACCAAAAATCTCCCCATTTTCTTTTAGTAGATAATAAAATAAAGATATGGGTTGCTTTTATTGATCTCAGATATTTCAGTTCACCCACAAAAACACACATCAATTTTACATTTCCTTCTCTTTTTTTCCAGAACTTCAGTATCTGAAGCTTCCCCTTCTTCCCAGTTCAGAGCTGGGGAAAAGTGCCCTTTCAGCAAAATGACTCTGTGCAAGCCCATGGACACAATCAAGTCAATGCAAATGTTCAGTGAAAGCTCTAACACAAACCCCTCACCACCAGAGTGAGGGTTCTTTAGTCATTGGGCTCTCTGACATGGCTACAAACTGACCTCTGTTTATATCTGTGCCTGTTTGTCTCAGCTTCCCCATGAGCACCTGCATCTTTCTTCCCCAAAACTTAAGCTGAAGTTTATTGTAGCAAGCCCATAAATGAGCCAGTCTTCTCTGGCACACCTTGAAACTCAAACCCTTGTCTTTCATCACTACCTACACTTAATTCCATGCAGGAATTCTCCAGTGTCATAAACTCCCAAACCCATTGAGACCTCATTATATAACAATAGTAGGGATTTTCAGTAGCATTCAAGATGCATACCTTTAGGTAACATGGACCCAATACTTGGTTTATATATTAAATTTGGATTTCTCTTCCTTTTTTTTTTTTTTTTCCCCATGGTGCTGCAGCATATTTGGCTGATTCCTGGCAATGTAAGTTAAGCTTTGCATCTCCTATGTTTCAGTGTTCCTTTGTCATGTTTCACTGAAAACATAGATAAGTAGAACAAATTTTTGGCAATAGTAAATCTGAAATGAGTTTTACTGGGTGCTATAATGCATATTTTCAGTATAAGTTTTGACATAAATTATAGAATTATTTCATGTGTATAAAAGCTTGCTTTGTTTTCTCTCAGTGGTTTAATTTTTTAATATAGTATTCAGTACTACACACAAAGAATCTGTTAGACTGCATGAGTGCCCACAAAGCACCACAATAATTTTTGTTCCTTTCATATTGTAGTCAAACAGCTACTTTAAAAACATATACTAGACTTTAGAAGCAGTAAACGAGTTTATGAAATTATCTTCTGAACCAGTTCTTGTCATCTGAGTTCCAAAGTGGGGAGTTCATGGAAATTGAATAGGGGTAGAAAACCAATGCCTCTCAGAAACAGAAGACCCCACCTTTAGCCAAGAGATCAGATTTTGCCCATCTCCTTTCCCAAAAGGACAGAAAAGTAAGAGGATATTTGTTATAATGGAGAGACAAGGACTTTTAGCCTTTCTGCCTTCTGCACTACCTACAGTTTATGCTCTTTGCTCAAGAGCAGGACCTTCAGGTGAACTCCTTGATATTAAAACACCTGCTATCTCTAATTGTAGTCAAAATATATAGGAAGTTTCAGTATCTAGATGGAAGCCCTTTGCCTTAGAAAGAATAATAAAAAAAAGCTTTTTTTCATGAATGGTGTTCTATTTTGTGCAGTGACAGAAGTAAAAAGACTCATTGACATTAGCCTCTGTTCTATGTTGGGAACATTTGGCTTCTGGTGTTGGTGGCAGAAAAAATGGCATCTTTAGGGCTGAGGGAAACCCTAAAATCTCTGTCAAAGCCTTTGTAAGACAGCAGCCTGGGATCCAAAAGGTGAACATGTTAACAGAACCAATGGCATTGTGTGAAAGGGATGTGCCTCCAACTCTCAAGCATGAAGTAAATTAATGTACACACTACAATATAGTGTAGAAAACTACCATAAAACTGTAAAGCAAAACAAAAAGCCCCTTCCAATACCTTTTGGTGAAACTAAAAATTTATTGTATCACTGAAATCATTTAG
The DNA here is from genome assembly GCA_013399225.1 of Rhipidura dahli. Lineage (NCBI taxonomy): Eukaryota > Metazoa > Chordata > Aves > Passeriformes > Rhipiduridae > Rhipidura > Rhipidura dahli. Next base: position 52,661 of record VXAC01004347.1, read on the forward strand.
TTACCCTTTCTTAATGTAATATCAGAGAATGCTGTTTCCTAATTCTTGTGTTCAACCTGAATACTCCTCACAAGAATATCTCTTGAATAAAAAGACATGCTTGAACAAGAAGTATCTTTCCCAAAACCATCTGATATTGACCTAAAGGTCTAAAAGTGCCAAGTTACCCACACACTTCTGTGTTCTACTTGTGGTCTACCCTCACTATTGAGAAATTATGCTGCACTCCCAGTCTGAAGTTTCCTCAGCTTCCAGATGCCAGACCTCGCTTTTCCCTGGTGACACAGAGGTTGTTCCCAAGTACCACCTCTTTGTGCAGCTACTCAGAGGCTTAACTTAAAAGCAATTTCCAAAATTCCAGTATCAAAGCACCATTTCACATAGAGTAACCTGTGCAAGATCTTTTAATCAATGTTACCTATGAAGAACTAAGATATCCCACAGGCCATGCAAGTATCACTGTTCCTGGCATTCTCAATATCCTTTTATCTTTTTGGCTGCAAATAGACTTGTGAGAAACAATAATTGAAGGAGTTAGTGTAGGCACATTGCCTTCACTTGACTTCAAGGACATTTCTGCACTGCAAGAATGAACACAGTGGCACCACACACATTTTCATATGCTTCCCAAATAGGATTGTATAACATCTTTGTCCGTTTATTTGGTTTTAGCAAGGGCACACAATCAGAATTATTTCAGCATTTTTCAGAAATCAGAGTATCTGTTATGCACCAAGAGAGATGTCCTAAAAACCTACATAATGCCAGATTTTATTTTGCTGTTAAGCAGCAAAGCATTCTATATTTATGTGCATCAACATCAGGATCCCAGGGACTTTGGATGTACATAAATTGAACAGTCATCTGTTCAATATTGACAGTAATGAAGTCCCGTACTTCCAACCCCAGCGTACAAGATTTGTGAAAGGTTTCCCCTCCATTTTAGGACACTAATTTTAGTGCAAATCAGTTGTTACTGTTCTTAGATACAGACATACAGTCTGTACTTCAAGACCACTGTTTCTCAACTAAGTCAGAAACTGGAAGATAAAAGAACTTGAAATATTTGTCATTGAAATCTCAGAATTCTCAGGACTCCCTGAGAGATATTTTCCTTTTGCCAAATCTTTCTTGTTTCTTACAGAAGTTTCATCATCTTACATCTTATCATCTTCTCTGTATAAATAATTAGAGAGAAAACACATATATAAGAGAAAAGGCCAAACGTACTGTAACTCCACTGCAAAAATAACAAAACTTGTGATGGAAACAGGTTTAATCAATGACCTAGGATAAGGCAGTAACATGTGCTATTCATCCCTCTCCTTCCCAAATCTGTAAGGTGTTTGAACCATGCCTAGTCTCATACACCTATATAAAAGAAAGCTATTTGCCTTTGCTGCTCTCAAAACAAAGTACAACACCCCCCAAAAAAAACACAAAAACAACCCCAGAAAACCAAAATAAACCAAACCAAAAATTTAAAAAAAGGAAAGAAAAAAGGGATTGAGTAAGAGTTGTATTGTGCAGATCTGAAGGCTGACTGTAGTTGTCACATCTGCATAGATGTTTTGGAAGTGATAACTTCTAAGCTTTAATAACCTCCTCTAATTAAAGTTTCCTTTGAAGCCTCTAAACAAATATCCCTGAATGAAGTTCTTTAAACTCCTCTGGGGGTTCTGTTGGGGAGTAGACATATTACAATCAAAATGTTAAACCAGTCTCATGAAGCAGAAATAAGGTTTCCTAATTTATGTATAACTTACCTTATATTTCCTGTTCATGTTATGAAAAACTTGTTTGTTGCTTTTTTTTTTTTTTTTTTGAGCAAAACAAGAAAAGAAAATTATTACCTAGATATTCTTCAAACCACATGCATGATGAAGGGCACAGGGAAAAAGCCCAGTGATCAAACAACATTATATGAGCCCAGAAAAAAATGTCAAAAATACAGGAGCCACACAGTTGTGACTTACAGAAGATATTTCTCTGGTTGGATGCTGTTATTTTGAATGTTACTATTTCTGGTTATCTTTCCTCTGAATTTTGTTCCCTCAAGTGTTATTTCTCACTTTACATTTTTGCTTTCTCACAGAAGTCTAATTAAAAAATAAAACCCAAAAAAGCAAACCTCTTATATTTTGAAACATTTTTTGTCCTCACTTAAAGGAGGGATGAATACAGGGTTTATTTATAGTTACATGTAGTAGACATTTGTAGTAGTTATCACAATTAACTTGTTTTCTGCATTTAATTTCCACAAATAGATGGCATTATGGTTAACAGATCTGGTTTGGATGAAAGCTGAAAATTAATCTGTACAGTATTTGTTTTTCTCTCTCAGCTGGGGACTTGGTTTCCATAGACAGCTAGTAACATTTTCTGAACTTAGAGATTACTATTCAGTAAGTCTTGCAGCTCTACCAGCACTTTGCCTTGTTCTTACATCCCTTGGTCTGTACAGTTAAAAATGTTCCTGACTTATGCTGCCAATTTGAGATAATATTTGTGAAAGGAATATACATTAGAGGAAGTGGAATGCAGCTGAGCCCCTTAAGTCCACTAATCAGAGTGACAGCACACCCATAGCAGCAACAACAGCATCACTGCTACTGGCTGAGAACTCAGTAATGAGGCACTGGGTGTCCCATAACCCAGAAAAACCAAAATATTTCATAGATGTGTAAAAACTCAGCTTTACAGAAAACTCCTGTAGTTCAGACTGAACAACAGCTTTGCACATGCCATGGCTGCTTGCAACAAAACACTGCTTGCTGTAATATTTCCAAGCAGGGAAGCAGGACCTTGCTCAGAGTATGTCTCTCTGAGCATCCCATCTTCAGGCTGCAGTTACACCACTCCCTAGAGAACAGAAAAGCTATTCTGAAAAATGGTTCACTGCCTGTTTCTCAGAAATGCACAAATGCAGAAGGAAAGAATATTATTTTAAAAAAAAAAAAAAAAAAGGGGGGAAAGGGGATGGGATTAAATCTAAAGTTAAACCAAATGGATAGGAGGCTGATCCCCTAAAAACTTAAAGTACCTGCCCCCTGTCAGTCTCTGTAGCAGAAAAGAAACTGTTTAAACAGACCTGGCTGAGGACTTACACAGTCTTCAAAATAAAGGCTAACAACTTAAAAGCAAACAAAGAAAACCCCACAAACAGAGATCATTTTGAAAACATTTCGACATTCCTTAGAGACTAAGATATTAAAACCAAACAAACTAAATATTTTAATTTTGAAGCTTTCAAATTTTTCCTGAAAGAGAATTTTTTTTTCCTTCAGTGGGTGTCCAGAAGGGGCTGGCAAGTGTCCACCTGTTGTGAGAGTTGGCTACATTCAAGATCTGTGCTTAGAAAAAAACCCTTCAAAAACAGAGAATAAGCAATTGAGATATCTGCCTCTATTTGCCTGTGCTTTATCTTTTTAGAATTTCTTTTCTTCCTCTGCTCAACCTTGAAGAGTCATACAGACACAGACATCACACCAGGCATTTATATTGTCCAATTCTGTGCAGCATGGTACCTTCAGATACCACACATACACAGTTTTTAAATGGTTAAATGTCTCATCTGACCACTGATAACTGTGTTGCAGATATTCCAACGCCATAAAAATTTTGCAAAACCTGTAAGTAGTCTAACCAAATTATTAGGACTAGGGAAACATCTCTCAGAATTTAATGCTTATTGTTGGGGGTGTGTCTGTCAAAATACTGCTCTGCTTCTTTTATTTCAGCACTCTAGTGCATTGCCTAAATCTAACCTGGAAAAGTATCATAAAGGAAATCTATGATCATACATAGCCAAGGAATAATATCCTAAACAGTACTATCCTGCCTGAAAAGAATTGCTTCCTGGGCAGTATCATCCCTGCAGAATCCTTCTCAAATGTTCCCTCTCAATTCTTTATTTTTGTGACTGTTAACATCACACACACCAGAGCTGTCTGCCAGCTGAATCTCACAAGTGCATACATATACATCTGGATGTTGCAGATATATCTAAGGAACAAATTCAGCCAAATCCACACATAGGCAAGCTAAAATCAGAGGGAACTTTTTTAGGATAAAGTTTGCTCTCATTTTTCTGATGCCAATTGGATCAACTTCTAATTGACTGTTGCTCTGAACAGAGCTGGTACAAGAGAGAAGGAATTTTGCTTGATTTATCTACTGATGAGAGACAAATAGGATCCTGTTCTTGACACTGGAAGCATTTTAAAGTGTGTGAATGTGCAAATGTTTCTAGTGGATTTGTGAGATCTCCCCCAGAGTTTTCACAATTCGTTGTGGAAGCCACTCCCACTGGGACACAGCTGTGGCTGTCCAGCACTGCCTGGCAACCCCGTCCCACTACCCAGAGGGTTACACTCTCAGCTCTGCCACCAGGTATTTTCAACCACTTACTTTAACAGAAGAAAAGTAGATTTACCAATGAATTTTATAGCTTGATTTACAATGCTGCCCTGGGAGAAAAAGCTGAAAATTTGCACAAACTGTTAGAAGAGCGTTAATTGCAATACATTACAATAAGCTTATTAAATAGAAGCCTGTAATTGAAGGTGATTGCACAGCTTCTGTTGTCTAAGTAATTAACAGCAGTGCATGGAGGGACTTGCTTGCAATACATTTTAAGATTTTAAATACTCACAAAGTATTCCCCTTCTTCTTACCTGCCCAGACCTAATCAGTTGTTATTGCTGTTTTTTATTACTTGTTAGGCACATTCCCTGTGCTTCGTGCCTGCAGGATCCTTCCAAGCAGAGTGAAAACAGTATTTGAGTTTTAAGGAGTGTAAAGGGGTTTCTTTATTCAGGCTATGGGAGAGAGAGAGTCTCTCATCTCCCTTCTTCAGCACAGCTCTTTCTGCTTCATATCACCAGGCTAGGCTTCTACCAACCATGGTCTGATCCCTATGCTCCTAAAAGGGATGGAGAACCACAGTGTGCTTTCAGCTGTGTCTGAAAGCAGACACAGCTCCTCTCTGGCCCAGCCAGGCCACAGCTACAGAGCCCTGTCCTCACTAGTATGTTCTGGTGGGTGCAGTCTCACCAGGACAGATGAATTTGGAGTTTGGCAGATAGCTTTCCCCAAAGTAATGTTCACCTCACATGCATTACAGTCCTATGTATTCAGATTTTCTCTTTTCCACTTCATTACCAACATGGTTGACGTAAGACTTTTAACTGGCAAACTCAGTTAAAAAAATATTATTTTCATTCACAGATTCACTGAATCAATTAAATTGAAAAAGACCGCCAAGATCATCAAGTCCAAATTTTGACCAAACACCACCATGTAAACTAAACCATGGCACTGAGTGCCATGTCCAGTCTTTCCTTGAGCACCGCCAGGGTTGGTGACTCCACCACCTTCCTGGGCAGCCCATTCCAGTGTTTAATCACTCCTTCCGTGAAGAAGCTCTTCCTATGTCTATCCTGAACCTTCCCTGGCACAACCTGAGACCATTTCCTTTCATTCTGTCACTTGATACTTAGAAGAAGAGACTGACCCCCACCTGACTACAAACTCCTTTCAGGTGGTTGTAAAGAGTGATAATGTTCCCCTAAGGCTTCTTTCCTCCTTTTCAGCAACCCCTTCTCCCTCAGCTGCTCCTCACAGGAATTATTCTTTAGATGCTTCACCAGCTTTGTTGCCCTTCTCTGCACTCACTCCAGCACCTCAATGTCCTTCCTGAACTGAAGGATCCACAACTGGGCAAAGAACTTGAGGTGTGGCCTCAACCAGGCCAAGGAAGTGGGACAATCACTTCCCTGATTCTGCTGACCACACTACTCCTGACACAGGCCAGGATGGCTTTGGCCTTTTTGGCCACCTGGGCACACGCTGGCTCATCTTCAGCCAGCTACTGACCACCATCCCCAGGTCCTTTTCTGCTGGGCAGCTTTCCAACCACCCTGCCCACAACCTGTAGCACTGCATGGGGCTGTTGTGCCCAAAGTGCAGGACCCAGGACTCAGTGTTGTTGAACCTCATATAACTGGTCCTGTCCCATCAACCCAGCCTGTCCAGATCCCCAAAGAGCCTTCCTATCTTCCATCAGACTGACACTCTGACTCAACTTAGTCTCATCTGCAGATTTACTCATGGTGGACTCAATCCCTCATCCAGATCATCAATACAGATATTAAACAGGACTGGGTCCCACACTGATCCCTGGGGGACACTGCCAGTGACTGGCTCCAGCTGGAGGCAGCACCATTCCCCACCCCTCTCTGGGCCCAGCCATCCAGCCAGTTCCCNACTTGTGAGCATCTAAGTGGCTCAGCAGGTCACTAACTGCTCCTTCCTGGATTACAGAAATCCTTTCTGCTTCCTGTCCCTGCCCACCAGTTCAGGAGGTCAATGGTCCTGAGGATAACACGTCTTACTGTTGAGGACTGAGGCAAAGAAGGTGTTAAATACCTTGGTCCTCCTCGCCTTTTGTGACTATATTCCTCTGCTCCATGTCCAATAAAGAATGGGGGTTTTCCTTGGCCCTCCTTTTGTTATTAATCTATTTATAAATCCCTTTTAAAATTGTCTTTTACAGTTGTGGCCAAATTAAGTTCTGAACTTTGGTCTTTCTAATTTTCTTTCTACATGATCTAATGACATCTTCGTACACTTCCTAAGTTGCCTGCCTCTTTTTCCAAAGGTGATACACCCTGTCTTTTTTCCCCTAAATTCCTGTGAAAGCTCCCTGTTTAGCCAGGCAAGTTGTCTTCCTACAAAATTATCTTTCAGCACAATCAAATCTTTCTGATCTCTCTGCCATTTTTTTTCTGGACACATATATTTCAACCCAAAAATCTGTTAGCTTGGACAACTTCATTTTCCAAGAGAAGAGAGGTTTATGGGCATCCATAAACCAAAATGCTCCTGGGTCTTTGGTCCAAGACTGAAATAGATGACTTAATTTGCTTAAATAAATAATCAATCAAATTATCAGACATTGACAGAGGTTTTAGATTTGAATATCCCACAAAAGGGCTATTATAACCTTTCAAAAATTTATTTCTATCTTTAAATCATAGAATTATATGGAAATACATTTGCAGAAAACATGTTTGAACAACCCCTTATTTTTAAAGCTGATTAATGCAATGCCAAAGAAGATTTAGTTCTTGCAGCAGGAATAGAATACTCTATCAGACAATGTTGTAAGGACAGAGAACACTGCAGCCCATTGTGGGCAATGCTGCTCAGGAGAGTGGTGCCAGGGTCAGAGCCTTCAGTAAAGGAAGCAGTGGAAAAGATTCAGGCAGGCAGCAGAGGAGGGTTGCCTTATCTTAGAAAGAAGGATATTTGCTTCCTTGACTCAGAGGAAGAGCTCAGTTTCAGTGTGCTGCATGTATTTTTGCACCAGCATGTGAAAACTGGGTCCAAGGTAGCTCAGATAAATAATCTGCTGAGATGAATTTTCCTTGCACAGGTGCTAATTGAAAAGGAGAAAAACATCTGCCAGAAACCTAATCACTGCAAAGAGATTAATGTCACAATAAATTAACTAGTACTTAACAACATACTCATTCTCTGACAGTCTGTCACACACCAGTACAGGATGCACACCCAACTGCCACAGACTGAGAAATGCAAACCTGAAATTTTCCTTTTACACAGGAAATTCCCTAGGATTTTCACTTTTCCAAGTTGCTCAGCATAATGGAGAGAGAAATAACAAATCTGCATTACAACTTCATTAGAAGAGTATACAATCTGCTTTGTCACAACCTAGGAACAATATATCCATGCTGTTCCTCTTTTTGGTCACATGTTGATACAGACACACAAATATAAAACAAACAAAAAATTAATATACTTCTATTTTTACAGAGCACCCATCTTCAGAACCCTTCAAAGACTCTTTGCATCCCTTTGTCTCATTTTCTGTTCCCTTTTGCAATGGCTGGTCCTCTTCCCTCCTGTTACACATGTTTCACCTTGGCTTCAGGAAAAGTCTTCGCTGAACCCTCTATCCTGTGCTCAGCTGTCATGCAGCAGAGCTTGCACGCTCTTTCCCTTCCTTACCTCTTCCCTCCACAACCATTTCCCATGAAAAAAACCCTGTTTTCAAACTGATGCTATCTATGAGGGCTACCAGATGTCGAGAGGGAGACAGCAGACAGCATTTCTGAGGGATCACTGGAGAAGATGCTGAGACTCTCACCTATCTCCTCTTTGCCAAATTACACCTCTGAGACTGTTCCCAGCCCTGGGCATAAAACAAGACACATTTCTTGGACATCTGGAGGGACAGTAGATTAGTTATTAAAAGTATTACTTGTACATTTACTACATGCCATGTAAAAATAGCTGCATCAAACACCTGATGTGTGTGACTGCTACCCTGAGATATACTTCTTGCAAATGGCTTTTCAAATAGTATTTTATCAATGTTTTCTTTCCTAAAAAGAGTTTCAAGTTTCTCACATAAGTTTCTGTGAGTAGGCACTTTCTACATCAGGCTATTTGTCCGTGACCTCAAGATCCCCCCAAATGCCCATGAGCAAACAATTGCACCCCAAGACCACGATATTTTGGCTTGAAATTCTAGAGAACCTACAGGCTTCTCCATAGAAGCTTCAGTATACTGGACATACCAGAATAAAATTAGTCTGTCTCCAACTGGAATGTTTCCAATCTGTGTCCTATTTCTATGTATTGTATTTTTATTCTTTTTTTTTTTTCCCCTGTAGTTTGAAATATTATGCAGCTTCTTTTGTCTGGAAAGGATTTATTGACACCAACAATCAAGTTTGACAACTGTCCCACTCTTCCTGCTGTCACATGCATTCTTTTATTACTGTATATACCCCACCCTTTACCACAAAGCCTTCCTGAAACTTTTATGCATCTTTCAGTGCAGTTCAATAAAATAATCTCTGAACAGGCAGCGTGAAACAAGTTCTGCAGTGTTCTGCTTCTCTACATTGCCACAAATTGCTCATAGGTCTCAGCTACTACAAATCTCCTTTTCAATTTGTTTCTGTCCAAAGACTGGTGCAGCCACATGGCTTGCATTACCTACACCCTCCGAAAAGCAAAGCACACACCCCCATACTTGCCCTGCCTCCCCATGCCCAGTCGTGGTAGAGGATTGCAGCGACCCATACACTTTAGCAGTCTTGGCTTCACGTATAACACAGATTCCAGCAATTCTTCTCTCCTTTTTTGTCACTGCAACTAACTGCAGTGCTAGAGCTTATTTGCTTCTCTACTCGTAAAAACAATGGTAGTACACAACAACCTACTTTAAAAGACAGAGCTCTGTTTCTAGGTTGCTGTGTAAATTAGATGGTAAGAATATCCATATCTGAAGACAATAAACAAAGAGCAGCAAGTGAAACAAAACAACATATCTGGCCCAAGTGCTAACCTGAATAGCATTAATGCCAGCAATACATCAGAAGACATTCAAAAGCAGTTTGCTGTTGCTCAGGTGTCACTGTTCTATTGTGGCAAGGATCAATAAGTGTCCAAATGGCCTGACAGCTGCACAGAAGAGACAAGCATGGGAGTTAGTTTCACTTGAAAGAAGACCACAGAAGATTAATTTGCACCAGGGTCTCCTGTGCACCTTCACGTTTCAGAACAAGAACCTAAACAGAGAACAGAGAGGAGAAAAGTATTCCCATTCAAAAGGGAATAGGAATTTCATCAGGTTAGATAAACTTACTCGACCTACAGCTAATGTTACGTGTTTGAGAGGTAACAGATGCATCAATTAAACACATTGAAGCACTATTTTATATGGCAGCTGTGGTGCCAGTACACAAATTATCTTAGTAATTTCCATAGTCTTTCATTAGGATCTCTCTCTGATTAGCAAAAAGTATGCATTGTGTCTAGCTGGGATCTCAGAAGCAAAGTTACAGAGCTAGAATGCAATTAACCAGCTTGGAAACTAGTTCCTTATAGTTAATTCCTTCACATAACGGATTTTTGGGGATTTAAGGGATTTTTTTTCTGTGTGTCTTTTTAAAGCAAAAATAAAATGAAAAATTTTGCAAGTTTAGGATACCTATCCCCAAGCAAAAAGCATCACCACCAACGACAAAAGCAACCCCCAAACTTTTGATGAACAAGTAAGTGTTCAGCTTAAAAAAGACAAAGAGCAAAAATAAAGCCAGGATACTTTATTTAACTGGGTCCAAACTAGGAGGAAATTTCAAAATGTTATTTAAATTTTTTATCCCTGAAGATATATCACTTTTATCAGGTGAAAAATTTACTTAAGTAATAGTCAAATTATGGGTAGATGCATAAAAATTTGCAAAGCTGACCTGTGTTGATTTTTTCTTGTAATTGTTAGTGTTTCATGGCAGAAATCATCCTTCTTTCTCTGTGTGTTACTAAATGGATAACAGCTTCAGTCGTGTTCTAAAAATCTGCTCTCAGTAAGAATACCAGAACACCAGTAATTCTCACACAGCAGGAAGTCAGTGGAGAAAGGACCCAATTCTCTGTGTCCAGCCTTACAGCTTCCCTGCTGTATTCCACCAGATTTCAGACCCCATGACATCAGTCCTTCCAGCTACTAGACCAGTTAGAAAAATTTAAAAACCATCCTTACTACTTCATGGAAAGGAGTTACAGGCTGTTTTCAAATTCCAGAGAAATTAAGTCCTACCAGTCCTTCTGACACAAAGTACTGGACAATAACAAAGTCCTCAAACATCTCACCTTTACTCTTTGCATGCTGCAAACTTCCTCAGGACCCTTCCCTCTTTCTTTCAGGACTTGGCAGGAGCTCTAAACAGGCTCTACGTAACACAGAGTATGAACATAAAGTGTGTATAGGGTCCAAAGCAAGCAGTTCTGCTGCAAACAAATCTTGTGCCATAGCAGGACTGAGTGTGAATAATGCCCTCGATTCCTCACACCATCTCTGGGCACTGATGGTTGTGGGGAGAGAAACAGTAGAAATTGTTGGGTTTCACCTTTACTGTAGATTAAATGTGTGACAAAATAGATGCTTTATGGCTGCTTGTGTATTGCCCACATGGAATAGGTGATGAGGGCTTCACAGCAGTGCAGAAGTGCTTGTGATTGTGGAGCTCTGGGTGGGGACTGATATCAACGTAGTGACAAAAGGGACTGCCTATGACTACCAGTATAAACAAGCCAAAGAAATAAAGGAACCCATGTGTTTTACAAGTTTTAATTTGTACAGCATATGTGGAACTAGTGTAGTTGAGAACAGAGACAGTAGCTGATTTATCCATGGAAGACAAGTGAGGAGTACCATAGGTACACTTGACGTGGAGGAAAAAAAGGGAGAAGTGCTGGTTTCACCATTCCCTGCACCACTGTTGACACTGACAGGTGCATGCCATACAGCATGTTAAATATAATTCACTGGCGTGCCCTGCTAAAAGAAGGGGAAAACAGTCCCTGCAGACATTCCCTTTTCCACCGTGGTACAAGCAGTGACCAAGACATTCTGGGAGAGTGAAACTGAACAAACCTGAAGTTTGCAAAATGAAATATTTAAAACATTTTAAATTGAGAAGATGAAAGCAATCTTTCTCCTCTCCCTGCCCCAAGCCCAAGAGACTATTTTGAGATAATGGGTACACTGTATTTTAGAACATAAAAGCATTGGTTTTGGAACATGGATTTTCAAAATCTCTGGGTCAATTATTTACATTAGAACACTTTGTCTCTTCAATGGAAGGATCAACACTACCAAAAAGTCCATCTAGAAGTAAAATGCATCAGAAACTATTAGTCTGTATTCAGAAATGCTAGAAATCACAAATTAAAAAGTTTAGAGATTTATAACTGGGGTATATAAGCCCCAGTTCCAAGCCCTTTCCTAACTGTGACGTTTTCCTCTTATTGGCAGAGAGCACTACATGCATATGTTGTTAGAAGTCAAAAAAAAAAAAACCTTCCAGGGAAAGCCATATTCCTTTATTTTAACATATGGACATCAGACTTCAGTTTTGGAAAATGTACAGCAATACAGTATATATTGTACTGTTTGCTAGCATTTTAGTGCTGCTTTAGCACGTTAAATATTTAAGTAATGCAGATATGATCCTCTGTTGCGTATCATCCTCTGTTTTCACTGCAGACTGTTATCAAACTCCGATTTTCCCAGAAGACAATTGTCAAGTGTAGACACATAAAACAATATGCACAAGGAAAATCTAGCTGACTTCACTGTGTACTCTGCTGTTTCTCCTCACATGTGCATATATTGCATATCACAGACCCACAGCTAGGAATGTGCACTGGCTAATTGACTCCTTCCTCTTGCATCTACCTAACTTGTCCTCCCTGCATGCTTAAACAACAGGATATAGTGACATTTTCAGTCAGAAGATCTGATTTTCATGAAAAGTGGTCCAGGTGGAGACCAGTGACAGGATGTGTTCCTCAGGGGTTCAACTGGGACCATCAGTGTTCATCCTCTCTCTTGGCAACATGGACAGTGGGATTGAGTGCTCCCTCAGCAAGTTTGTTGATGACACCAAGCTGTGTGGTGCAGATGACACACAGGAGAGAAGGGATGCCATCCAGAGGGACTTGGGGAGGTGGACCTGTGTGAACATCATGAAGTTCAACAAGGCCAGCGGTAAGGTCCTGCACATGGGTCAGGGCAATCCCAAACACAAATAGAGTCTGAGAATGAATTGAGAGCAGCCTTGGGGAGAAGAATTTGGGTGTTGATGAGAAGCTCAGCATGACCTGGCAATGTGTTCTCACAGTCCAGAAAGCCTGCAGCAAAAGTAGTTTGGCCAGCAGGTAAAGGGAGGGGATTCTGCCCCTCTGCTCCACTCCAGTGAGACCCCACCTGGAGGACTGCATCCATCTCTGAGACATGCAGCATAAGGACTTAGCCCTGTTGGAGCAAATCCAGAGGAGGGCCAAAAAGATTATCAGAGGGCTGGAGCACTTCTCCTGTGAAGTTGTACTGAGAGAATTGGAACTGTTCAGCCTGGAAAAGAGAAGGCTGCAGGAAGACCTTAAAGCAGCCTTCTGGCACCTAAAGTGAAAGAAAGCTGGAAAGCAACCTTTGACAAGGGCATGTAATGATAGGATAAGGCGTAATGGCTTCAACCTGAAAGTGCAGCTTTAGGTTAGAAGAAATCCTGCACTGTGAGGGTGGTGAAGCACAGGAACAGGGAGCTCATAAAAGTTGTGGATGTCCCATCCCTGGAAGTGTTCAAGGTCAGGATGGATGGAGTTCTGAGCAGCCTGATTAGAAGGTGTCCCTGGCCATGGCAGGAGGGTTGGAACTAGGTGATCTTTCATGTCCCTTTTAACATGAATCATTCTATGATTCTGTGAAGAATCATCATTATATTGCTAAATAATTATCAAGTCCTCTGTCTGTTGCTGTATCCTTTAGATACTCTCCATCAGTTGACACTCTTGCCCTGTACAGGCATGCACATAAGTCATCCTATATTCTGCTTTCTCTTGAAAAACTCTCCCCAACCCAGACATTGCAATCATCATCACTCCAGCTCTCTGCCTGCAAGACAAAAGTTTCTCCCAACTCAGCCCCAAGGTGGACAAAGAGTCAAGTCCTCTTTTAAATTACATATCTATCTTGCATGTATATTCTCTTATACTAGAAGATTAGTTAGACCTTTGATATAAAATTAGTGATACCATATTCTGTAACTGCCATGTCTCCAAAAGAGATACAGCTTTCTCTATTCTCTTGGTTTGAAAAACAGTAATATTAATGTAATCATTCCATTAGAACAAAATCTCTTATTGGTGAAATATTGGTCAGTCTTTGGACATCCTACCCTCTGTGAAATGCAAACACTGGTACATTCTGATCCCTAAGAAGTGTGGCTTTTTCCCCTCACTGGTGTACACAAAGCAAATGGAAGTTAAAAGAGGACACATTTAGATACAAAGTATATATCAGTGCCACTTACAAGGACTTAATGATCAATGAATATTTTATGGCTTGGGACCATTTTCCAGCATGATTCAGTTTTTTAATAGCTTGTATTTGCAAACAGTACTTTAAACATTAAACTGCCTCATGCACATATTCTATTCCTTTGCTTCTTTCTACACACTAAATATGTTCTGTATTGGCTACAGACTGCAATTAAAGCCATACCTATAGCTAATTAGGTAGTTGCCACAGTTCCCTAAATGAATCCTTATCTGGAAGCCACTCTTCAGTAATTTTACCACTGCATACAAATGAACTGATTATACTCACTTTGGCCAAACTGTGTTCTGTCTGCAAGAGAGTTGTGAAGCCCGTGCTTACACTTTGGCTACGAAGGGGGGGATGTGCTGTGCTCTTTCTTCGAATCCTGGCCTAAGTGGGTGATACACCACATGCTACAGCAACACAATAAGTGACATGAGTTATGTGCCACAAAAGTGGACCCATGATGAGTACCAGCCTACTTGAAAAGGAGTAAAAAGTCTGCTACTTATGTGATGTCTGTTCGGGATCAGACCTCGAATGACTTTGGGGGTTGCAGCACTGGCCACTGCTTAATCTTTTGTAACTGGTATTTGAAGGCAAGAAAAGAAATTCCAAGGGTATGACTGCTACATATTCCCTCTGCTGCGGCCAAGAAATAGATCCTTTTCTAAAAGTATGTAATCTTATTATTTTCCTTATACCATGAGTCCTATTCTCTCCATGCTGGAACCAGGTAACTCCAGGGGCTGAAGCAGATACAGTCAGAGGGCAAGGAAACATTGATTTTACAGGAAACTCATCAAAAACACACAAAATACTTAAATAAGGATCAAAACCAGAGTATTTGCTGTTACACATCGTCCTCCCTGGGCTACTGAAAAACTGTCACTCCTATGTATTTTCAAAAGGCACACGACTGCTGAGGTGATGTGTCACAGCTGAAAAGCTTATGGTATTCCTTTCATTTCACTTTGAGGCATGCTGTGCAATGCAGCAATCCCAACTGCAAAATACCATCACAGATCCCATACATTGATCAAGCATATAGTGTTACTGGGCTACTTACAATTGCAGCAGCCATGAAAAGGCTGAGAAACTGGGGGAGGGAAGAATATCCATATGTCTGTACTTTTTAGGTCACGCATATGGTGGATTAGCTGTGTTTGGCATGTGAACTTTCAGCAGAAGGTTGCTTATTTCACACTTGCTGTTATGTTAAACACACTTTTTTCTTATGCCTGCAAAAGAATTGTTTAAAAATCCTCTTCCTGATTAGGCAGACAGACTGAGACATAAGAAACCAGAGAGCTTCTATAGAAATTTTGACATCAAGAGCACTCAGGTTAAACATGGATTGTGCACAAGCTAAGTACAAAGACAGAGAACAACTGCAAAGTCAGATCTCTCTTTAGAGCCACATAGAAAATCCTGGACTTGGCAGAAGTCAGTGATTAAACTTCTGTTAGCATCACTGATGCTTTAGATGTGTTTGTGCAAGGCCTAAGCTGATGTATCCCCAGCACACAACAGGGAATACCCTACTGATATCAGTAAATCCTGTCACAATTCTCCACAAAAGATGGCACTTAGCCAACACAATTATCTGGGGTAACAGAATAGGATGCCTCCAAAACCCAAAAAGCAGCCCACCACCCACACTGACAGCACAAAACACAGCTAGTGTTAGGTGTAGGACATGCTTAATACATTCGCATTTGGAATTAGCCATTTGCAGCCATCTGTAAAGAACAAAGGAGGCACCAAGTGCAACCAGGCAAAGGAAGATTTGATGCACACTGTGTTCCAAAAAAGTGAGCAACACAGCACTGCAGCTGGTGCTCCTGGGGCAAGGCTTAATGAATTCCTAACATGAGAGGTAACAGAAAGCTGGCTGGTTGTGTTAGACTTTATCCCCACTGTACAGCCCTCTTAATCCACAGCTTGCCTGCTTTTTAGGAAGGAAGCCCCTCTTGGGTTTCTGCCAACATCACTTCCCTTGTGGGTACCTTTTGCTGTATCCAAGTCCTCCCAGGAAAGAAGCAGGGAAGAGAAGAAGGCAAGGTGAGCAGATCTGTAAGCCCTCAGCACAGGGATTGCTGCAAGGAGTTTTGCGGGCAAGAAATCATACCCAACCCAAATCTGAACCAGTTTTTACAGTGTGCCCTATTCTGCTGCCTAATACAAAAGGAGCCAAAACATTTTCATGTTCCTGACCCAGAAGGGACCAATTATATGACCAATGCAAATAAGAAGAGCTTTGCTTCTTTGCTCCTTTGACATTCATATTAGAATGGGAACACATACCAGATTCACCTGTCTCACATACAGATGCCCCATCCTAAAAAGCAAATAGCAACTGGCAGGCAACCAGTGGAAGAAGTGACACAGATTAAAGGAAGGGAAAGAAATATCACAGGCAAAAAGGTAGAAAAGAGCTAGACCAGAAAGTGAAAAAGAAAGAAAAAGTAGAAAATGCAGAGAACAAAGATGTGGAAAACATTTTCTTTTCCACAGGACTATACAGGTGCTGCAAGCACCATGGAAATATTTTCTACCTAAAGTAAGGATTAAATCTTAAAGGCCCCTCAGATATATACATTTTGACATATAAACCCACACTTCTTGCAAAAATTTCACTTAATTTTAATATTGAAAACCAACAGCTGTTACTATGATGTATGAAAGCTTTAGATGACTTGCTCCCTACCCACACAGAAAATCTTCCAATAAAACACTGACAGAACTGGCAGCAACCCTGTGTTCTCAAACAACCCCCCAGCCACCATATCTTACCATCAAAATCACTGCATTGTCACTGAGCATGTTTGGATGAATCACAGCAAAATGAAGAATTCCTTGCTCAGAGGACTTCCACACTTTGAATGAAACCAGCCCAGTGCATGACAGTACCACTGAATCCCAATAACAGCATGCAAGCATGACTTTGCCAAAGCCTTCAAAAGTGGGACAGGAAAGATATTGAGACTTTTAAAGAGTGCATATTCACATATTTCAACAGCTGCTCTATAAAATATTATTAAAAACCTCAAACTATTAGAGAGGAAACACCTCATCACTCAGTGGCCCTGAGAAGTAGCACGCACCTCCACTGCCTACAAAAAAAAGGCATATGGTTCCTTTAGCTACAAGAAGAAAAAATATTTATGATCCAAGTAATCATTATTTCTTCTAAGCTCCTCTTAAAAATATTATAACAAATAAATCCATTAAATCTCAACTGTTTCCAAATATTTTCAGAGAAAAGATGAGATCAACAGACAACCACTGTATATTTTTACACTAATGAATGAATATACATGACTAATTGTTTTTCTGTAATGGTGCAAGTTATGTATACAGGATACAATTTTGTGGAGTCCACACATGGTCTTTCAAGCTTAGGAAACATTCATGAAAAAAAGGTCAAATACATCTCATGCTTTACCTAAACGTTGCAGTCTTTCAGCTACTGTTTCTTACCTACAAAACCAGTGTTACAACTCCAAAAGTTGAGAGATTAAGCTATTAAATTCAAGGATTCTAACCCATAGATACAATCACTGTTGACAATTAATAAAAGCAGACATAGACTAATCCAAAAGAAACATGGGGTGCTCTTTTTGTGGGATAACAAAAGGACCAGTGTGTCCCCTGGCAGGAGGAGAGCCTGCCACCAAGGCAGGCAGGGAAAGGCAACATCCTGGGAGTCTGGCCACCCACTTCCACAAGCTGTTAAGTGCCACCAGAATTTCTTCTGTTTGGTGCTGCCTCCTTGTCTCTTCTTGCTCTATTACAGCAAGGTTACAGATCCAACACCCAGTGCTGTGAGACCAGACCTACCCATAACCATTAACTGTGATACAGTAGGGACCCAAATGTAAGCCCCACTGAAAAAACAGAAATGTGTGGGTGCAATAATGATTCTCAGTTTAATTTTACATCCAAGTAAAACTGACTGTGACAGTAAAAAATGAGTTTTACATATAAGCATAACATACTAAAACCAGAGCCACATTCTCCCATAAGTCTTAAGCATGAATTTAACTGCAGCATCCCAAGCCTGAATTATTCACATGACCTCTAGATCAGATTGAAAATACACAGAATTCCTTGAATTGAAAAGAATTCTAAACATCATTTGGTATACTACTACTGCCTTGTTGGTTTGGTTTTTTTTGGTTTTTTTTGTTTTTTTTTTTTGGTCAAGAAAACCCCCACATTTCTTAAACCAGAAAAAAAAATGTATTACAAAGCAAAACAAGCAACTGAATGAAAAGTTTAGATATTTTCTTATATGAGGTAAAAGGTGTGTAAAACAAGTGTTGCGAGTACACCAGTTTGAAATTAAGTGGGATACCCATCTAAAAAGATTGTTACCAGAATCAAAAAACAATAATATAATGCAACCTGTGATGAGGTTAATGAATGAGGCTGCCAGTAAAAGCCAGGTAAAAAAAGACTGTAAGGCGGGACTACTAGGACTGAATCGAATCATAGGATATTTTGGGTTGGAGTGAGCCTTTGAAAGTCTTGTAGTCCAACCGTCCTGCAAAGAGCTGGGACATCTTTAACTAGATCAGGTTGCTCAGAGCCCCATCCAACCTGACCTTGAATGTTTCCAGGTTTGTGGCATCTACCACTTCTCTGGGCCACCTGTTCCTTTCTCACTACCTCACCACGAAAAAAGAAATTGCTTTATTATATCTAATCTAGACCTACCCTCTTTCAGAATGAAGCCATTCCCCCTCATCTTCTCATTACATACAAGAGCAAAGGCTAAGAAATCCCCCATCAGCTCTCTTGCAGCCCCCTTTAGGTACTGGAAGGTTTCCCTTATCTAGGCTGAACAACCCCAGATTTCTCAGCATTATAATATCAGAGTTTTTCCCATGAGGTGTCTCCCAGCTGGTGCTTCAATAGTTTACATATTTGTAATAGTTTGATTCTATCTTTTCAAGGGTACATTTCCAATAAACAGAAACAGCGTTATTCACTTATAACTTCAGCAGCATAGACTACAGCTGAAATTCGTCAGCACTATGTACAGATACAGGAGAAATAATGAGATTATTTTGATGGATTAATTTTAACTACAATCTTAAAAAAAAATCTCCATTCTATAGATGGTTTTATTAAACTTTTCTTGGGAAAAAAAATCTGTGAGTGGCTAGGAGCAGTGACAGGACACTGAATGTTACAGGCCACAAAGCTGGTCTAAATGGTCATTCATAAATCTCTGTTAAAAGGACTAGCTTTATCTAAGAGAAATCTTACCTAAATCACTGCTCAAATACATCTGGCTTTAGCAGATTACTGCAAAAAATAAATAGTTTTGGCAAAAACATTCTATACACTTTAGCCTTTGCTACTCACAAATCTCATATGTCATAAGAGAAACCATGTTTGTCTTTAAATAATTAATAGAATACTCAAAATAGCACTTCATATAAAATATTTAGTAGCTGCACAGGGCAACCATAACAAGTCCTGTGTTCATCCTTACACACAGCTTTACAGACAGAAGCCATGATTTTTGTCTTCTTTTCAGGTTTGAGAATCAGAAACTCCAGCAAGTTCTACAACTTCACAGTGATGCAAAAGTCAAGCAAGATTCTGACAACACCCACGTATATAAACAAGGGTATAAACCAAGGGTATAAACAATCCCTTAGAAATTATTAATAGTTACTGTCTCTACATTTACAGTGATTCCTCCTCAAGACATACATTTCCTTCTTGGTTAAAATGTACATTGATAAACACCTGAAACTCCCATCTTGCATCTGGTAGAAGAACTATAAGAACCAGCTCTTAATTTATAGGGGTTTGCATCTCATCAGCAAGAGACAGAACCCAAGGCATTGAACTACAGCACCTGGAAGTCCATTTAGAACACATGTTAAATTCTGCAGCACCCTGAACAATAAGCTGGAGTTTCACACAATGTGGAATCATCTATTTTACACTATCTGTTACATTTCCAATATGAGCCAGTAAACACAAGGTATCCTTAAATCAACAGCTGGAGATTCTGGAGCAAACTCATGTTATTTATGATAATTTGCATTTATGGGTTGAGAATAAGCAAAGGCAAAAGGGAGACTTTCTTTAACCATGAATGTTTATTCACTCAGCAGAAAGAGAAGTAGCTTTTATTTTGGGCAATTTCATCCACTTTGTCCAGCACTAGAGCTGCAGCAGCTGATAGGGCCAGCTTTCCTGAAGCTCTAGGTCTTCTTTGATGTGTCCTGCCATGGATAAATCCGCCATGTACCAGAACAGTGTAGTTTCTTCCCATCTGCAAAATATTCTCCACAAAACCAGCCTCTCCTTGCCTACCCCAGCACTGGAGAGACATGCTGCTGTGTCTCATAGGTGCTGGCTGCTGCAAAGGCCCTTCAGAGCTCTCCGAATCCTCCCTCCAGCCATCTCTAATCTGTGTGACAGAAACAGTCTGGCACTAAGAAAGATGAGGAGCCACTAAGCACAAAATCACTTTACACAAAACACCTCTCCCTAATCTGTTCTGAGCACTTGATCTGGTCTGCATCCATTTCTGCTCATCCTTTCATGTATTTTCAGTGCCCTGCCAGCCTGCCTGTGGCATTTGAAGTGTATGTATGCTTCTTACATAGATGCAAAGTCTGTAATTTGATGTGCACTTCTTCTGAATAATCAATATAAATTCAGTCACCTAAGAAACATTCCTGAATATATCCTTCTAATTATACATCAACTGCAATTCCATGCTACTCTGACACAACACTGACAGTATAATCCTCTCCATGGCAGCATATGGTATAATCACAGATCCTGAAAATATTAAGAGCAGGCAATACTTCAGCAGATGCTTAAAAGCATACTACACATCACAAGTATGTAAGTGATCTAGAAATAAAAGATGATAGATTCCACAAGTGTGGAACTGCATATTACCAAAAGATTAAATATTTCATACAACCACTCAATACAAAGAGTGTCTGGTGTCATTCATCTGTCTTTCCTAACAAGGATAAATATTTCTTCACTGTTCAGGAAAAGCAGCACTCTATGAATAATTGATTTTTAAATAACTGGTATGATGTCCAAGTTCATGTAATTAAATCTCCCTCTGTCAAGACACACAACCAGTAAAAGATTCTTAAAAGGGAATTAGAAAAGAAAACAACATCAAAACTTAACCTCTTAAAATCAGTGAACTAGAATATTCTCCATTACTAGGCCAGAGAGACACATTGCTCATAAATTCCCTCTTCCCTCATCCAACCCTGATCATAAGTAGATATTATTGTCTGTTCGAGTCCACATAAAAATTATGTGAAACAAAGGCAAACAGAACCGTTGTCATCTAAATTCTATCCCACATGGAGTCAGTGGCAAGAGTCCCATGAACTTCAAAGACAACAGGATTTGGCAGGGGTTAAGCATTCCAAATGGTATTCAAACAACAGATGGACATTTGCTGCAGTTCAAAGGCATGAGACATAGCTTGTGCCTTGCTTATGCTAAAATCTTACCCCAGCTTATATAATTGTGGAAGGACTATTACTTCTACAAGTGAGGGAGAGACCACTGAGAGCCTCATCCATCTGCTCCAAAACTGTGGTGAAAGTCAGCTTACTAGGATAAAGAAATAAAACAGTAAAGGGTGGCTGTAGTGGTCTGAGGATGCCTTTGCTTGGCAGCAATCCAGCAGTTTGCAGCAGATGCTGGGGAGCAGGGATGCATCCCCTCCATCCCACATTTCAGTTCACTCCAGTCAGGAATCTGTGTGGAGTATTTAACACTAAAGAAAGACACATGCCCATGCTCACACTCATGGCCAATTACTGCTTGGCCATCGTTTGTCATTAAAGTATTGCTTTTGTTTTGTTGAGTTTAGAAGACTTATCCTATTCTACTAAGATCATCTATAGGGATCTACATATTATTAATGGCAATTTAATGAACAAGTATGTTCACATCCAACTAAAAAGAGAATTCAGAATTTTTAAAAAAAGCAATCACTTCTTATTTCTCTCATTAGTTTCTTGGCATGTCTCTAATTTATTCAATTTTTCTAACTTTCCTACACAATCTGGAAACATTGTTCATGGGTTTGTTTCCTCAGTTTCCTCCAAGTGGCTCTTATATACAGTCATATCTATTCAAAACTGAAATCTTAGGATATCACCATCCTGTAGAAAGCAACTCCATGGCATATTTAGAAAAGCCACAAATTTCAGTTCAAAGACAAGAAATCCTCTACCAAAGAGGAAGGGTTTTATAGGCTTAAGAGTGGTTTAAAAACACTCACCTGAGGGGAAAAATATAATGCAAAAGGACCTGTTAAAGTTTGGGAAAGTACATTTACATCAAACTCAGTCAAATGACTTTACCATGAACCATGGGCAGAATATTCAGGTGCTGGACTAGACAACAGGCTACAGGTACAGAGGCATAACCTGTACTGGCTTCAGGCATAACCATCTTGGACTCAGAACCCACATAACCAGGCTCACATGGCCAGTGTCCAACTGGCTTAAGAAGTGTTAGCTCACCAACATCTCATCTCAGTTACACTTTTATTGTGCATTTTTATAGAGTGATTTGTGTGTATTTTGAATTAACTGTGTTTGCTTTCCACAGCCACCACTGTCACTGTCCTTCTCTGTTCTGTCTCCTTCCACCACAGACAACCAGGAGTCTCTTGCATCATTTGAGTGGAAAATTGCAAAACAGTGGGGATGCAGTTGAAGAAAGCTCTGTAACATCTCCACGAAACAAAAAAAACTTAATTGAAATTGAGAACACCATTCAGTGAGCACAAATATGAACTTCAAGTGGTTCTTTGCTCTCATACCCACAACAGCTTTTCTGTAGCCTCTTTTGTAAGCCCATTCTCATACTCCCAGGGCATAGAAGCCTGTTCAAAGATACTTCAGGCATACAAAGAATAGCCCAAACTTCTTCAGAGCCACTATCTTGCCAAGAAAGTAAAACACAAGGGTCCTTTCATCCTAGATGACTCTGACTGAAAAATTACTTGGATTTACCCACCCCGCTATCTCATTCTCTCTGAGCATGCACAATTTGGAAGCAGAATGCTTTAAAACAGGAGACTTATTAATGGCAAACTCTATGCAACAAGCCCTGACAGCAAAACATTTCACCAGCAATTTACTGACAGTTATATTTCGGAATTGAGGATGAAGGCAACTCCTCATTCATGAAGAGTTACTCTGGGCATTTTCCTTATAACAATATAAATTGAAGATAAGTGTTTACAGGTTTATCATGCAGTCATTTTACTGTCCTTGTAGGTAAAGTATGTCTCAGAGAAGCTCTCCAAATACATCTTTTTTAGGATGTAGTGCAATTATTTTTACTCTAAAGTTCATGCCCTTGTGCTTAATGTAGCATGGATCTAAGCCACCTTCTGTCCCATGAGCTGTTCCACACCTTATCCAGAACCACACTGAAAACCAAAAACAAAGGCTATGTTACAGCATCTTAAAATGTTGTGTAACACTGGCTGATGGTAAAAGACTGCAGTGAGAGAACTCTCACATTTCCCCTGTATTTCATGATTGTCCCTGCAAAAAAAGTCAAAAGTAATGCTGCAGAGATAACATTTCCTGATTTGACCATTGAACAAAACCAAACATGAATGCACAAGCCTCACTGTGCTTTTGTTTGTATTCAGCTCAAATGCGAGTTTCTAACAAATCCAAAACTAAATATACAGGTTTGAGCACTTATAAAAATATAAAGGATCTACATAAATACAGAAGTAGAAAGCATTGAATGTTCCCTTTTAACCAATATCCTACTTCATAGAGCATTTCCTTAGTCCTAGGTGAGTTAAACCCATTACGTCCCAGGAGAAATCTCATTGATAGCACAACAGTTTTTCTAGAGTGGCATAAAACTTCAGACAGAGTTGCTAATTTTGCTATTATACATGCACTGGAACAGATGTGTGAATCAAAGTCTTCAGTCTTTCAGACAACATAAACACTTGCTGACTTGCTTGATAAATATCTCTGCTTTGTGTGACAGAGCTGCAGAACTGGAAAGCTATCTTGTCCTTGCAGTAGTCAATAGACAGTAGACAGACATGGATTCAACTCTTCCAGGGAAAAACATCATTTCAGCTAATATCATATGCAGCTCAGAAGAAGGAAACGTTCTCATAATCCTGATATAATTTGTAAAAGCAAACAAACAAACAAAAATCAAGAAACCCTCCCTCCACACTTCCACAAACAGGAGCATCCTGGAATTTTTCTGAGCCAAAACCGAGATACATTCAGTCGGACTTTACAGGTAACACACAAGTCATTCAGCAAATATTCAGATTCCTGAACTGACTTTGCATCTATCAAGTCAAATATAAGCAATATCTCTTTTCCTCCCCTTTTCCCCCAGCACTGAGAGAGCAGACAGCAGGTTATTCCACTTCTTTAAAATGATAATATCACAGAAAGTTACAGTCTTGAAGTTCAGAGGTGAAGATGGAAATCACAGATCCCCATCTCCACTACACTGCAAACTGCATATTAATGTTTGTTCATAGAAGTGAATGAAACCTGAAGAATTGCAAGAGCAGAGGCATTAGGAAGTGGCCATAAAAATGGATTTTTACATTGAGAATGATAAGCTTGATACTAGGGTTTCTGCAGAGGAACTTAAGCAGCAACTGTCTGGTTTCAGCCAGGACAGGGTTAATTTTTACAGTAGCCAGGAGGGGGCATGGCTAGGACAGAGGTTATTCTGTACCACCTCCCATCCTTGTCCCTGGCTGGAGGAAGGGAGTCTTTTCCAGGGAGATTTCCTCCTGGGTGGGTGTTGTGTGGCAGAGGCAGTGGGGAGGGGTCAGGTATTGTCTGTTGTTGGGGGGGGGGTTTCTGTGTGAATCGTTCACCTCTTTCTTGCATCCTCTGTCATTAGTTTTGTTGCTGTTCCAGTTTACTGTCTTATCTCATTGCTGCTTCCAATAAATTGTTCTTATCTCAACCTGTGGTCCTTTTGTGCCTCCAATTCTGCTCTCTGTCCCACCACAGTGGGAGGGGAAGGGGAGAGAGTGGTTTGGAGGGTCACAGTGGGAGAACCATATCAGGCATTATCACTGCTAAACCATAACACAAGTTAGAGGCAAAAGTGAACAAACCAACTTCCTTCTGTCAGTGGTTAAGCCAAGCTTTAAGGCTCAGAAGAGAGAAAAGGTTACTATTTATGGCTTTACAGAGATACAGGATTTTCCTATGTTCACTTCCTATTTTGTCCTCAGCAAGTGACTATTTGAGTGCTGAAACTTCTACATATTTACTCACCCTCCTGAACTTGGGCAAAACCTCAGTCCCAGACCACCAGTAACAGTTGCAATACTACAAAGTAAGCCATATTTTCCTATTTAATCCCTAATCTACAATTATTCAAGCATCAGATCATCATTCAATGAGAAACAGTTTTTGCGTAATTAAAACTGAACCCTCTTATGCCCTTTAATTCTCTCAAACTTCCCTGGGGAACTGAAGGATAATTAGTATGACCAATACCAAGAGGAAAGCAAGCTATAAAATTCATCTTTATACAGAGGCATTTAAATTTTCTGTACATCACAGGTACATATGAGCTTCAAATGGCAATGAAAGTACAAGGTACATAGCTGTAAGATCAGTCTGTATTAACAGGTTAGTACCATTCAGCCATGGCAGAGCATGAATTGTGCTGTATATAGGGGAAAAATAGGAAATTTTGTCTGCATTGAATGATTTCTCTCTTCTTCAGATACCCATATTCGACCTCATGCAC
Organism: Rhipidura dahli; assembly: GCA_013399225.1. Lineage (NCBI taxonomy): Eukaryota > Metazoa > Chordata > Aves > Passeriformes > Rhipiduridae > Rhipidura > Rhipidura dahli. The sequence goes on from VXAC01004347.1 coordinate 78,378, forward strand.
TCAGCTTGTTCCCTGAAGCACTGTGGTAGTAAGTCCTCCCTCCTCAAATCCTACCCATAGTGGGAACGAAATGGATATGCTCTAACAGCAAAGGGAAAAGTTTACATGTATTTGAGGTGAGGCTCTAAGGGACCTAAGGACCTCCTATCCTATCACAGAATATCATGAAAGTGAAAAATATTTGTACCAATGAAGAAAACTGCTCATTACACTGTTCCAGATTTTGCTTAATTTCTCCTGTTCCTTCTTAGCATACATGAGAAATGCTGGAACAGATTGTATTAACAAGGGCCAACACAGATGTACAATTAACTTATGAGATTTGAAAAATTGAGGGCAGGGAAAGAAATGAAAGTTCTTAATGAGCTGCAAAAGGCCTTATACTGTCAGCAGTCAGATTCAGCATGGTAGTGATCAGGAAAAATATGTTCAGCTCTCTTCTCAACAGCAGTCAGACATTAAAAAAAATCCCAGAGTATTAGAGAAAACAGCAAAATTAATCAAAGCTAATGATAACACTGCCTTGCAATTCTATAGCAACATTCATCCCTTTGGGCTGAAGGGAACAATCTGCATCTCTTGGCAATAATCACCTGCTTATGATGTGCTGTGTACACTCTGCTTGGGCAGGGAAAATCACAGAGCTGGACAGAGAAGAAAAGACCACCAATGGAACCTCTCAGTGTTTCTTCCATTTCTATAAAAAATACATAAATAAATCTAACTGGCTACCACAGTTACTATGGATCTTATTTTGAAGCACCAGATTATTGTTTTGTGTGATGCCTGTGAAACTTCCTTCCACAAAATGAGGATTTATGGCACTAGAGAGACATACCCACCCACCTCTCATTAGAGCCAGTATTTCATAGAAGCACTGAAAGCCTGTATATATGCTAATTTTCAGACAATCTTTGGCATAATCAGTATAAAAACGAGATACTCCTTTATCTGAAGTACTTGCTTAACTTGGATCCACTTCCACAGAGTTGTTTGGCCAAAAGACATCTGCATAACAAGAGGAAGCTCTCCTCAGCGGAGGGGACACCTTGCCCCTGGAAATGTGACATGAAGCATGGTGCCTGCCACTCGGGATATATGAAAGCCACATGGCACTTCAGGAACCCTTACAATGCTCCTGACCTTGGCCATTTCAGCAAAAAGGCATGGCATCAGATGCAGCATGAAAAGAGTTTGTGCAGCTGCACAGTTTGAACAGGTTGTCACCTTATTTATCCCTGTACAGCCTCGCAACAGCAAAACACTTGCCCTTGCAGCCACAAAGACAAGCTATTGTAATTCTCTCCCTACTGAGTTTCCTTACAGGGCTTTCCTGCCATGCACAGTAAGTGTGGCATGCCACCAGCCTGCTGGCCATGGGGAAAGAGCTGCAGTGATCACATTACAGCCACCCAGCATGGTGCTCCACACTCAGGCCAAAAAAAGCCTTCCAAAGCAAGGTGTTGTACAGATTTGTTCACCACTAGCTGCAAAGCTATATTTTCTTAAAATCCCCTCATCCTTGCATTTGAATTACCACAAAGGAACACTCAGTAACCTCTCCTCCAGGTAAGCAAGCACCTTTCCTGTAAGCAGCTCTGTGTGCCTTGGCAGGTCACAGCTGCCCCATCCACGACTGCTGCATGTTCAGCCAGCCCTTCAGTCCACAGACACACCTGCCTGCCAAAGGATTTCACGTCAGCCTTTAGAGCTGTACCCTTTACCTTCAGTCTCATGCCTGGAAAAATCTTTCTTGCAATGCTTACACATCCTCTTTTCTCCTAGGCCTCCTGCCTTCAGGAATTGGTTAGAGCAATTCCATGGGTCTATTTACACGTGATGTGTGGGGCTACACCATGGGTGTTATAGAAGAGCAGTCCTGGAAGGCCTAGAATACATCCCTTCCCTAGGCCTGGAGGCAACCATGGAAACACATGCAGGTCACCTGAGAAAGGCTGGAAAAGAGAATTAACAGGTTTGTGGACTTCTTGACCAATTATGTGGTAAGATTGTGGTTTGTGACCTTGTAGGGTATTGTTTACCTATCACCATAATAAGTAACATCTAGGCAATACTCAAGGTGCTAGGGCGACACTCTGGGAAGCATCTTTCCTGTTTATATGAAGTGATATCCTGTTTGTGGGCTGGTATTTAGGGAATTGTCATGGCGTAATAAAGGTCTTTGCACTTCTCCATCTTGTGTGAAGTCCATGCCCCTGTGTGAATACTGTCACGGTGTGCCCTCCCTAAGTGAATGAACTGTATGTAAATAGGTATCAGACCCATCCAAAGCATAATCACCATTAGTTCTGGATTTACTCTGATTAGCTAGCTCAAGCGAGTCCAACAGTGATGCAATTAGCATCCAAGGCACACAGCAGCAAGAGCATTCACACAGAAATTAAGATGTAAGAACTGTCAGTGCATCACCCTTCACTCCTCTGAGGACTCAGGTTGGAGTGCTTCACAGTGAAAATTTGAATGCTGCTCCAAGGTTTCACCTACATGAAGTAAGCTGCTTCTACAGGCCTTAGGGAAAAGCCACCCTTTGCAGACCACATCAACAGCTAAACCTCCTGGCAGTCTCTGCAGTGCTCCCTAGGTCTGTTCTAAGTAACTAGAAAATGAGTGTAAGATGAACAGAGTAGTACATTGAAGCACTTGTCATCAAAGACACAACCTCTATCTGCAGCTGGTGTATTTTACTTGAAACTACATTTTGCATGGTTCCCTGGGTAGGTGTTCCCCCTGCAGGAGCAGTACCAAGCTGCTGAAAGGGACCACCAAGAGTCTTCCAGCCCCGTTTGAGGAGGAACCACACTTGGAAAGAAGTGCTGTTTGTACAGCCTTCCTTCAAATAATCTTGCTTGTCTACACAAAAACTGCTTTGTGAACAATTACAAGTGAGGGCATGGAAGGGGGATTCAGTTCAAAATTGCACCAGAGCTCCAAAAAACAACAAAAACACCCCATCAAAAACCAAACCAACCAAGCCGAAAGACCCCCAAAAAGCAGGTCTCAGTCAGCACAACCATATTAAAATTTCTTTTGGGGAGACCCAGATTCCCCCTAACTTTTGCTCAGGGTTTGGGACCCACAAGCCTTGTCAAATGACTGCTGCCTTCCCAGACTACTTCTACATTTCTTTCAGAAGCAGATGCCTGAAGAAGGCATCTTAAGGCATTATACTTTCTCTTCAGCTTCAACTCACAAATCATAGGTTTTAGCACTGTTCGAGTGTAAAACTTCAGGCTATTGGAGAAAATATCCAAACAGCTTCCCAAACAAAGTGCTTATACACTGTGGGAACACAAAAATCTCATAGTACATGTAAGAAAATAGATGGAGAAAGCATCATGGGTTTCTACTCTCCTGGGAAAAGCCAAGGCCATTCCTAGGATTGCTTTCTGTCAAGAATTCAGATGCACTTGGTGGAAAATGCAGAAGGATGAAGGAATTCGGTGTGTACCTCAAAGAGCTCAGCAATAAAAGCACGTAGAAAGGAGGAGGAAGGGGACACACATACATCCACAGTTGGGGATTGTAATTGTCCTCCTGAGCAGACCTTACACCGCTGAGGCTTTGCTTCCCATGGAGCAGATGGACATGTACCCAGCGATGGGAAGTAGTGGATTAACTCCTCTTGTTATGTTTGTACACACAGCTTTTATTTTCCCTATTAAACTGCCATCATCCCTATCCAGGAGTCTTCTTGCCTCCCTTTTATTTTCTCCCTATTCCGCAGGAGTGGAGAATGAGCAGGTAAATGGCTGGATGGCTGTTGACCCACGTCAACCCACCACACCTGTATAACTTGGTGCAAACTAGAAGCACAAAGACTGTAAATGGTACATGTTAAGGGCCAACAAGCTCCAGCACTAAAGGTATTTTGAAAAAAAATCCAAAACACTCCACATCCTGAAAAATACATCATCCTGCTTTTTTCAATCATTTAACAGAAATCATTAGAGACAATAGCAGGTATGAAACTTAAAGTGTATATGTATATATATATACACTCTATGTGTATCTATATGTGTGTGTCTGCCTATACATATATGAAAAAAAGCAAAAGCACTGACGACTTTCCTGAGCAACACTTGGCAGCAAACTTGCTCTCTCAAAATCTAGAGCTGAAAAAGCCAGTTGAAATCAATGGCTCTGAACCTGCTCCATATGACTGACTGGTCCTTCAGCACAGGGCCCCACGGTGCTCCCTGGGTGGAGAAGATGAAAGCCTGGTGTGCCTGTAGGATATTGGGAGGGCTGTGCATGGTCACTGGCTGGGTGTGGTGCTGCTGCAGTGTCTGCCCTGACTGAGCCCCTCATCACTTCTGTCCTGGTGCTGTCTCCATGCTTGGCCCTGCTCCAGCAGATGCTGCCCCAAAACCCTGTCTGTGTGCAGCAGTGTCTGCTGGCAAGTCTGTGAAGCAGCAGGTAAGGGTCAGACAGAATCCCCAGAGTGAAACATCACTGAATTCTCAGTTTCTCTGAGAACAGTTTGTATGGTTGTTTCCAATACCAGTGATATTTACTTTGGTCCATCACGCTTGCTAGTCTTTCTATCTAAACTACTAAAAGAAATATGGTCTATTACACCAAAATTTAAATGTGTTATTGGTTATTTAAATGGTTATTGTTTATTATATGAATTCACTTAGAATTCACATAGAATTCACTTATAGAAAAATTATCCAGCTGATTGAATTATAATCAGAATATGAAATTGATTCTTAAATTTTCCTTGAATATGGTTAAAGAGTAACTAGAAATTTATCACTGCAGGAGGAGATACAAATAGATGAAGAATTCAGATCCATGTATTTTGTTAATCTACCATCCATCTGCTAGACAATTATAGCATTATTCAATAAAGTCTTGACCGCATAGTACAAAAAACCAAGACAATCATGTGTCAAATAATTAACATGCAGGAGAGGGTTTTTGAATAAAACAAGCCACATCACTTTATCAGTGCAGTTTCCCTAATGAAAGCAAGTTTTATCATAGTCTGGATACTGTATTGTATTTTTAGGTCAGGAAAAGAGCACATAAAGGCCTTAAAGAGAAAAATAACATTAATCAGTACCTTCATTAGTTGCATGCAGATCATAGATCTTTCTGATTCTAATTGTTAAAAAGTGGGGCATAACCAACTCAGTTGTAAATTCCCCAGTGCAACGCACAATTTTTACATTCGTTGGAGGATACAGAACTCATTAGTGGCAATGTGTCAACCATCAATTTCAAACAGCAAATTCAAAAGTGATCTGGGAAAAAAGCCTGCCATTCCAATGCAATAGTTACTATCCTTATTAAACACAATTCCTTAGAAATGAAGCAACTGTGGTAACATATTAAACAATAGAATCCTGATTCTCCTCCTCTCCCTCCAATCATCAAATACTGAGGAGAAGCTTTTGTTTAAATTGCTTAGTTACTGCCAAGTTGTTTACTGACCTCTTAAATTTTATGTTACAGCATGCTGCTATGGTAAAACTGCGATCACAGATGAAACAGCTGCCTTAAAATCTTCTCCCCCCTCCCACCTGCCCCTCATGGTATAAGGAGCAAAACTCACTAGAAGACTACTAAATTCTGTGTTTTTAAGATGAGAAACAGCTGCAATGGGATAGAAATTAATTATAATGAGGCACAATACTCCACTTGCAGGGAAGCTTCCTTCAAGTACATCAAGTTACCAATTACAGTTGCAGAAAACATTCAAGACTGAGATGTGAGAGCCTGGAACAAAGAGGAAACAAGGAAACCTCACTGACCCAAGGCCATCTCTGCAGCAGGGATAACCTGCACACTTAGAGGTAACAACACATAGGGCCAGAGTGTCAGAACAAGCTGTTACTGTTTTTTCTCTTGGAAGAGGAACACACCACAACGATGATATGAATGTCATCTTTTATCACTGATGAAGTCTGCCTATTTCTCATATATGCTGGCAACATACTAGGAACAACAGAAATTCCCTTTGGTGGAGGACCTTCCCACTGCCAAACCAGATTGATCCATAGTGCTGAATCTCAGAGCAGAACCATCTAGCTGGAAAAACACGAGTCACTACACTGAAATACTTGATGGTTATTACTATTATTATGTCAAAACACTTGGTGTGATCTGTGCTTTGCATAGAGGAGGAAATGTTTAACACACTTGGGAGTGGACTTGGGCTCAGGCTCATCAGCTTCACCTTAGTCCCTGGGAAGGTGACAGAGCAACTTATCTTGGAAACCATTTCCAAAAGGGTGCAGTGGTGGTCAGTCTGTATTTGTGCAGAGCAAATCATGCTGAGCATTTTCATTACCTTCTGTGAGGTGACCAGTTTGGTGGATTTTGTTTGAGCAGTGGATGTTGTTTACCTTGACCTTAGTAAAGCTTTTGGCACAATCCCCTGTAACATCCTTAGACAAGCCAACAAGGTATGGGTGAGGTAAGTAGGCAGTGGGGTAGATGGGAAACTGGTGGGGCTGCCTGTCCCAGAGAGTTATGATGAGTGGCACAAAGTCCAGCAGGAGGAAAGTCACTAGCAACTAAACCACAGGTTTACACTGGAGCCAGTACTGCCAGCACCTTCAGTAACAACCTGGATAACAAAACTGAGTGTACTCTCAGCAAGTCTGCAGACAGTACAAAGCTGGGAGGAGTGGCTGATACACCAGGTGGTGTTAGTCTGTGCTATTCAGCAGGAATGCACTGTCAGCCAGCAGGACCTGGACAGACAGAGAGGAATCTAATCAACCTCAGCAATGCAGAGTATCAAGTCCTGCATTTGCAGAGGAACAACTCCAAGCACCAGTACATGCTGGAGACAAAGTGTCTGGAAAGCAGCTTTACAGGGGACAACCTTGGGGGTGTGTTGAACCACAAGCTGACCACAAGCCAGCAGTGTACCCCCATCACAAAAAACTCCAATAGCAGGATCTGCTTAAGACTTTTGTGAGCAGGTCTGGCAACCTCCTTTAGCAGACTTTGCTTGAGCAGAGGGGTTGGATCAAAAGATCTTGAGAGGTTTATTTTAGCCTCAGCTGTTCTGTGTGAGCAGAGATCTAAGTAGCACTGGCATTATTTTACTGAATTACTATAAATAATGTAATAAGACAGACCTAGAGGTTTTATTCAGGTCTTAGGGCCAGACTGGGCAAATAAGATGACTAAGAACACCTTATTAGCCACACTAAATGCATCAAAGCTAGAAGCAAGTCATAGTGGCTACCTCCAATGAATGCTACAATTCAGACCACATTGAGGCTTTTTCATTGCTTAGTTTTGGAATAAACAAGAGGGAACATTCAATGTTTAATCAGTGGACTCTCAACACCACAGGAGCAAAATCAAGACTGATATAACCCATTCCCAAAATGTTTCCAAATAATTTATTTCTAACAACAGAAAAATACTTCAGCATCAGCACTATGTTGTTCTTTATAATCTAGTGTTGTTTTGTCTTCTATTCTGCAAGCACCCAAGCTACAATTTGTCAAGAAGTTTGTACTAATACATTGTTATACTTCCTGAAATGGTTCAAAATTACTTTTCTGGAAATTGCAATGTCGCAGTGTTAAGAAACCAATATTTTTCTTCCTATTTTAGATGGAAACAAATACTCTGTTCATCAGTGAGACTGTTGTTGTAGGCCTGTAAAACACCTGACACCACATACCAGCTAGAAGGGAAGATAGAAGAGCAAGATAAATTGCTGTTGTGATTTACAATCCCACTGAACCCACCCCAGGAGGCCTTGTGCTCGCAGCTGAAGGCAGGTATCAGGGTGCTACTCTAGGGCTGAGCCCTCTAAGAAGAATGAGGACAGAAAGTGAGTGGGTAAAAGCCAGGCTTTTTCTTACTTTTCTGTTTGTGTGAGAAGCACACTCATGTTCTTTCACAGGACAATTAAATATCAAGTTTACTGGAGAAGTAATTTGACTAAAGGAATCAAAACTGTACACAGAAATCACCAACTGAAATCTATTTTCCCTGCAGCTTATGTCAAACACTGTATCTTAATTTTGTTGTTAAGACCACCTAATTATTTAAGAAATAATGGTATGTCCAACTGACACAGAGCAGATGGCTCAGATCTCTGCAGGGGCAGCAGTGCTGCACATCTGGCTAGAGCAGATACAGCTACTGCCAGGGAGAAGAGGGAAGAGTCTGTGTAATGGTAGGACTCTATCAAGTCATCTAATAAAGTAACCCAAGAAAAAAATTACTTGCTTACAGAACAACAGCATCCTACTCCACACAACCTCTGGCCTTAAACAATGCATTAGGAAAAGGCAAAAGGTAGGGTGGAATTATTCAAATTACTAATGGAGCACTGACTTGAGGAATTAAATTCAGGAAAATGCTTGATTTGGTTTCAGTAATACTCACATTACTCCTTTACAAAACAGTAAGGGAACATGGCTTTAAAGCTTCCTGAAAATGGGATTATTAGTAAAATAAAAATTTCCCTTGGAGAAATTCAGCAAGTATCTTATTTCTCAATTATAAAGGCGGAAGGGAACACGAAAGCAAGAAAATCTGGGAGATGACTTTGAACACAACTGTTTAGCTTGCCCTAAGGAACTAAAGCATTGTAATAAAACATCTGTGGATCTGAAGATACAGGATGGAGAATCCCAAAGACTTAGGGACTTAAATTTAAAATAAATAGCAGAGACTTTTACATTTGCTAGAGACATTTTTTTGTGGATTATGTTTTTTAGAAAGGTGTTCAAGTGAAAAAAGGGTAAGTGGTGCTTGAAGATAAAGCAGGACTAAGTTCCTCATTTACATCCTCATCCTACTCCTTTGAAAAATCACATCATCATTGTAGTAGAATTAATGGAAGGGGGAAATCTCACCACTAAAAGAGCCTCAAACTAGTATTAGATTGTTTCCTGCCTCCAAAATGTCATAATCACATGCATTGCATTATGCAGAGTAATGGGCTAGAAATAACAAGTTGCTGCATGCTTGTGGTAAAGATGTGCTGTGTGCAAGGGCAGAACAGATCTCACAGAGAGAATACACTTTAAACAGTATAATGTGGAACAAGTTCTAAACTTAAACCAAAGCCAGTAGTAATTTATACTACCAGGTACAAAACATGATTGAAAACAGCGCCTGTCTTCTGGATCTCATCCTAGTCAAGTATCAAAATTAATACAGAACAGCAAAGATTGTATCAGCTGAGTCCTATGCTAAAAGCATAAATGGAAAAAATTCTATTACACTCTTAATTGTGTATGTATGAATCTAGAGTTACAGCTGACAGTGATGTTACTTTGTACATTGAGGATTAACAGGGAGTACTATGGGAAAACATAAGATGATAACTTTTCTATACCTCTGATAGATTTTGTAGTTAAAACATGTTTTATTACATGGCTACAAATGGCCAGACAGGAACAGCTTTTTCACAGTCTCAGAAGATTTAATAGCTATGTGCTAACACTTGTTACATTTATCTCAGAAGTAGCCCAGGAAATTTATTATAATCATGCCAGAAGGAAAGTGAGAAAAATATTGCAATTGTTTTGTTGGTACTTCAAAATGGGAACAAAAATAAAAACGTGAACACTTTATTGAGGCCCTGAAGTATACTATATGGCACCTGTTAAAAAAACAAAACCAAAAGAAACCTAAAATGCCCATCCCTTTATCTCCAAATGCAACCTGTCCACATACTCTGTAAGAACTGCTGTCTTAACTAAGGTTGAAATGGATCTGCTTATGTCTCCCCCTTAAGTCTTCTTTCAGGGTCTAATAGGAAATTTTCTCTCATGTCCCAAGCTGCTCACTGAAAAGGCAAAGATGTGGGAGAATGGATGCAACATATATATATATATATATATTCTTACTTTGTTGAGGACTCTTATCCCCTCAGTGGAAGGAAACTGGCAGTGGCTACTTTGAGAAAGGCCCTAGACTGCCTCTTTGGTCTAAATGAGCTGGAAGCCTTCTCTCATGCAAGGACTCCTTTGCTTTAGATCTGCTGATTGGCACTGAGCCAGTCACTCACCCTTATGACCCAAGCAATATATGAATCCCATGTTTAGACTTCAGAATCACAGGATGAACACTTTCAATACACCAAGCCACTAGGAATGAGGCTAAGTCACAGCCAACTGGGAGATTTCCACTTATAACCATTCTTGTTTATGCACAACAGCATTAAGACATCCTAATCCCAGGCCCAGACCCCACAATATTTGAACCTGTACAAATGTGAAACAGAGGCATTCTAAGTAGCTGAAACAGATTTACATTTCCAGTTCTTAGAGCAAAAGGTGAGTCTGGGTTCTACAATGAAGCAGAGGTATTGCTGTCTGTCTTTCTCCTAGCAAAGCAATGTCAGTCTGCTTCTGTTCAGCAGAGACTGTCATTTTAGAAGCATTCTGTAAAGTAAGGTTTTGAAATTAAAAACTGATATGGGACCAGACCATACAACATACAGGGATTTTTCATACAACAACATTTATGAACCAAAATTCTCACAGTCACTAGGGTCACTAAGACCTGGTATTGATAGAAAAGTCTTCTTTTACCTTCACAGTGGCATGCTGTATTTATTGTAGTGAGAGCCAGGTCCTGACTTCCCACTGCCTGGTACATAGATGCTCAAGATAGCACCTTTTTTTTTTCCTCTTGTGAACTGAAAAAGTTAAAACTCCAGCTCCTGCAGTGATGGTCATGGGGCTTCCAAAGGAACAGAAAAGTATTACAGCTCTTGTTTGTGCAGGTATGGTTTTGACTGATGTGGGCAAGGACACAAGTAGGTTCTGACCCTCTAGAAAACACCTTTTACCTGTACTAAAAGCAACAAATGCACATTTTGAGGGTTTCTGTGGCTCAAAAATCCACATATACACACTAGGTTACATTGGCTTTCAGAAGTTTGAAGAGTTTTTTTTTTTTTTGTCTCATAAGTTCTCTCCCCCATCCCACTGGGGGCAACGAGTGAGCAGCTGGGTGGGGCTTATTTGACAGCCAGGATTAAATCACAACAAGATTCTGGCAAAAATCTGGTAATTTTATCCTGACAAAAATCTGCATTTAACATTTCCAAACATATGATACCTTGATTATAACAAGTAAGTAGCAGATATATTTTAGTGAGGAAGCACTATTCTTGTTTGGAAGCTTTCATAGGTAGGTCCCATACCCCAATTCATCTTGAGGAGATAAAACCCCCTTGACAATAAATAGGAAGAAATTGTTAAACAATATTAATACCACAATTTAGTAAGCAGTTGCTCATGTGGGGATCCCTCAGAAACTTGAGAGTACACATGGAAGTTTAATACACTAAAAATAACCCAGACCTTATCCTTTACTTAATATATTAAACTTACTTTTAGACTGTATTTTTCTTACTAATACTTAATGGACCTTTTTAACAAGGGACTCAGTGTTCTCAGCTGATGCACAGTTTATGAATACTAAATCCATTTAAAAGTTACATTACCTCTGATAGCCAAACTAACACTTCAAAGACTAAGGGTCTTTTATATACATAAATTAAACATATGTATATTAAATAAAAGTGATTAATACTTATTTACATTTGTAAATAAATCAGAAAAATTTGAGTAGCATGTAGTCTAATCAAACTATACTGTCTGCAACGGTTGTCTCATATGAGACACTTGATCTTATAACGACAAGGTTCTGGGTAGAAATTCCACAATAAATAGTCTGCCAAACATACTGTTTTATAAAAGCTGAAATACTTCAGTAATGTTGTAATAATGTCAACCAACATCTTCTATATTTAGTCAATGGGACTCAAGACTGAAAATAGCCCTTTTGACATGAACTAATTTTGTACTGTCCAAAGGATTATTTTTCTCTGAGCACAAAATTACATATTTCAAAACCTCTAATGGTTTCATAAAACTGAGCTAGAATCATCCACACTGCTCCTCTGTAAAATGCTTGGAGACCTTATGGCAAACTATTACAACTCCTTAAACCCATCACTTAAAAGCTTCAGGTGTCAAAATATTTTACACCTGAAGTAGCTATCTTAGTTCCTTATCCTCATCTCTTTCAGTAAGAAATTATTACTTGTATTTTATAAAAGGATGACTGGGTTGATTTGCCCCTTCCTCTTTTCCTAGCTGCATCACTTTTCACAATGTTTTTATTTCTGTTGTCCCAAGTATTGCCTGAGGAGTATCAGCACCATTCCAGCAATTCTAGAAGTGAGAAAATGAGTCTACAAGAGAGAAGCAGAGCACACTGTCTGTGGGAAACAGCTAGAGGAACAAAGAAGCTCACATGGTCAGACTTGGGATACCTTAAGAGACCTTCAAGTAACAGATGTATCAGTTGACACATCTAGGTCATATTTTTACATACGTGTAAAATATAGAAGACATGGTTACACAGACACAATTCCGAACTAATACCTACTACAACCTGCAGAGAATATTCTGAATTTTTCAAATCCCAGAAGTTTGAAAATAAGCAGTACTATAGAACCTACATGAGTACATCCTCAAGTATGCATGTCATCAGCTTTGACAGCATACGGTTCCCTTTTTCAGGTATCTGCTGTGTGGAATTTTTTTCCCCTTCAAGTGATTTTACATAGATTAGTAGGATCTGTGTCAACTCCAATATAGTAAGGAGCCCAAATTGTTATATAAGTCCATGGAGTGTGGAGGAAGCCCCTTTTGTCATACCACAGTTCTACAACCACAGGAACTACAAGGAAAAATAAGTAGAGAAATTCTGCAGTGACATGAGAAAGCTTTGGCAGCTGCTTCTAAATGGGAACACAGACTCTGGATGCCATCCATCAGCTCTGACCCCACAAAAACACAACTGTACAATGAAGCCCACGCATGCCGAGTCAAACAGCAGAGTGACTTGTGAGTAAGAGTGACTCAATAATAAAATTGGTTTTGCCCATTCATAAGTCATCAAGATGACACTCAGCCATCATATCAGCAGATGTAAATTAGATGAAAGTTATCATTATTTCAGAAAGTGCAGCTCTGCCTCGAAAATAAATCAATATTTCAAAACCTACAAAGTGGCAAGACAAAAGCTGTATGCTTCATTTTCCACCTTGGCAGACAAACATATCAGTGCAACCTCCACTTTCACAGGCTGGTGCGAGCAAGACAAAATACCTCATCCTAAGGTCTTTCAACACCCTCCATGGAATTTCATTCCCTTTACATTTCTCAGAAATAACAGCATTTCCAGGAATTTTGGATGACTGTAACCACAGAACACAAGTGTCTGCCTCACCCTGGCCCATAGGCTTTGGGCTGTCTCAGGTGCATTTGCTCCTCTTATCCATGTCACCTCTCTGTATCAGAGCAGCTCTGAACAGACATTGTCTATAAATGAAGGAACATGCTTCCCCTGTCCCCAGCAAAGTGGAAAGCGTTTCCCAGCCTGAACTGCCCTCCAGCCCTGGAGGACTATTATTTCCTGAATTAAGAACCAGTCATTCCTCTGGGTGAGGAATCCCACTTTGGGCAGGGGAGGAATGGCAGGCTAGACATATTTTAAAGTACAAGTAGACTCATTAGCTCTTATGATCACCACTGACTACCAGGGCATGTTTTGGAGAAGCCACTTTTGATAACCTTGTGCCAGCTCTGAGCATGTTCCCTGATAGAAGGCTTGCAGACAGCTGTGAAGTATTTCTGAACAGGCTGTTACAAATTATTCTGAATAACTGTCATTCAGCAAGACTTTACAGACATTGTTTAGAGAAAAGATTGACGGAGAACATTAAATCGATACAATTCTTAGCTTATTCCTTGGCTTCAGGGTGAGATTAAAAACTGGGCTTCAAGCATTTTGCACACCTTTGTACTTTCTTCAAGGTCTGCACAGCACTGACCAAGCTTGAGAATTCTTGAGCTACTCTAGGTCCTTAATAATAGTACTTGAATATTATCTAGTGGGTGAAATAGTAGAAAGCATTTTTCTGCTAAAATCATTAAAAAGAAGGTTTTGCACTGTCTGGGGTCCTCCATCTGCCTCCCTATTCCTTGGCAGCAGCCAAGTCCTACTGCCCTCTCTGACATCTAACAGATGTCATTAAGAAAATAAATGCCTGAGAGACTCCTGCTTTGCCAACATTTAACTCCTGCCTTCAAGTCTTAGAGGAAGTTCAAAATTCTTAACCTTTTGCAAGATTAAGAGCAGAATGAGCCCTCCCCAGGTAGCATTTCAGAAATATATAGAAAATAAGTCCACTTAGTACAAGCAGGTCTATAGCAGGTCTTAGCTTTTGTCTTTGTCATTTGAAATCATACAATAAGAACTGAGAAGCAGTAAGATTGTACTATAATGTGTTCCCATGCACCCATAGACATCAACAGGAATTTCCACTTTAAACCAGGAGCTAATCTGCCACACCGAAGAAGTAAGATGATTCTGATAAAATACAGAAATTCTCATCAATGCAAGCCACCTTTGGCTTCAGTGGCTCTGAGACTTAGGGTGCAATTCCTTTTATCTGAAATCAGATGACTAAAACAGGTCAGATTAATCTCACCCTGTTTCTCTTTAGTGACAATATAGACAGCCCAAGGTGGCCACTTCCAGCACGGACACAAAAAAAAGATGAATCTCCCCTTACTCCAGAAGTCTACAAGCCACCAATAAGCTCTGTCTCCATAGGAGTGTCCAAGATGGATCAATAGATGTTTTGTATATTAGGAAGCATAGATTCTATAGAAATTGTTGGAAAAGTAATTTGAAACACTGAGTGGTAGTAGTTTTACACATCCTAAAACAAGAACATTTTTAAAAAAATTGAGAAAGTAGACAGAACACCTAATTGAAACAGCCAAACAACAAAACCCACCTCTCTTACCTGAAAAGACACTTTACAAAGACCTTAGTTTGTCAACTCTTACAAATAAACCAAACCAAAACAAACCAAAACCCTCAGGAAGATTCACATGCAACAAAAAGGCAGAACAATTTAATATAAAGGGCACTACTAGCAGTAAAATAAATATGAATAAACTGGCTTTGAAATTGCCTTAGTGACAAAAATTAGAAGGCTTCCAATTTTCAGAGAAGGTCAACTGCGGCACAGCCAGCCTATAAAAGGGCAAAGAGCCCTGCTGAATTGAAGATACACTAACGTAACTAAGACAACTTAGATAACTAAGATATAACTATATATCTCTAACTATAGTTATATTATCTATAACTATATATCGATATATCTATAACTTAGATATAACTAAGATAACAGCCTCCTCAGAAATCTATATACTACAGCAGCTTCAACAGCAAGAGGAAAGACAGCATTACTTAGGAGGTCCCTTCCTATCCTATGCTCCTAATTTGAGTTTTTACTAAAGTGCAGAGGTCAAGCTGATCAAAGAGCAAATAGTACCAGCGTTCAAGTAACTCAAGACACAATGGCAAATCTCTCCTTTCCCCATCTCACCCACATCTCAACCTCCTCTGCCTTCACCTCACCCTAAGGCCCTAATGCCAGGGAGACTAAGGGGCCTGTTGTTTTCTGTGATTAAATAATCTCTGTCTTGATAGCAAAAACTGAAAAAGACAGCTTCCAATGCCTCTTCTTTCATTTACCACAGAAAGAATGCAACACAACAGAAAATAACTTTAACACATCCCAGCACTACCCTTACTAATGCACTATATGACACCTCATTTCAAAGCTCTAGGATAACAAGGATAAAAAAATCTGGTAACATATCTCCCCTAGGAAACTATACATTATCATATATACTTTTGGTATCTAAAAATGAGAGATAATGTAGGAAACACACACTACTTACATTTGCAATACAGGTTTACCTCACCAGAAGAGTTTGCTTGTCCCAATTGCAGAGAGCTCCACAGCATAAATAAACCCTAGTGCTGCCTGGTAGGCACCAGCTAAGAGCTGGCTGTAATGAGAAAAGACATTTCACCTGGGCCATACAGGAAGGTTCTCCTCTTTGGGAGGATAATCAGATATCAGAACTAATGAAAGCAAAGCAGCAGCACCTGTGAAGGTGGCACTGACATTCAGAAAAAATGGATCTCTAAGGAAATTTTCTGGGCAAGAATCTATAGTATATGTATATATAGAGTATATATTACCTAAGTAAAATAAAAATATAAAGCAGCTGCAATCTCTGCACTGAGGTTCTGGACTACTGTAAGAGTAGTAATACTTACAAAAATGTTTTAGAAAGCAAAAAAAGGATGAACATTCATATAGTAGCATTTTCCTTAAAACCCCACAGACCTCAAACCTACTCCCACATCTGAAGAGCAGACAGCACCCAGAAGCATGGCTAATCCTCAGATCCAATGTGGTTAACTCGGGAGAGGGGTGCCATGCCACTGCCACTCCTCTTGGTACTCCCTGCACTGCTTTGCACTGGGTTCAGGAGGGAACAGGCAGGGACTTGAGGTGCCTGTGGCTGCATGAAGCTTGCACAGGGAGATGCACATGCTAGGGCTGCTGGTAACAGGGGTAGAAGATGTTCTTCTGTATGGCAAAGTGCAGTAAGTAGCTCACTATGGTCTGGCAGGGAAGACAGGAGTGTGATGGGACCAGGGAGCTGTGGGTGGCTGCTGGTGGGAGTAGGGGAGTTTTGTGTGGTGTTAAGGTGGTGGATACTCCAAGAGGATGCAGCTAAAGGTGTTTAGAGTTCCCATTCAGGTTTGATTGAGGGATGAGTTTCTTCTGGCAATTACTGATGGAAAAAGTCATTATTCAATGGAGTAGGAAGTGACTCAGGACAGCAGTCATATCCTTTAACTCTTTTTGGTGAATCCAGATTGATTTCACTGACCAAAGTCACATTATTTTTAGTTAAACTCTCTGAGAGAAAGCAACAAAGATTCAATCCGTGTTGTGGCTGAAGCCTTGACTTAATGCTACTGTGAGAAGATGGTGGTGGACAGTTTGTGTGAATTGTAACTGCAGGGGGAGCATGTTTGGGTAACTAACCTTTCACCTGACTAAGCACTTAGAGGGTCATGGGGGCAAATCACTGAACCTAAGCCACTTACTGAAATAGAAAAGATAAATAGGAGTGACTTTATATGATCCACTCACAGCTTGAAACTAGTCCAGAACTCAAAGAAGACTGTACTGACACCACGTGAACCTCATTATGAAGAAAGAACATGGTGTTATAAATAGGAAAGGATATGTAAAGTATCACCTCCAAAATGCTGCTGAGCCTGGTGAGTAGGTATATAGTGAATATATAGGTTATTTATGGAAGAATGATTTTTCAAAAATTACACATTTAATTTTTCTGAGATGCTAAAAAGAATCATTGCTACTCTTAGTCAAGCTCTTCCCCACTAATTGCAATACATCTGCTATTAGCCAATTCCGCTGGCCTCTCCAGCTCTCACAGTAATCTGAACCAAGGATAATGTTTTTTCATTTTGTTTTTTTTTTTCTGTAGACAAAATCAGGAGCATTTCCTTTCTGACAGCATGACACAGGCTACAGACAGCCTGGCACCAAAGCTTTTTGCAGATCAATATATTTAATGCATTTGAAGTCAGTAAAATCTCCCAGGTTAGTCCTGGGTTGCTTGAGGAAAAAGAAAGCTGAAAGGCTAGGGAACAGTGAAGATCTGGATTTAATATTTCATTTGCTCACTTAAGGATCTCTCCATTTTGACAAAGAACTATTTAAAGTACTATGGGTTTCATTTTAGAGTATTTTTCTTAAAAGGTTTTGGTCAGCATGGAGAAAAATTTAATATACTAAGTGGAGTCAGATACACTGAGAGACAGTCTGGTGAGAGGTGTGTTTAGGTGCATGAAGACAAAACAGTGAATAAATGCCAAAGATTGTGGGAACAAAAATATTATCAGCCCGATTATACCAATTTTCTTTCTTTCCATTTCCCATATTTATTTTTTTCACTTGAATATTGCTTCAGTCACTCTGGCCTTTCCCACTGTCTTTCCTCATTTACTGAAGTTGCTTCTCATTTTCATTAACCTCCAATCTTTATTGCTCCAAATGATTATTTTTGCTCATCAATGAAGTTTTACTGCCTCTTAAATACAACAGCCAGAGGCAATCACAAAAGTGAGGAAACCAATCATTCTCCTATGAAGTTCACCAGAATTGTTTTTCTTTCATTCAGCCTCAAGAATTCCCCAGGAATTTCCATTTACCTTCCCTAATTCCCACCTTCCACTCCACAGAAGAGTATAATAAAAAAAAGGAATAAGCCTCACTAAAAAAGCTGCCATACTGTTCAGTCTCAGTTCACACCCACCAAAAAACATTAGGTATGTAAAACTTGAAAATACCATAGAGAAATTGCTGCCTTGCTGTCAATCTTTAAAAAATATTAAATAATTGTACCCCAAGTTCCCTATCTGTCTTGCAAAGCAGAAGCATTTTTGTTGCTCATAACTGGAAAATGAACTTAATAAACTTCAGCTCTATGCACAACATTGGGCTGCCAAAAAGGGTGAATGAAATAACATATTCCATCTTAACACAGTATTAACTACAAAGCTCAAGCACACACTGCTTTAAATGCAAATATTAATGGTTCCATGCTAATACTGTAGCAAGAATTAAAGCAATTATTTCATTAAAGTAGGTGCAGTGGGAGGTAAGCAAGAAGAAGTAGCTGTTACTGGTCGGTGGAAAATAAATTTAGTCTTCTCTTGTATGCATTGGGTGGTTAGAAAGAAAAATGTTGCCTTTCTGTTACATCAAATGGTCTGTGATGAAGTTCCACAACACTGGTGCTTCCTTCTTAAGTCCAGAGTAACCTAATAATATTTTTGAAGTGTTTACAATACTTTTTATAGGGTTTTTATTGAAAATCTGGAAGTGAGATTCAAGATACTTCACACAATTGTTAAAGTTAACATCACTTATTTTGCTCTCTGAGTACATCCCATTCTGCTAAAAGTCCTCAACCTTGGTGTGTTACACTACCACAAAAAAGTTGGTCCTTGCTATGACTTTCAGGACAGCCTGACTACATCAGCAGTAGAGAATGGCATTTTATTCCTTTGTAGCAAGTATATGCTATATATTTATTATATATGTATAAACATATAAATGGTATCATTTGGGTACAGAACAGTAGAACAGGAGAGAACTAGAGGAACAGCCTCAGGTTTTATGCATTGTTGTCTTGTGCTTGAAATGGCAGAAACCAGCTGCAAATATTTCACCCTGGGACTGGGTCTGCCTGATGCAATGGACAAGGTGTAGGGCAGCAGCCCAGCTCCCTGCATGTCTCTGCCTATCAAGTCAAATTGCACTGCTTCATCCAGAAGCTTTATGTGATACTGATCAAAGTTCCTAAAGAAGTCAGTGATCAAAAAAGTGATGATCCCCTCTCAGAAAAACTATCTGCTTCGGGCCCTGAGGCTTTTGTGCCTTGAGGTTCTTGAGATGGAAAAATCCAGCCTGGAAACAAGTAAGCAATAAAAATTTCCACATTAATTCACTTCACAGCTCTACCTCTCCTGTACAAAAACATCTCATCGAATCAGCTCTTCCTAACTGCTTTCCCCCTGCTACTCAGCAATGCACAACAGAATATATGCATTTTAGAAAACAAGAACCATTTCCCTTGTGTCTATTCTTCCTTGTGACCTAAAGAAAGTAGGTTTCATCCAAGTTTTCTGAAGGAACAGCTGTAATATCACATAACACCTCCAGGCTAAAAAAGCAAAAATATGTACAATAAGAATTAAAAAGGACCATTTCACCTAAACAGGACTTTAATCTGAGTTGCAAAGTTTGTTTGGAACTTGCGTTCTCAGGGATCTCAGCTGTAACTTTTGCATCTACGTTACAGACCTTTGCACATTTCCTAGTTGATGAAAATATCTGTTCTATCTCTTAAGTTTAAATATGGTACACATAACACTGCAGCATTTAGGGAGTCCAAACCATAAGCTCTTAAGAAAGGACAGACAAAGAAACAGAGGTAGTTGGGGTAGCCCTGTATGATAGGGAGTGTTTCGACTGTCTAGAACTTAGTGATGGGTTGAATGTTTATGAATGTTTAGAGGGAAGGCCAACAGGGCAGATATCCTGGTGGGATTTTGTTACAGACCACTCAAACCCTTCTAGAATATTGCAAGGGAGGTTTACATTGGATATTGGGAAATAATTTACACTGAAAACATTTCCATAAGTTGCCCAGGGAAGTTTTTGAGTCACCATTCCTGGAGGTATTTAAAAGACATGTAGATGTGCCACTTAGGGACGTGGTTTAGTGGTGGACTTAGCAGTGCTGGGTTAATGGTTGGACTTAACGAGCTCAGAGGCCTTTTCCAACCTTAATGATTTTGTGATTCTAATGCTGAGTCAGTCAGACAGCAGAAAATACACTCTGCCTCCAAATTTTGTACTCTTTTATATGGTGGTACTGTATGTAAAAACTCCAGTACATTCCACTGGCCTAAGGACCAGAGGCCAATTTCCTTTCTGCTATATATTGGAATGGCTCAACCAGTTGACTTCAAATAACCCATGATATTTCATTCCAGTAAGGAGTTTGCCCCAAGGGTCTTGCTAACACTTTTGATCATAAACACTAAAAGGGTAGTAATCCTTAAGCTCAAATTAATTTACACACTAGATTTCTATGGCTTAGAAGTGAAAGCTGTTCAGTCTACTATGAAAAGCAAGAATTTGTCTAAAAAAATGAAACAAACAAACGGTGTTGTCAAAATATGCTTGTATATGAGGTCTCCTAAATACAAATTATTCACTCCTAAGCACAAACAGGGCTAAATACTATGGATGGCAGCCCATAGCAGTGCTCTTCTGGAAGCTTCTCGTGAGGAAGGCAAGTGCTGCAATCTTTAAACTGTGACTCATGCAAAGCTGAAAACCCACTGAAGCCACTAGGACCATTCACCATGCTGTGGGGTGATATATGCCTGTGCTTCACAGTGCAAGACTAGAAATCTCAAGCATCGTAGGGGGTAGCTGATACCACACTTATTTTTCTGTACCCATAAAATGAGTTGCACCTTTAAGTAACAGCAAGATGTGAATCACAGAATCACAGAATTGTTAAGGTGGGAAGGGATCTTTGAAGATCATCCAGTCCAACACCTCTGCAAAGGCAGGGTCGCCCAAAGCAAGTTACACATGAGTGCATTCAAGTGGGTTTGGAATGTCTTCAGAGAGGGAGACTTCACAACCTCCATGTGCAGTCTGTTCCCTGGACAGAGGGTGCTATGACACCCTCAATGTAAAGAAGTTCTTCCTCATGTTGAGGTGGATCTTCTTGTGTTTTAATTTACACCCATTGCTCCTCATCCTGTCCCTGGGAAACACTGAAAAGAGTCTGGCATCGTCCTCCTGACATCTACCTTTGAGATATTTATATGCACTGATGAAATCCTCTCTCAGTTGTTTCTTTTCTAGACAAAACAGGCCCAGCTCCCT
>VXAC01004349.1:0-22550 GCA_013399225.1 Rhipidura dahli
ATGTGTACATATGTATATATGTAAAACAATATGGCTGGGGTATATCTCAAGTAAGTCATAATAAACTTGATGGTACAAAATCAGCTTAATGAGGTACAGTCATGTACCATGACCCTTTTCTGCAGTGTCTTCTGCAATTATTTTACTCAAGTGAAAGCTTAACTAAGCAAGCTTTCCATTACAGCTTTAGCACAATTACCAGAATTCCTTCCCCAAACTCTTCTTTTTTCACAAGTAAACTCTCCAGCTTCTCCTGCAATGAACGGTTCTCTTGGGTAAGGAAAATGATTTGTTCCTTTTGCACCTGAAGCTGATCACTCTCTCCACATCTGTTACTTTCTGCTTTTTCCTCAGCAAGCCGATCCCTCTCTGATGTGATGGTTTTCAGTTCTTCTGTCATTTCTGAGATCTATTAAAAACATATGCAAGGAGATGTCTGAAATGTCTGAAATGAAGAAGCCAAAGAAACAATCTACTGGATTATGTTTTATGCATCTGTTCCAAAGCATGCAAATTCTGAACCTACCACCATTGACTTACTGGTAGCTAACACCCTTCAAGAAAAAGCCCATCTCACATACTGTGGTTTCTCCCATCAGATAAACTATGCCACGGGAGCACCAGATACTATTCTCAGCACCCTTCTTTGCCAATTATTCACTAAATAGGCACAAAAAGCAGTGGAGCAGCCTTCTGCTGTATGCTGGGATCTGAGTTCCCATTGACATTCACCGGGTACAGTTCTCATTGGGACTGTTATAAATCATTAGCCTCATTTCTACACCTAAGTAACCCTTATCTTCTTTTCCATTTTCCATCCAGTGCCACCACTCACATGTCCACAATCATGGGGCACACTAGTTAAGCAAAGGTTTATCAGATTGCACATTACGTCTTGAAGCTCTCCAGAAACAGCAGCAGCTGGTAAAGACTTGGATTAAGCAGTATTATTTTCTTGCCCAGTTGCTACCAAGAGTCTAGAAAGTTTTTAAGGACATGCAGAAGAGACTACAAGCAGCTTAACTGGGCTTGTTTGAATTAGTGCATAAGGTTTTACCTGTTTTTGGAGTTCTTTAATGGTTTTGCCTAGTTCCTCTTCAACAGTCAGAATCTGAGATTCTTTTTCAGAAATGTTTTTTTCCAGCTTCTTGACAGTATTCTGAGATTCCTTCAGAGAATTCTGTGTATTTCTCAGATCTTCATGTGCTAAGATGTTCTTTGGAATACAAAAGAGAAAATTGTACAAAGAAAATACAAATATTTTGTAATATTAGTAAGCATTCCTCGATTAAAAACAACCACACAAACACCCACTCCTATACATTTTAATATAGCTTATAAGTCTTCTTCTTAACATGTATGATCTATTGCTAAGAATGCAAAATTCCTACCATTGAAACAGTGTCCTTTATATCCTCTCTGAGTTGCTCTGTCTCAGCTTGGAGAGCCTCCCCTTTTTGCTTCAGGTCGTCTCTTTCCTGGGTTAGAGTTTTTATTTCTTCCCGGCATTCAGCAAGCTGCTGCAAGACTGCCTGGACCTCCAAATCCTTGGTCTCCAGTCTCAGTTCACTAATCCTTTCTTGTTCTTTTAATTGCTCCATTTCATTTAACTTCTGCTGAGTCTGAGTAAGACTTTCTTTTAGCTTGAGAAGCTGTTTGTGCTCTGCTGTTTTTTCTTCCAGTTCTTTCATTTTGCTGGAGAGCTGTAGGTTGTAAAGGAAAAGGCCAGACACTTTCATTTTAATGCAGAACCCCATTATGTGTACATGTTCTCACAGATCCTTTTATGAGCTTAGAAAGGATAAGAGATGCTGGCTAGCAAGTTCATCATTTCTCTTGAAGTCACTGTTTATACTCTTGCCCACATTAAATAAGCATTTGTTTATGGAACCTTCCTGTGAATGCTGCTTAGCAGCAGAAGTCTTACTAAGACACAGCACTATACATGAAACTGTAGCATAGATTAGCAATTGTCAAAACCATATCTGCAATATGACAGCCATAGGAGTGCCCAAAGCTTTGGCAAAAAGATGTATCTTCAGCTCCCTTTTCTTCTTAAATGTTTTAATATTTATTTTTCCTTTCTAAGGGTAAATTTCTGTGGCTATTCTCTCTGGTTTGAATGAACTCGTGTTCTGAAAGGTCTCCAGTTCCCAATGAGGAAACTTTTTTTCTATGACTTTATACAGAGTAGGTGCAAGCAGCATTGATAGAAAAAAAAAATTACATAATAAAGATATTACTTAAGAACAGGAAAAGAAGAATTAAAAAGTTGAATACAGAATGAGAACCTGAAGCAACACATGTTTCTTTGCCTACAAAAACAGACCATTGAGCTGAATAATCCTTCAACATTATACCCCTGGCATAGAATAAGTAATATCCACTCATGCCAGAGGAAGTCAATGATATTGTCATTTATACCTCTAAGAGTATTTCTCCAAAACTTTTTTTTAACACTGAATCAATTCTTCAAGTCTCATATATAACAAGGAGCAAGCTGACACTGACCTCTAATTTCACTTCATCCAAAGTTGTTTTAGACTCTTGTGCTTCTTTCAATAGACATTCTATTTGGAGCTTCATTTCTTCATTGGCTTCTGATACAGCTATGTATTTTTGTTCTGTTTCTTCATGGAGCTGTTTAAGTGCTACATATTCCTGATCAGACTTCACATATTTCAGTTGTGCATCTGCTAGATCGTCTTTTGATTTTTCAATTTCTTCGGTCATATGTTTAAGTCTCATTTCATTATCAGCTACTTCAGAAAGCAGCTTTTCATTTTCCAATTTCAGTAAATGTAACTCCTCACATTTTTCAAGAATCTGCCAGCAGAAAAGCAATATTAACATACAGTGTTTTCTAAATCAGAATTTGTCATAACTACATAATAAAAACCAGGTACATGTGAAGATATAGGAAATAAAGTACAGGCAAACATACACCACAATACATTGGGTTTTGCTTTGTTGGGAGGGAACTGTCTAGCAAAGAGTCTTTGAAAGGGAAGGAAGACAGTCAACCCCTTTCCCAAGTCTTGAAATCTCTCTTCTAACTCTTCAGATATTCTTCAATACTTCCTATTTCTTATGTTGAGCTAAGATTGGACTCCTAAATGGAATATTTACATGTATCAATACTTTCTGCATGATACAGAGATGAAGTTGTTAACATCTAATTACGTTTTGCTGATTAGAGGAAGTAGACTCCTGGAGGGTTTGGAACTTTTTGCAAAGCTTTAATGACTTTGCAGATTACTTGCCCTGAATAATTTTCACTGCATATGCTTAGTAACAAGGGATTCTTAGGACAAAGAAAGTTAGAAAGTGTTTGCAAACAAACCCTTTAAAACATTTACAGCATAGTCTACTAAGCCCTTACCTGCCAGGAAATAAAAGTTTCCTAACAAGTTTTCCAGAATTGGCAAGGTAAATCTCTCACTTCTCAAGCAGAATTTTTGTTAAGAGATCTTAACATTTTCTCTTTGCCCAATTAGACAAAAAAATCAGTTTTAGAATAGTGTACAGGATGAAACACCATTTTAACTATACATTCAGTTATCAATGATGACCATAGCAAACAGACATGCAAATGTTGGACTAGAAAATTGTGATTAATTATAGTAGGCAGTGACTAAACATATGATCCTCAACTTATTCCTAGGGGTACAAATATGAAATATCTGAGAAGCAACAATTTAACAAAGATAACTGTAAAATCCCAGGTTGACTCATGACAACTTTTGGCTTTAAAGCTTCATATCGAATAGGCCTCCATTAGTACATTATCAGTGAAGTACAATACAAAATCAAAAAAAAATTTAAGATTTTTTTTTTACCTCTTTCTTCTGCATCTCAAAAGTATTTGGTAGAGACTGAAGTCCTGATAGCTCATTTACTTGTTTTTGTAGGAGTGCATTCTCTTTCAAAGCATTTTCTAGTTCTCCTTTTAAGTCAGCAGCCTTTTTTTCCAGCTCCACATGAGAGAGCAAATCTAGAGAATTAATTTTAGACTAATAAGCAAATGCAAGAGAAAAAAGCATGTTTAAAATTAAGCAGAAGACTTATAATGCATTCTGGATGTCATATCATTATAATTCCAGAAAAGTATATTTTACTGTGGCCAACAATTAAAAGACTACTAAGCTCCTCTCTGAATTCTGTCAGCACTTGTTAGGTTGATATCCAGTTTATTTTAGATTCTCTCCAACAACCTTCACAAACTTGACTGTGCAAAATACAAAAGCATCTGTAAACTGCAGTTTTCCAAAAAGTTCAAGGAAATGCTCAAGTAGTTACTCCATGCCCACAATACCAGATACTCCAGTATTTTTATACTGACAGAGTCTCCAAGAATTGATGAAGACAAGAGCCAAAGCCTTGCCTATTCTCCCACCATTACAGGAAACAGGGAGCAGAGGGGGAGCAGGGAAAAGGCACCACATGGAACAAATACCTTTTGGAACTTTACCCTCCATCAGTGAAGTGAGCCTTGTGTTTTCTAGAAATAAAGATTGCAGCTCTCTCTGCAAGTCAGCTTGCATTTTTCGGTAACTGCTTTTTCCTGCTTCTATTTGGCTTTGATATAATTGAACATCCTTTTGCATTTGGTTGTGGTTATTCAAGAGTTCATTCTTCAAGAAAACAATACAACATGCAAGTCACACACAAAGTAAAAGTCTGAGTGCTTGACATTTAAATAATGCATCTGGTACATTTTCTGCTGTCACTCTGACCAGCTTTGACCTTGATAAATACGGCAGAATAAGGCACAATTTAACAACTGCACTCCTGTCAGAGTCCTCTAACAAAACATACCTTAGAGGTCAGGGCCATAACTGCTGCTCCTGTTTTGTCTTTACTCTTTCAAAGCTCAAAGTAAGCTCCATACCACTTCTGAGTTCACATTTCTTATTCTCTGTTCTCTGGTAAAACTAGGTCTGAAGTCTTATGTCCTAATAATGTCCTAAAGACTGCTTCTTTACTCTCTCTCTCTCCTGGTAAACCTGAAACTAACCACCCACTCCTGTGGAAAAAGCCTTTACTTTCTTTTTATCCCTTTCCTGAAGACCCATTTTCCACAAATTGCATAACAAAACTATTACTTCGAGTATTTGGAGAAAGCTACTGACTAGTGCTCCACCACCCCAATGGCCTTCTTCACTAGCCTGGAAGCATTTGGTACAGCTGTAAATGTAGTTCAACAAGTACTTGCCATCTTCTCCTTCAACTCCAAATTTTCACTTCTGAGAAAAGCAGATTCCTTTTTGGCATCCAAGGCTATAGCTTCACTGTCTAAGAGGGATTTATTCAGCTGCTGAATTTCCTCAATTAGTTTATCAGAATCTCCCTGAAAAAGACAATACTCAAGTAAAAAAACTATCATAAAGCAAATGTGTTCATTTTAATGTGGTTAAAATGTAAATGCAGGCTTAGAAAACTCAGTAAGTTTACTTTAAGAGGAAGAGTAGCAGGTGGTTTGAGAGATGGGATAAAGAGCAGCATTTCCCATAGCCTGACTTCCCCAGAGCACTGCTGTATGATATGCAGTAATTAGCATTCTTAGCTTTGTAAAACAAAATTTCCTAACGTCTCTGGGGAAGCAGATGCTTATCATACCAAGGTTATACATAAATTTAATTAAACTCAGGAAAACTAAAGTGATCTCTCAACCCAGTAGAAAACTCAAGTTTACCACTGAAAAAGATGTCTCCTTTCTTTCCACTCTTGCTTTTTGTAATTCTTCTACACGAGTCTGTAATATTTTTATTTTGTTCTCTTTCTCTTTCAGCTGTTCCAGTTTGGAATTTATTTCTGCCTAAAAGTTGCAGAGAAAAAAAAGAGGGAAAGAAGATTCTAGTGCTCAGTTTGGTTTTTCAGGTCAGAATTTATCAAAACCAACATGGAAAGCATACATGGTTTTTAGAGATATCCTCCTTAGAGCTGGTAAGATTAACCAGAGCCCAATGATGTCCAGCTTGTCCTCAGCAGATACAGTATTTCAAGCTAAACAGACCAAGCACATTCCATATGCAAATTCATGGAGAGGCTCACCTCAAGTTCCTCATTGTACACTTCAGCATTTGAAACTAGATTCTTTAAGTTGGTAATTTCATGCATTAGTTGAATCTGTGGAGCAAATTAAAGCAAAATTGCAGAGCATATTAGAAAGCACCCACACCAGTAATTTTAGTTGCCAACAGCATAAAAACAAGCCAGGTCTATCTTCTGGTTTTTTTATTAGTGGGCAAACTGTGTATATATTCACACATCCACTTAAACAGCTACAAAGCAAGATGCTACATATTCTTTTAAAATGGGATAGATGAGATGCAAAGCTCTGTTTTAGCTTCCCAGTAATTAGAAAGGATTCAAGTACAATTTAATCTGCAATAGTTTGACAAGCAAGAGCAATGTGATCAAAGCAATTAATGCAGAAATCGTACATATAGGACATTTCAAATTCTAGTCATGTTAAGCAGCTTTTTATGACATAGTGCAGATATTTATGATTTAATCTATTCACTGACAGGAATGAGAAGGTGACAAAATGGAAGTAAAACAAGCCATGAACGCATTCAGTTCAGTGGCATTCTCTGAAAGAAGTCACAAGCAGAAGACCAGATAGGAGCTTTTTCAATTTCTTTCTTTTGGTCTTTGATAGAAAAGTTTTACAATAAGCACTCATCTACAAGTACTTATGTACAGTCACAAAGGTAAGAAAATCCAATCTGCAAGTTTAAGATCAGTGAAAGGCTTTAAAACAAGCACTCTCCTGTGAGTATTCCTATGTAGTTTACCTGTATAAACTGATATATTTCATCTAATCTATTTGGTGAAGTATGGGACCTTTCAGTATTGTTGTAATTAATCTGCTACATGGGTATCAATAAATGCTTACATTTAATGAACTGTCTTCAGATATCTGAAACCAAATAATGCAAAAAGCAATTCTTGCAATGGAAACTACTTCAGACATTGCATCTGTTATTAGATACCCAAAAACTTTGGAGGGGAAAACTGTAACTTTGGATTTGTTAAACATTGGCTACAGAAGACAGCACACTCAGTCTGGCACACAAAGTGTCTTCTAAAAAGAATCTTAAACAGAAGTTAAATTATAATATCATATGAATCCATTTCCTTTAAGATCCATAAATCTTTCTAGGGAACACAATGCAAACAAGCAGTGATGTTGTTAAATTGTAACTTGAAATAACAATGCAAAAGGCTGTAACAAACTTGAAGATTAGTGTCATGATCAGAGGATATTACACAGACTGATGTGCACAAGTAATGTCCAGCAAAGGTATAAGGATAGAAATGGAATAATACATCCATGTCTCAATACCTCAAGTTACTGCTTTTGTTTGTTTGTTTGTGGTTTTTTTGCCATAATTGATTTCAGAGTCTAGCCTTTAGGCAAGTAGAACCTAATGCAAGTAGTAAGTATTTTAGACTACAGAATCAGAGCATAAACATTTGGACTAATAAGGAACATCTCCAGTAACCATACAAAGAGGTGAAAAGAACTAGAAATCAACATTTCCTATATTCTAAGTTATCCAGTAGATAACATCACATTTTTTGTGACTTCCTGGCACAAAATACAATATTTTGATTTTCCAGACATTACTATTTTCACTATTATTTTAAAATAATCTTATGACTACGTTAAATAATATGTTAAAAGTTAATGCTCACATAGTCCATGGATTACCAAAAGTCAGAGCTATCTTGGGTTTTAAGACAAGACGTTTTGCACAAGAAAGATGGGAAATATGGTTTAGCAACCATACTTTAATTTCAAACCAGTTCTAAAAAGTATTTAAGCAACAAAACAACTGCCTCATGGAAGTCTAAAGTGAAATTCAGATCACATATTTATAAAAATAACATAGAGATACATATGTATAAACACAAATACGTGTTTAACCAGGCTTCAGTATGCAACTCTCAAAAATTTGTCTGAATTCTACACTCCAAGTAAATCCAGTTTAAGTCCTGGGTTCATTCATTCTGTTGCTGAATGTAGCTTATAACACCATCTGTTTGTGAATCAACCTCCAAGGCTGAATGTTGAATAAAATGAATAAACTCTAGAAAATATTTGGGCATAGACATTTCATATCTCTATTTCAATGCACCTTACCTCATGATCTTTTTGTGTTTGCTTTTCCAGTGCTTCAAATTCATCTATTTCTGTTTTTTCCCTCAGTTTCTCTTTCATTTCATTTATTTCTGATTTCAACTGCTCATTTTCCAGCACAAGGTTATTGAAGTTAGCTTGCAGGATGTTGACCTCATTTACAGCAATATCCTGAAGAAGCAGCACGAGAAACTTTTAGAAGCTGTTGCTGCAATGTCAGCCTTATTTCTAGAAAATTCAGACCAGACCTACCTTTTCTAGTGCTAATGCTTCACAGAGTTGTACAGATTCTTCAAAGTCTTTCTGAGTCTAGAAAAAGAAACACTCTCAGTTAGCAGATATACAAGATCAAGCAAGTTGAGTATTACATTCCTTGTTGCTTGTCTTTTCACAGCCAGTCCTGTTTAAAGACCAAAGTTTACTGGATCATTTGCCACAAACTCATAGAAGCACAGAACCACACCACAGCTTCACAGACATGTCCAAGAGACTTTCTAACCAGTTTCAGTAATTCTGCAGACACAGAATACTAGTGTCCTACAGAAGAGTAAGGCTGATCTTACTGAGAAGCATGTTATGCATAGTATTAGAAAGTCCAAACAGATTATGTTACCCAATTCATGTTAGGACCAGCAATCCATTCTGCTTCTGAAATTTGATCAGGAACCATCAGGGAAGGGCTGTCATATTCAGAATTCTCTAAGGTAGCTGAAAAGAAAAATGTATTAACAAAAGTAACAGTAGATTTTAAACTGAGCATCAACAATTTTCTCATAAAATAATTTTACCACGAAACAATCATTCAATGGCAAAAACACAGCACACTGAGTATGACTTCTGACTCTCATGATTTTCTGTTATGAAAGGGAACACCACTGAAGTCCAGTCCCTATAATTATGTTGACCATCTTATCACAAGTTAATGAAGTCTAAAGCAAACCCAGAACATATACTTAACAACAGACTAGGAAAAGTTTGAGTGTCAAGGAAAGAGCCACTCAACAGTAATCTGAAAGACACAAAGAAAAAAAGCCCATACAGAGAAGAAAAAACCCCAGACAATTCACATACAAGCAAAAAAGTTTGACTGAAGGATAGGTATTAAAGACATAAGAAGATGTAATTCAGCAGCAACACTGCTGAATTGTCCTCTTGTCTTCAGTTCAATTTTCTTAGAAATTTTTTTCCAATTGTCCTTGAATTCCTCTGTCTCAATCTGACATCTGAGTAATGATTTCCTTTTCTTGCTGATGATTTTGGAATTTTACACACACACCCCTCTCCATTTTTTCTTCTCCCTTTTGGGGGGACAACATGGGTTGAATGGATAGTCTGGGTTAAAGAACACTTTCCACAAAAACTGGGGGGTTGGGGTAGGCTGCATGACAGAATTGTTTGCGTAGTCCCTGCCGTTTACCTCACGGCTCTAACCTTTGGTTTTAAGAATTTGAAAGCTCAATATCCAGGAAAGCTGGGGTGGTAGAAGCGATTTCCTTCAAAACTATGTACAAGAACACTTGGAGTTTTATTAATTTGTTTTTTAATTTGTGCTATCAAAGAATCAACTTATTCCCTTTGGGAAATGTAATGCAATGCTTGCAAAGTTATTTATCAGGAATTTCACAGAATCATGGAATGGTCTGGGTTGGAAAGGACCTCAGAGACCATCTAGTTCCAGCTCCCCTGCCATGGGCAGAGACACCTTCCACTGGACCAGGTTGATCAAAGCCTCATCCAACCTGGCCTTGAACACTTTTAGGGATGGAGCATCCACAGCTTCTCTGGGCAACCTGTTCCAGTGCCTCACCACCCTCATAGTGGAGAATTTCTTCCCAATACCTAATCCAAACCTATTGTCTCAGTTTAAAACCATTCCCCCCACTATCTCTATATGTCCCCTCCAGCCTTCCTGCATGCCCCTTTCAGGTCCTGCAAGGCTGCAGTTAAGTCGCCCTAGAACCTTTTCTTCTTCAGGCTGAACAACCTCCATTTTCTCAGCCTTTTCTGATAGGAGAGGTGTCCCAGCCCAGTGATGTCTCTGTGGTCCTCCTCTGGGCTCGCTCCAACAGCTCCATGTCCTTCCTGTCCTGGGGACCCCAGAGCTGGACACAGAACTGCAGGTGGTGTCTCACCAGAGCAGAGCAAAGCAAAGCAGAGCAGAGCGAGGGGCAGTATAAACTCCCTTGACCTGATGGCCATGCTACCTACCTGATGGACATTATTTCACCTGAAGAATAAGACTTATACTCCCATTTTATTTGAAAAGTGAACCTTATTTCCAGCACAAGAACTACCAGTACTTCTGTACTAAACTCACTTCCCTTCCAGGCAGCATTCTTTGCTAGCAGACAAATGTGACTTCCTTCTAGGCAGCTTTTAAAACTGAGTTTGTGAAATATCATCTGAATATAGTGACAACTAAATTTAGTTTTTGAATTGTTAGCAAATTAATTTACTTTTTAATTTAGATTTATTAAAAAGGGATTACTTGTGATTTCAAAGGTGACTTGCAGACTTTCCTTATTTTTTCCCCAAAGTTACTTACAATCCTCCACATCTGGTACTGCTGGCAGAGACAACTTCATTTTTTTTGTTTCAGTGGGCATTGCATTTTCAAAGTCTTCAATAAAGCTCACTCCTCCCTGGCTTATTTTACCAGGAGCCCAAGTAACTCTTCTTCTTCTCTTGGCCTATAAAAAAGTATTTACAGAAAAAGTGATAAAACCAAACCACTAGGAAGAGTAAATGTTGCCTCAGACTAGTTCTGTATCAGTACCTGTGCCAGCAGGTAACTAGACAGCATTTTGCAGTTTCCTCAAAATTAGTTGGAAAGCAAAATGTCCCTGCAGTCTGTTCACAACAAGGCAACATTGAATTGATACTCTGAAGTTAATTTAAAAGTTAGCCCTCTAAAAATATGAAAGAGATGTGAAAATTGCCCATTATACTTATTTTCATCATCAATATAAACATGTGTATTTAATATTACCTTTTGCAAAGTATTTTAGAGTTATCAATTAAATCTGGAACAGTTGCTTACTTTAACATTCTGTTTTGAGGCAAAGGAAGCAGAAGTCACCAGCATCTCAGTTAAGTTTCGTATTCTGTCTTCCTGTACTTTTTGAAGGGAATTTTTTTCTTCCAACAGCTGGGCCAATTGGTCCTTTTCCATTGCATGAATCTGAGTTTTTGAGGACACCTTCAGTAAAGAGAATATTAATCAAACTAACATTTTAAGAGCAGAAACTACTCCTACAGAAGACACACACTTCCTGATGTTTAAAAACAACTACATACATATATACTCTTTTAAGTCTGGAAGAGGAATCTTTAAGCATTAATAATGAAACTGACAATTTAGTCTACAATTTGACTGCACAGTTAGTATTTAAAAGTGGTCAAACCTCCCAGAAACAATACAGTCTCTGATTTTTCTAGGTACAAAAAAAAGCATTCTTTCAAATATAACTCACTATCTGCTATCACAGAAGATGGGAAACATACTCCCAAGTTCATGTTGCACATTCATTATCATTAAAAAAAAAGAAGTAATTTCTTTTTCTAAAAGTTTTCTCTAAAAATATTTATAATTTGCAATAAAAAATGTGCATGGTTTCATTTAATGTACTAGAACAGCATGTTCAGCACTGTTATTTAATTGTGCTTTATGTTTTATCATCTGTGGTCTAACAAGATTTGCAAGAGTGTTCCACAGCTCCACAGGTTTTTAGAGAAAGAAAACCACGAGAGACTACATTGTTTGGTAGGAAGTTGCTATTGTTCATTTTCTAAATGCAACTTCCACCTATACATGACCTAAGTTTTGCCAGGGATATTCATGCAGTTGCAACTTCCTGCAAATCAAACAGAAGTTAGACATCAGTAAGGGAGGAAATAACATGAAGTTGGGGTCTTTAACAGACATTCAATCACTTCTTACATTAATTAATTATATTAATTGCTTCTTTTGATCAGTTAAAGTGTGCTATAAGGCATCACAATTTTCTATTTCTTAATTATGTTACCCTACTGATTAGGTGTAACCAACTGACAATTCTGTTAGTTGATATCATTCAGTCTTAGCTTTCACACAGAGATATTGACTTTCATTAGTTGTTCTAGACTACACATCACCTTTTCCATTTCTAGTCTCTCAATAAAAATAGCAGATACCACTTTAAAGAGTTCACCTACCCCTCCAAATCTAACTGCTTTTGGTTTAAAACAGGTGGTCTCCAAATAGCTATCAGTACTAAGGATAGATTTATTTTAATTTATTACATACTTCCTCCAGCTGCTTTTTCAAATCCAGAATTTCTTTGCGGTATCTCTTCAGGAGGGCATCATCATCAAGTACTTCATTGACTTTTGGTGTATTCTTCATTCTTTTGGCTGTATTGGCAAACTGGAAGAACATTCTTTCATGGGCAATAGTTCAAGAACAAATATAAAAAAAGACTTACTCTCTCCCATATTTCCCAACAGAATTAAAGGGAGAGTTTATCAGATAAAGAGCAGCATATAATAGGACACAGATATTTGAATTAGCTTATTTTTAATGTATTCTAAGCTTTGAAAAGCCTATCCTTGCTTGATATTAATATCTAAAACTTAGTAAGAGTATCCCATGTTATTTTTTATTTAATAAGAAGCTCAAAAGATCATCAAAAAGGAAGACAATCCTACCTAAAGAATATATATTGTTCATTAACAGTTCAATTCCTGAAGTGCCTGACTTCTTGTGCTAGCAAAGACCTCTATAACTATGTTTGGAAAAGGCAAATGAGGTAAGAGTGGTTATCTCCTGCCTGCAAAGTGAAAGAAGGAGCTTTGTTCCAACTTTCAAAAAGCTCTAGGCAGACAACCTAGCACAAGATGACTGGGAAAATATGCTGTGTACAATAAAATACTCCAAGTTCTGAGTTTACAGAAGCCCTTCAGAAGATCCAAGTCATTAAAGATTCAGCAGATCACACCCCTAAATCCTGTCTACAATGACTAGTACTGGAGAACAAGTGAGAAGCTTTACCTGAAGAGTACTGAGTGTCTCATCAAAAGAAACAGGAGTAATTGTACAAATAATAACTGTTTTAGCATTTCCTCCAAGGGAGTTCTGCAGGATTCGAGTCAGCTTGCTGTCTCTATAATTTATGAAGCTAATAAAAAAGAGTCAACAAAAAAAAAATCAGATTTTTTTGCACAGAAAAAATACAGTAAACATATTTTCTAGAGGTAGTAGGTAGTTTGAGAGATTTACCTATATAAGATCATAAATAAGAGACTTTAATTTCTTAGTTTAGCAGTGCCATAGCTTATGAAAGGCATACACAAACAGTTGCTTACCCAGAAGGGTCATCACAAAGCTTTTTGATAACTTGACCCAGAATGAACAAGCTCCGATTTATATTGCATCCTTCTTTCAGTCGAACACCTAGGCACCACACATTTTATAATTATTATTATTATCTTAAATCTGAAACAATATTTAGATACATTTTCAACCTGTCAAGCTTTTGTGCTATGTTATGCTCAAAAGGATTGTCCAAGAGTTAAATCTCAAGTGCCACCATGCGCTGTGACCCATCAGCAGGCAGTATCCAAGCACCCAAGCCTTTATGATAGCCAAAATGCATTGAAATAAAATAGTAATCAAAAAGAAACATTTAGAACTTTTACATAGTCAGCAGCTGGGGCCATATGAACTACAATTTTGCTTCCTGTTTAAATTCTGCAAATGACCATATTCTTATGTATATTCATATATAAACATATTCCTGTTTAAATTCTGCAAATGCCCACTATTCATATATTCATAATTCAAACCAGCCTTAGATACCAGTTTTAGGTCAGTCATTCTTTGTAAGAGAGAATATTACTTGTGCCCATCTCCAATCACTTTTTTCTGATCAAGGCACTTTTGTGCAGCTCCTTGCTGTCACTTAACAGACAAGGTTCTTCTTAACTAAAGAGTGAGCCACTCTTCACCTTTACACACAAGCCCCTAAAGGCTTCTAGTGGTTTTGTTATTACAGGTACATGTTCACTGAGTCATCTCTATTCTGTTAGTTCAGTGCAGGACTCTTGCTGGGCCTACCATTCTAGAAAAGGCATATTACTTCTTAATTGTTTGTACTTCACAGCATTTACAGAATTTTCCTGAGTAGGTCATGCCCTACCAGGCAGAAAGGGCCTTATTTATCAACAATAAATAACACAATAGCACATTTTTATCATAGTTTCTCATAAGGGTTAATTAACAGAAGTGGCTGTCAGAGAAGGCTCATTTAACACTCACCTTCGGATCCTGTTTGACTAGCTCTTTCGCTGCCTGCCAGATCTACCAAGTTCTGCAAATTCATTAAATATTTCACAGATTAGTTCTGAGGCAATTTACTGTAAATCCTCCTAATTCTAAACCTCTGCTAAGAATTTCATAAACTAAAGTTAAACTAAAAAAAAAAAAAAAAAGAAAGCAAGGGATCTGTCATTACTGGAAGTAATGCACAGCTACTACACACAACCAATACTTCCAAGGTACATAAGGACATGGAGTAAGTTTGTAGAAACTCTGTTATACCACCCCAAATAGTGTTTCAGACTCTCAGCACAACAACCTCTACCCTTTGTCACAGAAAGATTAACACAGTTTCTCAATACAGAAGTGTTAACCACTAACTCCAGCTGTAAGAATCTTTCATGGGAAAGAGCCTAGGTGAGATTATCTATTGTCCCGTCCTGAGCTGGCTGTATGTCTCTCCTTGCCTGTAATTGTGGAGATAAGGAAAAGAAATTAACTACCAGCAGAAAAGCCTCACTCTGAATCTGGTTCAAAGCCAACTAGAACATTATGGCATCCCACAATGATTTGCCTGAACAAGTAGCCCTCACTTTAGTTGGTTTTTGCTTCAGAGGACTAAAACCATGTACTAACTCCACCAAGCAAAAACAGACCAAGAGGGCCAAAATCCCTTTCCCCTCATCCCTGTTACTCGTGGTTACTCTAAAGTCAGTTGGAACTGAGATGGGGCAGAGGGGGGTGGTGTAGGAAGAGTGGATACCATAAGTTATGGCAAACACAAGAAGTAGGTATTAGTTTCTCAAGATGCTGCATGGGCAGTGTTTTGAACCAGAGCTTTCTCAGGTGAAGCCAGAGCAGAAAGCTCTTTCCACAATGCCTATGATTAACTTCATGCTATTGCCAATTTTGAGTAAGAGCACGTCAGATTTTAGCAGGCTCAAATAGTTTCACATTGGTTCCATTCCTGCAGTTGTTTCAGATCACTTCCTGAGAATCAAGGAAAGGCTAAAGAGAAGGCTTCTGAAACCATAACATTTCCCTAGAGATGTCCAGTGGTATTCCCCCTAGTTTATGGTATTTCAATACATCGAGGAGATGCTAAGTGGTGTTACTTTGGAAAAAAATGCATCTTTTGGGCATTGCAGATGTAGAACATTGCATATGTTCTTTTAACAACAACTAAATTTGAAGATAAGCAAAGTCTTAAGGTTACCCATTTTACAAGTTATTTCACTGGGCTTGTCAGTGGTCAGAAACAATTGTAGGGGAAGATACATTTAACAAAATGCAAGAACACTCTGACATAGTTTCTTATGCTCCTGGAAGGGCATAAGTCCCCAGTGCAGCATGAATAATCCTCATGTAGAATTTCCTTTGGTGGGAAGAACTGCTCTAGATAATGCCCCAGGAGTCTCCTGCTATACTTAAGAAACATCTGTCAGAATCAACAACATAGAATTCTTCTAAGTCCTTATGAAGCACCATTACTATGTCAAACAAACAGTAACTTTTCTATTTCAGTTGTACTCCAAGAAGGTATTAAATAGACATTTACCAAGTGGGAAACCATGACTGCTCCATCACAATTTGCATTTGCAGGGTCACTTCGTTCTCTGCTTTCAATGATCTAGAAGTGCAATAAAGTGCAATAAGGTTTTTGTCACTTTGAAAACAATCAAACCACTCCCAGCAGTGAAACAGATTTTACCATTCTGAAGATAGTGTGAGAACGGCTGCTGTGTTCATTCATTTTTGTTTCTCCATAATGGCGATTTCCTGTCAAAAAACAGTATTAGAATACTGCTGCTTATAATCTGATAAACTGGAGATAAACAGACAGAAAGCACAATTTTAAAACTTTCTGACAACCTCTGGTTTATGAATATAAACCCAAAAGGATTCCCCATGTTTCTAAATATACCTGATTAACCAACACTTTTTAAGCTATCAGCTGACACTGTCTAAATACATACTTTCTCCTTTCCGGATCCATTCCATAACTTGTTCTGGGGAAACCACCACTTCTTCAATCAGGTCTTCCACATACGTATTCCTCTATAGAATAAACAAAGTAATAAATTTTACCCAGCTCCAAAACCCACTTCAACACAAAGTTAACACTACCAGCACTTATTATGGTATTTATTCAAAAGCTGAATGTCTTTTTACTCCTAACACAAGGGATGGGTGAAGTTTAGACCTTGAACAAAACTGTGGCCTAGGGGCACAAGAACCAAACAACAGAGATTTAGAAAGTTTCCCAGAAACAGAACTGCTGAGTGAAATAAGCTTCTTGACATTTTCTGAGGGAATCCAGGAGTGTATTTCTCAGTAAATGTTATGAGGAGATGGTCATACAACTGGTAAATTTCCCTTTTTCCTGTGTTCCAAACCCATGATCATTTAAGGCAACCAAAGGGAAAAAACATCCAAAAAACCAAACCAACAATTTTTATTATTTGCTACAAAACTCAATATAAAGAATAGGAAGATGGCATTAATACAGATTTCTTTTTCTACAGTGATCATCTTACAGAATAGTTCTAGTCTCATGGCTGTTCTATGCTCACAGTAGAAGAAAAGTGTATCTACTTGGTAGATGATATGAAGATGATAGTAAAGTAACTGTCAGAAACTTGTAACACATGGAGCTTGACATCATGTTTGTACAAGTGTCATTAGCTAAACAACCCCTGAGTCTTCACTGTCAGAGTTAAATAAAATACCCCATCCTGGAAAACTGGAGGATTAAGTCTACTTTCATGAAGATGAATTAGCAATAGCAAGCCCAAAGTCACTGTGTTATTCTACTACATCAAGTGTCCTTCTGTTAATGCTGAAGATACAATTAATTACACAGTTTGTCCCAGAAAAGTTTTCCACTAGATGCTTCTGAAGGCATTTATTTTTCCAACTTCTTTTACTCCAAGCTGATACAATACTTATACTACATAACAGCCACTTACATTGACATCCTCACGAATTCCCAGAGGCTTCTGTTTCCTACTGTCGCAAAGCAAATCGGTAATTGTTTCATTGTAGATTTCCATGTAAGAAACCCTTAGCAGGAATTCTCTATCCGGAATCTAACGGTGAAAGGAAAAAAAACCAACCAAACAAAAACCAGACTAACTCATGGGCATCTTTTAACACCAAACATTCTTAAATTGGAGGTAAAGGTTCGGATGTTGTTCCACGGATTTCTTTCCCCTCATCCTCTCTGTACATTAGCATCTACTGATACAGAATAGTTTTTCTTCTACCCCACCTCTTTCCAGCTGCATTAATTAATTAATTAATTAAAATAGGTTATATAATTAAGATAACTGCCCTACAAAAGCATGACAGTAGTTCTCCTACTTAAATGCCATTTCCATAACCAATTTCCTCCTGCTTAGGCTCTTCCCCCTCTTACATATCTTGTCTTCTCTCTTTGCTTGCTTAGATTTACTTTGCTGTTGCTGCTTTGTCCCCTGCCTCCTTGGTAGAGAATGTTGGGGTGAGGAAAGGCTGCACAATGGACTCAAGGAAAGTTTTCTTGCCTTTAGTTCCTTCTATAAACCTTACATGGGTACTCTGCACCTCCTTAAAGGAGCACTGACCATTTCACTTCACTGGTTATAATTACCCGAAACCATCAAGGCAGAAGCAAACACTCTGCAAATCATGTTTTGGAAATCACTACTTTAACATACAATTCCTCCTTACTTTTATTAATATTGAGCAGTTAGCAATTCTTTTGAGAGCCTGAAATAAGTAACTATAGTGTCTAAAAAAATGCAGTGTCTTTTTTTTTTCTAAAAAAAGTGGAATTTGTTAATTTTTTAGACTTTTAAAATAGAATAAACACAAAGCTTCACATTATCTTATCTGCCACACCAACAAGTGAGTACCTATTTATATTTGTAATCAATGTTTAACATATTTGGAAGGTTAAGAACCCTTCTCAGTTTTGTTCTGATTTGATTTCAACTAACAGAGTTCCATTAGCTTTTTATTTTAAACCCTCATCTTCGCCAGGCTAACAAAGTAACTGCAACATATAGTCCAATACAATTGAATTTCCTTCATAAGCCCCTTGACACTAAAATTAAATTTTATGTAACCATCACAAATATTACTAATCTTTTCAGCCACTTCAATTTAATAGAATTGCTCACCTCACAAATAATTTTGAACACATGTTGAACTGCTTTAGGGATAATGCCCATGGAATCTTTATTTCCCATCATTGTGTAAGTCTTCCCCGAAGCAGTCTGTCCGTAAGCAAAAATTGTGCCTAGAAAGAAGGTTAAATTTTACCAACTATCTCTGAAACACATTACAAAAAGGATTTAAACGCAGTTTTAAAACTTACCATTATAGCCCTGCACTGCTGACTGTATAATTGGAACAGCAACACCATCATACAACTGCTGAGTGTTGTCACTTGAGTGAAAGACACGATCTTAAAACCGAAAACAAAAAATAAAGCATGTGAATCCCCACTATTGCGAGTCAAAACCAAGCTGTCATTCAGTATTGCTGACTTCAAATCCAATAAATGGGCATCATTGTTTGTAGGGTAGTTCAGATATAAATATCATTGTAACACTAATAATGCAAGCTTTTAAAATTTTGTTTTAAAATAATTGTTAAACACAAAATCAAGAAAAACACAGTGTACAGTGATGACAGACAGGTAAAAAGAACCTAAGAATGATGAACATAGTTAAACGGTCATCCCATTTAATCCTCAAAGGTTATGGCTAATTTGTCTAGGAGGATTGTAAGTCTGACAGGTTATTTCCTAAAAACTCCTAGCTTTTACTGAATCTGTATTTTGGGAAAAATTTTTGTAGTAGCTAAGTAGAGTTGATCAGCAGGAAAAGACTCAATGGGAGCCAGTTAGTTATGAGGATCTAACATTCATGCTAACCACTTTTGGGTTTGGGTTACCCCACGCCGTTCTCCCTAAATGCCCTGGACTACCCCTTGTTTAATCCATTTCATATTAAAAACATGTGTTCCAAAGCTCACGTGTTCCAAAGCCACTACAGTATGAAGGAGAACAGAGAAAGCAAGGTCCATCAGGAAGCTGACCTCTAAAGCACATCCCAGCACTGCCAGAGCCAGAACTCCTGTATGCCCCAGTGGCACTCCTTCGGAATTACGAAACTGGGAAGGCTGGGGGACATTGCAAGAAGCTCAGGGCATTCAGCACACTCCACACATTCAACAGTACAGTAGCGAAGGTCTGCGTGAGTATCAAAGTAAAGCAATTGCTTTCACATTCTTACCGTAACTAAATATTTTGGTACCATTCACATCGGAAACAGTATTATTCTCACTTCTCCAGTGCAGGGACACTTTATCTCCTGAGGCATTTTCTCTAAAAGAAGAGACACTCTGTTACTTTCATTGGGCTAGGACTCTGCTCCCAAAACGCGGGCCCCTTTGCCGCGACCCCCTTTCCCCCGGCCACTCGCTCCGCATCCCTCCCTGCCCCAGGTACGGGGGCACGGCGGTACCCAGGGCGCGGAGGGAGCCTCCCTCTCCCGCCAGCCCGGCGGCTCACCTGGCGATGAGAGGCCGCACACGCACACACACCGTGACGGCGCCCTCGTCCGCCATGCCCGCCCGGGACAGGAGGAGCGGGACCGGCACAGGAGGAGCGGGACAGGGACAGGGACAAGGGACGGCACCGGGACCACGGAGCGCCCGCCCCAACCGCCGCCGGTTTGAACTGCGCCCGCAGCCGCTCCCTATTGGCCCGCGGCGGACGCACGCCGTGCGTGGAGCGTACCACTCGGCAAGAGCTGGCGGGGAGGTGTGGGGGGCGGAAAGGAAAGCATGGCTCAGGAACAGATGGCTGAGCTGCCCCTGAGCGCTCCTGCGACACTTTTCCCCCCTCCCACGGCTGCCGGCAGCGCCCAGATGGCACCGGTCCGGGAAGGGCTTAGCCTGGAATAGAGCGCCGGAAACACGGCGGCCACTATGTCCGCGCCGATGTGTTCCCCGCTAAACCTTGTCCTCAGATCCGCATCTGCAGGTCTTTTAAACATCCCCAGGGATAGTGACTCCACTACTTTCCTCGGCGGCCGTTCCAAGGCTGACAACACTCTCCATTATTTTTTTTCCTAATATCCAGTGTGAACCTCCCCTGGTGCAATTTGAGGCTGTTTCCTCTTGTCGTAACACTTGTAACTGGGGAGACCAACCACCACCTGGCTACACCTTCCTGTCAGGGAGTTGTAGACAGAGATAAGGTCTGCCCCAAGCTGCCTTTTCTCCAGGCTAAACAGCCCCAGCTCCCTCAGCCGCTCCTGTTGCGCTCCAGACCCTTCCCGGGCTCCACTGCCCTTCTCTGGATGCGCTCCAGCATCTCCATGTCTCTTGCAGTGAGGGGCCCAAAACAGCACAGGATTGGAGGTGCAGCCCCGCAGTGCCAGCGATGAGCAGCATCACTGCCGTGCTCTCAGCCAGCACCTCGATAAGCTGCCTGCTGAACCTGAACAGTACGCTTTCACACACACAAGTGACACTGTCGTGTGTGCTGAAAAAATTTTATTTAAGTAAAATGTATGCATGTATTGAAGTGAAGGCTAGAAAAACAGTGTGAACATCTGGTGGGTGGTAGTTCTCAGCTCAAAGCACTATCATTTTAGGAAGCAGACAAGGTTTGCATACTCAAACAGAAAAAAGGCTTCATGCCAGTGCAGGTAGGTTTCAGGGGTGGGGAAGGAGAAGAAGACAGCTGCAAAGAAAAGCCTACAGAAATCAAAAAAACAAAGGCATGCTGCAAGTGCATTTCTTTTGAGGTCAGCAAATAAATGACTATGTTACGAAAATGCCGTTCATGTTCAAACTTTTAAAACAATCTGTTTTCTTCCATATTTTAATCATCCTCCACTTCCTCTTCTTCCCCTTCCTCTTCCTCTTCAGCTAAGGCTTCTTCCTGTGCAATCCTGAAAGCCATTTCCTCTTCCACAGTGGGGTCTACCGTCTCCGTGATTCCTGGCCCGCTGGGGAACTCTGCTTGTGCTGGCGG
The DNA here is from genome assembly GCA_013399225.1 of Rhipidura dahli. NCBI lineage: Eukaryota > Metazoa > Chordata > Aves > Passeriformes > Rhipiduridae > Rhipidura > Rhipidura dahli. The sequence continues at coordinate 21,478 of VXAC01004349.1, forward strand.
GGGCAGAGCAGGAGTGTGGCTCTCTGGACTGTATTTGAGACCCCAGCCAAAGTAGATATTGTCAAATTTCCTGAGAACGAGAAGTGAAAGATCTCACATTCATCCACTGACAAAATACTAGCAGAGACACTGTCAGGCTATCCTTGCTATGCTGCACAAAAAGTCACTGTGATGCAGCTACCCTATATCGGAAGATTTTTAAAGACAGCACTGCTTTTTAACTGCTCTCATGGTTATTAACACATTGTCTGTTTACAATGATGAAGTGTCACTGCACTGCATTGCATTACAACTCCACCTTCACAAGGGTAACCATGTGCCAACCAGTGCCCTTTTAAAAGCATGTGGAGGTAATGACTGTAGTGGAAATTCACATGGAGGTAATAACCATGTGTAGTGGAAACTGAACATCAGAGCCACAGAAGATAGCTGGTTCTGTAAAAAGTCCCACAGATGCGAGAATATGTATTTTAAATCAAGCACTGTGCTCACATACTAACTGGGCCTTTACATCCAGTACCTCTATGCCAGCCTTTCCAATGATTATTTGTTTTTGGCCTTAAATACATATTTACAGTTGCTGTGCACATTCAAGTGGCCTTCTCCATCAGTCTCTGGAACAGCTAGAATTCAGGCAATGAATTAATAATAAAGCAAGTCTGCCTGCATTACAGAGGCACCTCTGTGGAGCACATACAGTCAGTGTTGTAACCATGTCAGGTAGACTCTCACCTGCCAGTTGCAAAAGCATAAGCTCCAGGCCATCGGTTAGACTGCAGGATTGCAACAGAATATTGAGGGATCAGGTTTGTAGAAGCCTGAGCTGTCCAAGCAGGGATGTTTTTCATTCCTGGAGACAGCCAAACACACACTGTCTATGAATAAATAGACGTAACGAGCCTCTACGAAATATTTCAGACTGAGCTACAAGACTTGCACAGAATTCAAGCAAGGTTTATATTAAGTTGTGTGACAGAAGAGCCAGAAGTCAGAAGCAGTAAGCTGTAGGCACTATTTTCAAACAGGTGGTTTTCATGGATGGGTAGGTAGCACAGGAATGCTGATAGACCCTC
>VXAC01004349.1:22565-42182 GCA_013399225.1 Rhipidura dahli
GTGGGAATTCTGAGAATCTCCTCTCCCCCCCCCCCCCAGAAAATTTCAGTAGCACCCCTGGTTCTTTTTTCAAGGATTTTTATCATTTATGGATAAATTGTATAGCTATATTTCACCTTGAATAAAGAATGGAGAGTAGGAAAATAATCTAATATTGATGTAATCTAACATTCAGGCTCCCTTATTCCCATGATTTGCTGCAGTGATATGCTAAAAGATCTAAATTCTAATAAAAATAATGTATATCAGTGCATGTGTTACATATGAATTATTCTATTCATTTACACACACACACACTTTTCTTTTTTCCTAAAAAGACGAGATAAAACAGCTGAACGTATTTCATGTAGTGAGCTGTTCTGAACTTGCAGTAACCTGAGAAGTCTAAGTTTTTCCCTTTTAATGTCAACAAGATGGTTACCTAGTAAATCTGATTATTTCAGTTTTAATGTCAATACTGTTAACCATTTTCCTTGTGATTGATTTTGTAAGAGAATGTGTTTACCCTACAGAGGCAAACTATATTGCTTCAAGAAGTGTCAGAGTTCTACACCTTCAAATATTTACTTCTAAATGACAACAGTCCTAGTGGCTCTCTGTCAAGAACTTCCTATTCCACGAAGAATACCTTCATCTTCAGAGATCAGAGTAAGAAGGGGTAGTCCTCTTTCTTCCTGTTGCTCTTCCTCCTCCTCTCTGTCTTCCTCCTCTTCATCTTCTTCTTCATTTTCCTCTGACTTTTGAAAAGGATTAATCCAAACACAGCGACCCTATAATTGATGTGGAAAAGTAATAAATACACACAATAATCATGGAAAGCATGCAAGTTGAAACCAGTTAAAACAATTGGCTCAGACACACACACAGTTAAGGGATGGGGAGAAGAAAAATACATATTCCATAACTAGTACATTGTTAACAGAATATTGTATCCTCTTGGCAGAACTTTCCCCTCATTCCTTCCTCGTCCCTGCTTACTATTTGAGAATAACTTTATACCTCTGTCATCAGCTTTTTGTCATTTTGTATTCTTCAGTTCCTGACCAGTTTGGTTTATTTTTTTGCTAGATTACCAGTTACTGCAAACTATGGACTTTACCCCTTCCTTTTAAAATCAGTTTTGTTATTTAACCAGTCAGAGGAACATAACAGAATGTTCTTAAGATTCTAATGCATATAAATTTTATTTTTTACAACTATTGTTTTGCTGGTAGTTAAACCTTATTTACTACCATTTGCTGTCATTTTACACTAGGATTTTTGAATTGGTAGACCATCCAGCAATAAAAATCAAATTAATAATACCTCTTTCTAGCACCAGTCTGATAGAACATCTTTTTAAGTTTCTTCATTTGCATATTTCATAGCAGAAAGTATAAGACAGAAAATTACCCAGAAGAAAACACTAAGTAAGTTCCATTTAGCATACAACCAGAAGCTATCTGCTTTTTAGCCTTCTACCCAAGAAAAGACAATTTTAAACATTTTTGTCAAGTCAGGATCTCAAAGAAGAAAACCTAATACAGAAGACTGCAAGAAATGATTGATATCTATCATGGCCTAACTCCATACTGTTATTTAAAGACAGGTTTCAATCTCAAGAACACATCACTGGAAAAAGTACTAAACCTAGAGGGTTCCTAAATACATATATATATTTATATACATAAAAATATATGGTATTTGTAAATATATGCAAGGTATTTACATATTATATACCACATAAAATGTATGTTTTATGTGTAAGATATTTGGGTATTGTATACAATATAAAATGTATTTTCTGTATAAAACTCTTTCAGTCTAACACCATTTCTGGTGAAGAGTTTGCATGTGCAGGTGGGGAGTGTCATTCCCATCCTGTAACCCTACAAGCACCGCAGTGTGAGTGCCATCCAAGGTCCCTGTGAGCTGTGCTGGCACACACCTGATTCAGAATGCCCTTTACGTGGTGTGCCCACGTGGCCAGGGACTCCACCATCTCCACCACAGGGGGAGGCTCAAACTCGGGATTTTCTTCATACGCATCTCCTTCATCTTCTTCTTCGTCCTCGTTTGCAAACTGGTAAAATCCAGTGGGGGAGACGTGGGTTCCTGCTGAGATTCGAGCTATCTGTGCCCGCAGGTAGTTGGCCTCATTTCCAGGAAAAGGAGGAAAGCTCACAATAGGAGCATCCAGCCGACCAGTGAAGAACTTCTTGATTTTCCTGGCACAGACAATCTGGGCTGGTGTCACTGGAGGCAACTTCACCCAGGGTTTGCCTGGCTCATTACAGACAAAGTAGATATATTTATTAGTCCCAGTCCCGTTTTCTTCTTTTGGGATCTCAGGTGGGGGTTTATAGGTGGACTTTGGTGGTTCAGCTTCCTTTTCTTTCTCCTCACCTTCTTCTTCATCCTCACCCATCTCTTTCTCTTCTTCTGCAACAGTTTCCTCTTCTTCCTCTCCTGCTTCCTCCTCCTCTCCCCCTTCCCCTTCCTGTAACTGTACTTCAGCTATAATATAGTTCATTTCCAGGCCCAAAATTTTGCCCCAGAAGCGACAGGTCTGGATTGGCTGAACATTAATTAGGTTTTTAAGAGAAAGGAATATGTAATAGGCTTCATCTTTGTCCAGGCCAATTCCAGCCTGCTCAAAATAAAAGGCTGTTTCCATCACATTTGGTAGAGAGGGCCGTCCCTAGGAAAGAAGATTCAGAATTAGAGCTAAAGAACAGTATAATTATCTATTTTAAAAATTAAACATGTTATCTACTGAACATTATACATGACTTTCCTGTAGTGCCATTCATTATCTCAAAGTGCTTTGCAGACATTCATTCACTAGTTTTCTTACTATCATTGAGAAAAATTTAAAGTGTCTTTTAGTGGTAAAGAAGAGAACGCAGATGAACTGCAGCTCTTCGAACACAGGATTTCAAAATTCAAACTCCTAATTATTGCAAAATAAGGAAAGTCAGCATTCTTACACAAGATCTACAAATTATTCAGTGCTAGAGCATGCCAGCTAAGAGGCCTTGATGCCTGCACTGACAGTGTATTGCCTGGTTGTAGATAGTACAGATTTTATATATTTAGGCTGTTGCACCAGACCAGCAACATTTCTCCAGGCTGGATGTTGCTCATTTGAAGACCTTGGCATACAGCTCCCCACAGTTTTTAAAATACTGCCCCCTGCTCCTCCTGAAGTCCATTGTAAGTCTCCATCTGGCTTCAGTGGAAACAGAACTAGGCCAATAATTAAGTATTTCCATTTGTTTCATCACCTGTCTCTCATTTAATGGGGGGGTAGGTGATCATATAACACAGACAGAGTTATTAGAAGTTGGACTTGATAGGGTAGGGAATTTGGAAGAATTAGCACTAGTTTCATATGAAATTTCTTTGGATCTGACAGGTTTCTTGTATCAAAGCAATATTGACAGGAGTATGAAAAATTTGTAATTCCTTTCTGGAATACCCTGCCTTTATTTTCCATTTTCACCATCCTATACAGTTACTGTAAGATACATAATAGGCAGTGGAAAAGATGAAAGATTATCTCCTCTGTTGTTGGTATTTGTACTCTCCAATTGCAACATTTGAATGTATACTTCATATGAAAATCAACATCTTGTTGATTGATTTCCCTTGGTTATTATAATTCTCATTTATATTATAATTCTCATTATAAAAATTCTAATTTTTCCTTGGGTACAAATGCTTCTGCATGTAAGCAACTGAATAATGAAAAACCATATTTTAAGAAGTGGCTTTTCAATTATATCAGTTCTTCATTAAAACCATATTTTGTTTCAGTTGGAGAAGGATAGACTGGAGCAGAAAGGATCACAAAATTCTGCTTTCTCTATTTTACAGTAGCAGCTGTGCACAATATTGTCTAACTGGTATCAAGAGCTATGGTCACTTTAGGTAAAGAAATGTCCCTTTTATATAAAGAAAAATAACTTGGATGCAGTATTCCGTGCTGAACTGGCATATGGGAGATGTTACAAACCTTACTTTCTGTTCATCACCTCTAGAACATCCCTGATAATAAAGGCTCAGGATATTAGATTTACTACAGGAAAAAATCTCAGCTAAGTAACCAGATGGGTTTTTTCCTTCAGAACTAGACATGGGACCAGCTCAGCTGTGAAGAGGGTACATGGTGCTGTGACTGCAATTACTTATACGGTCAGGAGAGGCAGCACTGCAGAAGAGAGCACAACTTCCTCCCTTTCTCCTTTCCCTTCCCCTGGTATATCTAGTATCTGTTTCACTCTGATAATAACTCACCATCTCTTCATCTAGTTCTTCATGTTCTTCTTCTCCAACTTCCTTGACAAACAAAGCTTTACACTTTTCTGCAGCTTCAAATGTTGGAAGAACCAGATGTTCGTCTCGAAGAGTGTCCATTTTTTTTCGAAACTGAGCCCACTTCACATCCTTGCTGATATTCTCAATTATGTCTACTGTATCTGTGGGCTGTTCATCCAGGATCTTTGTTAGTAGATTGGCAAAGTGATCATATCTGTCACATAAATGTAAATATTGTTGGCTTACTATACAAAAGTCTTAGAATATTATGCTTTTAGTAACAAAAGTAAAGGTTACTCATCTGGATCTTTGGAGAAATCACAGGAATAGTTAGAAGAAAGGGGATCATGGAACTTTAAGGGAAATTAGAGTTAAAAGTAGTCTGGTTATACTTAGGAGCATTCCCATCTTCCATTTCTAGTATATACCTCATCTATCTATGACCTGAAGCTGAATTTAAAGCTACTCTTAATCAAATCAATTTCTTTTTGAACTCTCTATAAAATTCCATTAGGAATTTTAGTTCTGAAAGATGTTGGACACATGCAAGTACCACTAGTGATGAAATATTGCATGTAAAACATTATCCCATTCTATATATACTTCCCCTTGTCCTTTTACTAACTACTTTTCTCTCCATTCATACTTCCTACCCTTTTTGACTGTGATCCTTTTTCAGACTTACAAGTTCAGGCCAGATTTTGTGCTCGTCTTCAGTAAATAGGCTTTTGCATTCTTGATTGCCAGCATCCGAGCTTGGGGATCGGGTATCTCATCCTCATAGGGGCTGTATCCGGGCTGATCAAGACCATAACCTGGTTCGTGTGGCTGATAAGGGCCATGCCCATGTTCATAAGCATCTTTTGGTTCCTGTGAAGGGTCTGATTCTGGTGACTGATCCATGCTGCGCCTTGCCCCCGGTGTTTTGGGAGCCTTGTCCCGGCGCGTCTCTGGCTGATGTTTGGTTGCGGCACCCGCAGCCGGTCAGCGGCGAGGGGCCGAGGTGTTCAACTGAGCGGGCCGACACTTGCCCTTTGCTCCTGTGCTTGGCGGGGGTCCTGGTGCAGCTGCGAGATGCTTTTCCTCAGTCCTCGTGGCTGCTGAGACCCTCGCCTTCTCTCCTGGTACTCCCAGGGAGCGGTCGCGGTTCCGACGGCCGGGGCTGATGAGGGTTTCAGAGGGCGGCTGCTCGGGGCCCCACTGGGGCGGGCGAGCAGCGCGGGGGCTGTGTCCGGTGCACAGGCGGGCCGGCTCCTACCCTGCCCTTCCCGCGGGCCCGGGGGCTCGNCGTCGCCGAGGGAACGCGGCCGCGGAGACGGAGGCACGGCAACCCCAGTGAGCCGCCCCGGCTGCCGCTCCCCTTGCCAGAGGGGTTTTTAAGCCCTTCTTTACTGTTCCCAGCGATACCCACGGGGTGGCGGGCAAAGGAAAGCGTTCGGGACCGGGCTGGACGGCGCCCTGGTCCCGTGAAGGGCGTCCCTGCTTGTGGCACCAGGTGAGAAGTAGGTGATGTCTCATGTCCCTTCCAACCTAAATCAGTCCTGTTCTGTAAAAGCATGAAATGCTGTTAATGATTTTCCTTGAACGTTTGTGGTACAAGAGTCTTTCAGACGTCTGCTGAGAGCAGAAGAGTGAGTCTTCAAAAGTTTAGTCTTGTTTTATAAGGTCTTTAATTTGCCTTCATTGCTTTCATGTTGATTTTAGTGGTGGCATGCTGTTCATAAAGTACAAAGTTCTTCTTTTAAGAGAAGAAAAATACTGTACAATATGAAATTTGCTTAAAAACATTCTATTCACAGAATAGAAAGGGGAAAAAAACCCCAAGCAGATGTAAGTTAAGTTGGAATGAAGGTGCTTGAACAGAAAGTAGTTTTGTCATGCAATGCTCTCAGTGTTAATCAAAACATTATAGAATCTGCTGAGCTGGAAGCGACCCATGAGGGTCATCAAGTCCAGCTCCTGGCCCTGCACAGGACCATCCCCAAGAGTCACACCCTGTGCCTGAGATCCTTGTTCAAATGCTTATTGAACTCTGCCAGGCTGGTGCTGTGACCACTGCCCTGGGGAGCCTGTACCAGAGCCCAACCACCCTCTGGGTGAAAAACCTTTTCTCGATATCTGACCTAGCCCTCCCCTGACTCAGCTTCATGCTGTTTCCTCAGTTCCTGTCACAAGTCGAGAAAGTGAAGAAGAATTAAGGAGACAGGTGGCCATAATGTGAGTAACTTTCATTTGCAACAGTACTCAAACACTAAATTGTTTAAAGGTTTGGTGTTATCTCCCATTATCCTACCCTGGTTCCATCCGTAAAGGATTCAGTCTGTTTCTCCAAGTCGAGTCTGTTTTGCACGTGACAGTAATAGAAGAATGATCTTCCTATTGTTTTTTCCTCCCCTCTCCAGTTTAAAAGAGGGAGTGATAGAAAATCAACTTTGGGGGGCATCTGGCATCCAGCCAGGGTGAAACCAGTACAGTGCTGCAAAAATCTCAGCAAAATACCTTATTAAATTTACAAGCTTTGTGAAATAAAGTAGTGCAGTACCTGAACTATAAAACATACTTCTCTGTCATTGATGGATCACCTAATGTAAGTTTTAAAAAGTTTATTTTGTATATTTATTAGAAGCAGCCAGAAACAAAATAGATATGACAAACATCTGTCAATTTCCAAGAGAGTAAATTCCAGAAGTATCATTGAGGAATCTGACCCATTCTGAAGGAGCAGTAAAATGTACTTTTCCACATCCTTAACAGCTGGAGCATTTATATAAAGAAAAAAAAGTTTCTGCATTGTGTTCCTATGATTCCAACAAGTAAGACATTATCATGAAAAATGTTAGTTCTGGGTTTCTACTTGTAGAGGTTTTTTTATTGATATTTTCAAGGAGTGTGCTCAGGTTCGTTTTGCAGAACTTACACATTGACTGCAGAGGGCGATACAGTCCTTGCAAATTACGTGCGAATTCCTCTTTATTTGATTTCCGTATCTCATATTTGGAGAGAAAATTTGGTTAGTAATTCACTTCTATTAAAACTATACGAACTAAGTTATCTTTCTTTTTGTGTGTTGAGTGAAGCAGCGGCTCAAGAAAGAGTAAGTGCTTTGTCTTTTCAGTTTTATTCTGCAAAGAAAGAAAACTAGGGGCGCCTAATAGTGCAGTTGTTTAAGTTAGGACATGTAAAATGTGCAGGGGCTCAGGACAAAGAACACATCAGTGCAGAAGGATGTTTCAGCAAAGTGTTATGATGGCCTTTTGTTGATACAGAAAAGTAGGAAATGGATATGTGCAATATTGCAGCATAATGATACTCTGATCATTGTTAGTATGGGTTAATTAGCTGCACAGTAAATGAAGTATTAATGTTTTCCCCTTCCAAAGTAGGTACGTTAATGGTTTGTATTGTCTCTGCTGTGGCCAGGTAGCCATGGTTTCTTAACCTGTGGAATCAATTCTGCTTTTCAGGGTTTTTTTTTTTTTTTTTTTTCCCTGAACTCCTGCCTGTTACTGGCTTTGAAATGGAGATCCAAAGATGGTACAAAACGTTGCACATAGAACTGGTCATCTGTTGCATTTCTACAGAATTTCATTAGTGAATTTTGAACATGAGAATTTTGCACTGGGAAGGGAGTGACAGGCAATGTGAATAAAGCTTCCATTTTCAGCTGGTAATCCTGTGCTCTGTTGATTTCTTTGCAAACAAGTATTGAATTGGAAAGCCCAGATTCAGGCCCCAGATGTGTCTTCCTAGAAGAGAGCCTTCGAGACCAGCAAGTAGCACCTGTAACTACTGTGGTGAAGCTGGTCTTTTCCGTGTAGCTGGCAAAGCAAATTTAACTTAATTCCAGCCTATACAATAGGAAGCAACTGCTATTGCTTTCTGCTCAGAGCTTGTTCCATCAAGTGCTGGCAGCTCACTTAAGAGGAGGGCATGATGAGTAGGTTCTTGTTGAATTTCCTGTGGCATTGGTTTCAAACTGCATGCCGTGGCCAAGACTTAAGTGCCTGAGTGTCTGAAGATGATCTTTAGCTTTCCCTTTACACTATGTTTGTGGATTAAATACTTAACCTTGCCCTGACTGCATCCTACTGACTTCAAGAGGAAGAGTACTTGAAAAGTGCAGATTCTGTCGTTACCTTTGTTAATTCTTGTAAAAAGCCTATTAACTATATACTACTTTTTGATCTCTTTTTCATAAATATGTTTCGTTCAGAAGCCTGTGACGTTTGTTTCTCCTGCAGTTCCAAAAATTCCTCATGCAATTTCTATGCTTGGTTAAATGTACAGCAAGTGTTTTTAATTGTGTAATGGGCTTTCCTCTTTTATTCCTTTTTTTAACCCAAAGAGGATCAAAATGTATTTCTGCATCACTTTCAGGATATGGTTTTCCATATGATCACAATTCTCTTTGTATGTCACTTTTGATAGTAAGGAAGTTCTTGCATATGTAAAAGTAAATCTTATTCCCTGAACCTTAACAGTTTATTGTGCAGAGAGGAGTAGATACTCATACAATTTCTCCTTAAAATGTGGCAGACTTTTTTCTCTTTCTGCAAGGTTTTCACTGAGTCATTACTGCAGGCATGCCTCTTTCTTCTCCCATAGGGAGATTGATTCTTTCCTCTTCTTTGGGCTATATGCTGAAGTCAAACTGTATTCCTCAGGTGGTCATAGACATTAGATTAGCATTGGCAGTCTGAGATGCTTTTCTATATGAGATACTATTACTGGAAAGCTGAGAGACCATCCTGCTGTGGGGGGCTGATAGGAAATGCATATGGTGCTCTGAAGAAAATAATAATGATTTTTGGAGATCTAGTGCTGGCTTTTGCTCTTATTGAAGTCAGCAGGAGCTTTGCTACTGACTTCTGTGACAGTGAGATTAGGTCCTTTGTCATTTCATTTTCATGTTTCAACATAGGCAAGGATATATGCTGGGAGACAAACTGATTTTATTTCTGACTTATGGTGGAAACTGTCTGTAGTGAAGGCTGAGTGCAGTTTTGTATCCTGATGTGTGAATTCTGTATTTTACGTTCCCTGAGTTCAGAAAATCACCATGACTTATAGGTAATGGTGCAGTGGCAGCAGCGTTGGCATAGACCAGTAAAGTTTCAAGGGGGTAAAAATCTTTTTATCACCTGGTTATCTGAGTTCTAAAGCTTTGTTGTAAACTAAGCTTTTGTTCAAACTGTTGTACAATGACATGGTGCGGATTTTTGTTAGAAGTGCAGGAAACTTAAGCTGACTTTTTTTTTTCTTTTTAGTCTGGAATGTAATGTCTTTCTATTAATGAAGGTGATGATATTTCTCTGGCTTTGGCCACTATGTGACTGGCTACATTGGACAGCACAATTAGTGCTTCCTGGGTACTGTATCTCTAATTTGTAATGATTTTCATTGATTTTGGTATGCTATTTCTTACCTGCCACTACCCTCAGAGTGTGGTAGATTTTGATACTTATGAGGAGAAAGCTGAATTTTCTGGCAAAGAGGGTGTGGCAGTTGTGCATCTTTTGAAGAAATGCTGGGTTTAACCAGTGCCAGCTGAGGTACTTGGTGCCAGTGCTCAGAACTGTCTATTTCCTACAAATCTCTTAGATCACAACTGCAGATTTTGGAGTTATGTGGTGTGACACTTTCTGGGGTGGGAGGAAAGTCAGTGTGATTCTTGCTAGCATATTACAGATGTGATACAGAGTTCAAATGGGCCTGTTTCCATGTAGGCATCCACCTGGGGCCAGCTAAGCTTCCATTATGTGTTTTTGTCGACTGGTGCACAGAGAAATCGGAATGTGTGGGATGGGGGTTTTCTCTTGAAAAGTTCTGACTGTGCATAATTGTGTGTTTCAGTACTACTCTCATCAACTGAACCTGTGGTTCATGTTGAAGACACCCAGTTTGTTCCTCAGAGCAGTATAGATCCTGATGATTTCTGTGCTGCAACAGTGGAAAACTGGACTACCTGGAGTTTTGGATCTTTGCTGCAGCAGTGTGGTGGAATTAGCTTCCAACACCCTCCTCTGCTCAGTCTGGCTGAAGGCTCATGAAACCTTACCAGGCTTGTTTTCTTCTTGTTGTGCACGTAAATTTCTCCTTTTTGGGGGGATGGGTTAGGGTTGGGTAAGGGGAGGTTTTGTTCACCGTGGAAGTTCTTGGGGATTTTGTTTCAGTGAAGAGTCAATTAAATGACAGTTAAAATGGAGCAATGATTTATTGTCATTACTAAAAGGGAGGTTCACTTTTTACTTTGCAGAGCTGGAACTTTGGCTGTATTTCTGAGAGTGATCTTTTATATTTATTAGAAAAGGTTTTATTATTTCACAAAGCTGAGCAAATGCAATTACTTCAAGATGATTAAAAATTTCAGTCCTTGTTTTGCTTTTCCCTGGCTGTGTGTGTCATAACACTTTCACTGTAGAGAGAATGGATTCTTTCATTTTTTTCCCCCTGCTATGGTAAGCCCTCTAGTCTGCAGCAGGGGTGAAAAACAGGGTATAATGATTCAGCAGTATTTTACCAAAATTATCTAAATCCTAAGGAAACAGAACCAGTTCTGACACTTAACCCTTTTAAGTAGTTAGGAGAAGGATAGAAGCATATTCTTTGCTATTTATCAAATAATTGTAAAATAAATATTCTAAAATCAAAATCCTTCAGAAGTGTGGATGGAATTGTTTCCACTAGAAACTGGAATTGGCTGGGGGTTTTGTGGAACTTAAGGGTATACAGAAGAGGTTTAAGTATTTCACTAACACTAGTCATACATGTAAGTTCAACGTAATTATGTACAGGAGGAGCTTGCTATGTTAGACTCCATGAATATGAAATTCTACTCAAAAGTCCATTTTTATATTGCAGTCCTGTCAGGAAATGCATAATACTGAATAGGACTTTTAAAAAATTCAACTTTTCAGACCATGTTCTTTTTCAACAACACCCAATTGAGTTGTCCTGTATTATGGTATTTTGACTGTGTGATATGTAATAATGGACATGTTTGAGGGTAGCAGTCTACTCAAAGTGTAATGGGGAAGCCCATAAAGCTCACTTTGATTTCCAATAAATCTCTATCCTTGAGATTTCATGAAATGCCATTAGATCAAGCATTTTCTCTGGAAATAACTTCTATAAGTTCAAACACTCTTTCACTGTAAATTTGGTGTTTATGTTCAGTATCAGTTGTTTCAGACAATTGTCCCATTTTCTTTTTTCCAGACCTGTAGAACTTCCTGTAAACAATCTTTCCCTAGTAACAAACATGCTCACTTGAAAACTGAGTTTGTTTTCTTCTTTATTTTCCTTATTATTATGTTGGATAGAGCTTTTATTTTCAGTTAGATGTTTAGTCACCACGTCCTTTTTCTCCTCTATGAAAAGCACAAGATAAACAAAGCAAAAATTTGCGTCAGTGGTCAAAACACTACATTTAGGGGAAGTAAACAGGAGTACCTATGAAGTGTCTCAGAGATCTGTTTCTCCTTATTTTATATTAAAAACTTGGCAATATCTTGACTTTACATCCTGTTTTACATATAAATAAGCTTTCTGTAGAAAATAAGCTATGAATTTAGATAGTGCAATAGATTCTATTAGTCTGTGTTTTTCTTGCAAAATATTTATAGAACCATTCTGAACAGTGTCTTGCTCACCTGCATTGGAAACTTGCTTCCATCTATGCTTTGTTGATGAAAACAGCTTCTTTAGCTGTCAGTGTTAATAAGTGTTCAAAGCATCCATATTAAGCTGTAAATTTTTCGCATTCCTTTGTCAAAATGTGAAAATATATTGTTTCCATGTAAGAGCATCTTAAAAGGTGCCCTTAAGTATGTAAAACTTGGGGGCTGTAACATTTCACAGCTGTCTGGAGTGAGATTGAGAACTGACTCATAGGGTTAATATGCATGGGGTAGAATGTTTGAAATTTAAGAAGACATTACAATCCATGCATTTAGCAAGGATTGCTGAAGTGCGTGATCTGGTAATTCTGCCATCATGTACTATAAAGTATGCATCTCTCCAGGCTCTAGTCACCTTTCTTATAATGGAAAGGGGTCACAATTACCGGTTTCAGAATCCAAATTTATTGATCCTCTACTGAAGGAGAGGGCAACTTTTGCCTTTCCTTTTGCTGTCCGAAGAAATAAGTAGGGCTTGTTTTCTGGAGAATGGCTGCTGGAAGCATACACCCTTTATTCTTGCCTGGGTAGATCTCACTAGGGAAGAGTCCTGAATTTAGCTCCCTTCAGGCAAAGACTCAAATTATATTCCTCTTGTCTAAATAAGGGAACTGGATCTGTCTGAGGGGACTTAGGTAAACTACAAAATTCTGCTATAATTTTCCTAGCTTAGTATTCAAAGTTTTTCTTTTCAGTTTTGATAAAGCAAAACCATGACCTTGGACTACAGGCGTGAGTGATCTCTTATGAGATTCCAGTACAGTCAGTAAAAAGATGAAAACAATGAGTGCTAATACTTCACAGCTGACATTAGTTTTCCAAGATACAGTCGTAACTGTAAGGAGAAAACATGGGGAGGAAAACGTCCAGGTATTAATTCACAATAGAGCTGATACTTCTCTTTAAGGAATTTAGGTCCAAGCACCATAGTGGTTTGCTTCCTGAAGTGACCATGATTTCATTAGTAACCTCACTGAGACAGTTATGACTTAAAATCTTGTCTGAAAGGAATCTGCATTACATTTTTTTCATTTTTGGTATTTCGCAGAAGGACATACTAAATTCATGCATTAAAAAAACCCCAACTTTTTGCACAGATATAAATAAGTGTGAAGCAATAAGAATAATGCTTCGAGTTTAAAAGAAAAAAACCCAAGCCTCTTACTTACAAGGTGGTGTATTTACAGACAAGAATAAATCATAATGGGAAAATTTTGAGCAGTCCTAACATGCCTACTACCTGTGTTGCATTTCCACTCTTCTTGACAACTCATGGTAATTGGTGCTTTAGCTTGAGATTATTTTTAATAAATACTGCTGAGTGTTGTGAGGTACTGCTTTACAGGCTGCTTTGAAACAAGCATCGAAACATTTGTCAATAGGTTTAGACAGTTTGTTATTTGTATTCAAAAGAATATCATGGCTGGGGAATTCTGAGTTAACAGGTTTAATTATGCACTGTTTGACTTTGAATTTGCTTACCCAGCACCTGAAAACGCAGTGTATTAATACTCTTCTTTCTGCAGAGATTGAAATAGCATCCAGTTGGTTCTGTTACCAGGTTTGTGAAAGCTCTGTTTTAAGAGGCACTTCTTCAGCCTGAGATCTTAGAGACTCAAAGCTTCTTTTAATATGTAATCCAAAGTTTAAAATTTATTTGAATGAGGTATACATTTTGTATTGATCTCTGTATGATTATTAATTGAGCAATTCTTGCTGTGTATTCTTAAGCAATATTTCACTCTATTAAATAATTTCGTGATCAGAACGTTAACCTTTGGTAATTAAACAGTAATACAACTGGATTATTTTGACATTGTGCTCTCAAAAAAAAAGAGGTCCAGTTTTAAATTGTATCATTCATATTGCCTTTCTCTTCATTTACTTAATAGTGAAGTAGAAAAAAGTGGGGGAAAAAAAGACTTCTAAACAGAAGTATTAGTACTTTGAATTCTTCATCTCTAAATGTAAATATTTGTACGGGCTTTCTGGCTTTATTATGAGAACATAGAAATCCAAATATAATAAGAATCAAGATACAGTAATGTCAAAACTTGCCATGTACCTTATTTTTGGGAAAGAGTGTAATTTCTGAAATTCTGGATCTCTTCCAGAAGCTGTATTTCTTTGCCAAGCCCTACCTGCTCCCTTTTTCAGTTGTGGTCCTAGGCATTTTTTGAAAGCTGCCTCTGTTGACCTAGGTGTATCTTCCATCTGCAGCTGATACACTGTTCATTTCCTCTAAGCATGTGCTGTAAATTCATTTACCTGCAGCCATCTTCCATTACATCTCCTCCTGACTGTGGAACTCGCCCTTGAGTGACTAAGAGTTCATAACTTAGGGTCTATGAGCTCTGTATATAAATTAACACATTCACCTGGGGTGTGTGGGGAGAGGAATGGAAGTTTATTATTTAATTTCCTGCTAGGGAGAACTTGGTTACTGGGTTATGGAGTTTCTCCTCTTTCATCTCCTCCTACAGTAAGGTCACAAATTAGCTTTTTCCCTGATCTGAGATTTTTGGTCCAGTGTCAACAGAAAAGTCATTCAGAGAGCTTATGCATTTTTGTTCTACTTTAATTATACAGAAGTTTTCTGTCCCTGAATTATGGGAAAAAGAGAAGAGCACTTTTTAGCAAAAAAGCACTAAGTGTGCCACTCTTTGAAAATACTGTATTTAAATAAACCCCATTTGAAACAGAAATTAATTTTCATACGTTATTTTGGACAAAGATAGTAAGAGGGAGAGAAGTACTTTCTAAGTGGGTACAATTGTAACTATAAGGCTATTTTCAACAGGTTTGAATCAGAACAGCTCTATCACAATCCATAAGTTTTTGTTAGAGGAAAATCTCTTGTGGTATCTGTGTTATTCTTAATAGTACCTTGCTATCTTTTTCCATTCCCACTTTCTCCACCTATTTTAATTCCAAAGGGAAGGATCAAGAGTGTTTTGAGATGAGCGGATAAGATTAAAATGTCAGGCTGATGGACCTTTTTACTTATCAACAAGTTGATTAAGTCTCCGGAAAGGCAAACAGAATTGGCTAATACTATTCCAGAAGACATTGAAATGCCATGCCTAAAACTTAGCAGATAAGGGTAATAGTTATTTTACTTGTAGAAGTGAAATTCCTGAAAGAAATTGGAGTTGCAGTGACAATAGCTGTGTTCCTAAGATGGATCTCTTGAATCAGAGATTTCTGCATAACCAACAACTACCAGAGAGGAAGCTGAGACTTTCCTGGTAGGTTTCCCAAGATCTAGCCCAGAAGGATCAAGGCAAAATCATGGTGAGTTTACAAAAACTGACAAAGACCTGGTTTGACTCTCACTGAATGTTTTCAGTCTTTCAGTTTCAGCTGGTTAGATCCCTTCTGGTTCTCAGATTCAATGGAAGGGCAGTGTTCACAATGAACAATGAAAATTTATAGAAAACATTTCTCTAGTTAGCTTTCAGGAGCATGAGTTTTGTAGTAGTAATGCATTTGTTTCTGTGAACAGCCAGTAGAGTGAAGTAATAGTAGAAGCCGTCCTTGCTTGATGAAAGAGGAATATAATTTGCTTGTCAGAAACAATAAAGGGTCTACTGTGTCGGGTTTATATTATTCAAACCTTGAAATCTGTTAAATCAGTAGATACACAAGAGTAAAAAATAAAAAGGAAACATTAGTTTTCTTACAGTTACTTCATGTGTTGCATCTGAACACATATAACATCTGATGTTCAAACAGTCCTTCAATCTCTCTTTAAATGCCCCAACTACTTTTTCTCCATTATTCTAAATATATTTGTGTAAACATCAGTTAAGCTCCCTCCTGCCTCAATTAAATGTGTTTAACAAGTAATCAATCTGAATTAACAGCAGGAGACTTCATGCCATTCATGTATTTATAACAGATGTGTTCAGATAATTCTGTGAATATATTTGGCAATGAAGAGAATCTGCTGTGATTCACCAGTTTCCTGGGAGAAGACTCGAGGCACACATCATCTTAATTAAGCATTGTTGCTTTAGGCTTCTGACACTTAGCATGAAGTTAAATAATAGTTCGTTAATTTCTGTGTGTCAAATACTTGTCCTGATGGAGCTTTTATATCTCATCTATGAAGAAGGGCCTTTGAAAGGAAAATGTTGAAAGACTTTTCTGCTAATACCTTTAGGGAAAGAGTGGAAAATATTTTAAGAAATGCATAGTAAATAAATGATCTGATTCCCAAAACTCAAATCCCACAAGTCATCTGCTTGGACGTATTCAATCTTCATTTAATATACACAGGAGTAAACAGGGATCAACTATATGTGAGAATGTTTACTTGTTAGAGATTTTATGTCAGTCTTTATTTTAGTTTTTATATACTGTTTTTATTTAGTCTAGATGTTTAGCCAGTTAGAATGTTTGCCCTTAGAGTCCACTTGTAACTTCATTGTAATCACTGTTTTGTGTTTCTCTAAAATTGGGCACTGCCCATTTGCTTAATGTGAAGGGGTAGTTGGATTAGCAAGTCTTGTGCCTTATTTGCATGGGAGATCTGAATCCCTAAACAGAGTGAAACCTGCAGTGGATTAGTTCTAGATTTAAAAGTGTGCACTGATCCTACTGTGACTGAATGAGTTTTGTAACTTGAAAGCAAATCTAAAACTAATGTTTTCTGTCCTTCATCAACTTGCAGATAGTGCACACCAGGGCAGCATTTGCTCACTGTCTGGTTTGATGTCACAAATGTTTATGCTGTAAAAACCTCACCAGTGGACAGTTCACTCAGCCTCCTGGGAGAAGTAGAAGAGATTTCCTTATATTACTTGAGACATATATATTTATATCTGATAGCTGAGAAACAGAATAAGGAGAGAAAGATCTGAGTGGTGGTGCTGTTTGTAATTAAAGAATTCACTATTTAAATATTCTTTTCCAACAAGATGAATTGCACAAATCAGAAACATTTCTTTAGAGATGTACTCTGAACTTCACATAGAAGGCAGTCAGGAAAACTCTGTAACTTTTGGGGAGCTATAACAACAAACATTTGTTGTTTGCAGGAACACTTTTAATGCGACTCATAGATACTGTAATAAACTCAGCTTCTGTTGTAGAAGATACTTTATATGTTATATATATATATATAATTTCTGTTACTCATCTGTTAGTTTCAGGCTTTTATCTTGGCAGTGGAAGATTCTCAATATGGTAGCAAGAATTGATATATGGTCAATTGATGCTTAATGTTTCAAGCATCTTCAAATCTAATTCTTGAATCTTATTTGAAGAACAGATAGTATCAATGTGCTGATACTAACATTAGTCATCTGGGAGGGGCAACTGCACTGAACTCTACTCTCTGCTAATTGTTTTTTCCTATACCAAGTGAATTTGCTAAAAAGAATAAATGAGAAGGCAAGAAATGACATGGCTTTAGGCAGGTGGGCCAGGCAGTAGTACAGTTTTACTAGTAAAATTAAATCAGGAAACTAGTAAATGAGCTGTGGATATGATAATTCTGTAAAGCACACATGAATCCACACACATATTGTGGATGGTAATTTATCTAATTGAGCTGCTGTTAAATAGAAATGGTTCTGTGCAATTTGTGATGAACAGGGTTATTTTGTTGATATTGATGTGCTTGGATCTGACATAGTTATGAGCAGTTCAGCTTAATTAAAATATAATTATGTATTATATAGTATTTATTATTTTATAATTTTTTTTCCTAATTCAAAACTGAAAAGGCTTTCAAAATCAACAGTCAATGAAAGTGGAATTAAATAATTTTGGATCCATTTTATTCCTTAGTTTTTACTTACATTAACGTGTTTTAATTATAGAAGATCTGCTTACTTTCTTAGAAAAAAGCCAAAAAATTCGAAAGAATCCCAAAACACCTTTGTGTTTTCTTTTTTGAGGAAAAGCAGTGTTTAAAAAAATAATCCTTCTTTTCATATGTTTGATTGTCTTGGAAAACATATTCTAGTCCTTCATTCTGACAAGAGGGATAACGTTACGTTCTTGAGATAACACCATGCTCTTTCTAAATAGTAAAAACAGTGAAAATTTTGGAATATAGTTGTGCTGGGTCAATAAATCTTTTTCCCAGTCTTGACAAGGTGGTGCTCTCAATTGAATCTAATTAAATTACAAAAAAATAATTTGACTAACATATAACTCCAAATTAAGGTGTTCAGTCGGCTGTATGAGTAGAAATTCTCTTTGTGCAATGTTAATTTTGAACTGTTCATTGATTTCCTTGAGGGAAGAGATGTCTGCTGTTTCAGTTGGTG
The DNA here is from genome assembly GCA_013399225.1 of Rhipidura dahli. NCBI lineage: Eukaryota > Metazoa > Chordata > Aves > Passeriformes > Rhipiduridae > Rhipidura > Rhipidura dahli. Next base: position 40,825 of record VXAC01004349.1, read on the forward strand.
GGAAAGTTTCACTTTATAGGAAAGGTTATTCCAGTTTGCCACAAGCAAATGTTTGATTAGCTCTCCCTAACAGAGGCAGCCATTTAATGTCTTATTGCCAGGAATAAATAAATCCTGTAAAATTTGAATAAGCTCCAAACACTAGTGCAACTCACTTAGGTTTTCATTTTAGTTCTGTTAAAAGATGCATATTAGCTACCATGCAAATCTCAAGTTATGTTCCAAACTCTTTCAAAATTAAAGGGGATTCTCTGAAAAATAAAATTTCACTAGAATCCTCTTTGGTATTGAAATACAGAATTGAGTTTAATATGCTTAAGTGCTGGGCTGACAGTGTTTAGGTTTTATCTTTTTTGGTTTTGTGTTTTTTTTTTTTAAGATTAAATTTCCATTTCCTTCCACTTTCCCTCCCTATTTGTAAGTTGAAGTCCCCCTGTTTTCTGCCGGTATTTTGGTAGCTCTGCTTTGCTTGTGGTACTAATCCTGTCTCACAGGCTTGCCAGTCAAGTCTTGCTATGTTCATCACACAGAATTTCTTTTTCCCAGCATCAGCTAAATTTAATCACTCCCCTGAGCAGAGATGGAAATTGAACTTGCCTCCAGCCCACTTCAGCTCAGTAAATACTGGTCTGATAGGAGTGAGAAAATGAAAAAAGCTGTGAAACCCACTGCACGTAATCCCTTAATCCAATATTGAGGATCCTCAGTTTATCTGTACAAATATTGAATACTGTCCCAGAACATAAAAGAAGCATTAAAAGAGATATGAACACTATTCTTTCTGGGAAGAATATTGGGAAAGAAAATGTTTTTCAGTGTTTTTCTTCCACAAAAATTGAGAGATGTGAGTGGCCAGACATTTTTTATTTGTACCGTTATGGATGTGAAAATTCATTTGATGATTGCATCCTAGTCTTCTGTTCTTTGGTCCACAGCTGGCCTCTGGTTAGGTAATATCTGCCTTCCAACATTTTCAATTGGTTTGAGTTTGGATGATGTGATTGTTTTCTGCTCTTATCTCTGTTGGTTATAGTCTCTCAGCATAATTTGGAGCCCTAATGCTGCCAGGGAGAAGAGGAGGTTTTGCTGTATCTTCTGTGGGTGTTTGGGGGAGTGTAGGCTGAAGTCTAAGCTTGTCCTGAAGCCTTTGCACTTGAAGGCACTTAACTTTTATTTTGTTTTTAAAATGCCAGGCCCCATCTGTGCCTATGAATATCAGCAATGAATTTAATGTCTCACTTACAGTCAGCTCTGGCATGGCTAAGAACTGGTTCTGATTCTAAATTGGTGTAGAATAAAAGAACACTGACGGAAGATCAATATAGAAGAAAGCACTCTCTACCTATAATTAACCCCCC